>ML784893.1:825838-840965 GCA_009831015.1 Picea engelmannii | reverse complement strand
TAAAAAAAAAAAAAAAAAAAAAACACTACATAATACTTTCAGCAGACATTATTATTCGGTGAAATGAAATATCGGTATCTCTAAAAATATACAGTGAAAAAAATTGAAAAAAATATATTCATAATCCTTAAACTGTTCGTTTCAAAAGGGTATATTTAAATTTTAGTTTTAAGTAAAAATTAAGATAGATACAAGGTGTAGAAAAACATGTGTTTAAAATTTGCAACGTTTTCAGCTTGGTCAACTTCAAAAAATTCTAGAAATTATAATGTTCATCCGTTAGATTCATTATAGTCATAATACAATAGAGTCTCTGTAGATTGTTGCAGTATATTTCGTTTCTTAAAAACGTAAGTTTAATAATAGATACATTGTTGTATAAAAAAAGTAACTCGTTATCATTTCTTTCATGTTTAAGGAACATACTGTGAAACAATTGTCAAATTGACATATCAAATCGTGATAAAAAAAAATTAAAAATAGTCATTGGAAAGCTAACACAATTCTTCACAAGTTTTGTTTTTACTGTAAAGTGAAATTCTAAATAAAAATAATAATTTTGTATGTCGGAAGTTGAAGAACTTGTGAAAATACAGTTTTTTTTCTCATAAAACAAGCAAAAGTGTAACCCATCTTCATGATTTCACCCTCGGACATTATTTATCAAAAAATTTGCATACATCATATATTTTGATTAGTGAATTTGGATATGATGTTTGGATTAATTTGTTATATCATCATATTTTTCATCTCTTCATTATAATATTTAGTTATCCATATATTTAATCAACGATGTAACATTTCACAACGACATTGGACAACACAATAGAATAAATTAAAACATATTTTATTATATGAATAAAAGAGTCCTTGTCATACAAAATGGGACATGTATTGGTAATCCCTTGTCTTTCAATTGGGACACTATATCCATTACATTAAACAAAAATGTCTCATTTTCACAGACAATTATTTCAAAAAAATACAACTGCAACTTGCATTGATATCCAAATATATTGGTCATCATTCTTCATTGGAACTGTTGTTAGTGCTCGAGCTGCTTCCATGCCTTAGGATATTTTTCTTAATGTTTGGTTGGTTGCCTCGATTATTTTCTTCTTTTTCAAGATCCATCCACAAACATAAAAATAAATTGTAATGAGTCTATCTGCATTGGTGAGAATAATGAAAATTGAAATAAATAACATACATGAATGCAAATTGAAAAGTGATGTACCTGCAAAGCAAGAATTGACTCATGAATCATACACATATGTTCAAAATAAAATCACATGCCTTGTTTCAACAATTCTTCTATTGGCTCAGTTCCATACTTTGCTTCCTACAAGTTTTATACCCTATAATAAATCATAGATTTAATATAAAGTATTATTTTTGTTTCATTAATTATAAAATGATAGAATTAAAACAACATAGATTATACTTATAAATTCCACAATTAATTTTTTATATGCCAACATATACTCACAACCCTTAATTAACCCAATGTCAATCAATTTTTATGATGGTTCTTCTTTGTATGTTAGCACTTGTTTGAAGACATTCAAAGATGGTTGTTGTAAAACAACTTAAAATATACAAAAAAAAACCTAAGTTATTATAAAGAAATACCAATTACTCACAAACTTTGTTATTGACCCTTTTCTTCATTGTCGTCTAGGTTTATGTGCAAAATGAGTTCCATTTTCTTTTTTGTAAAAGAATACTTGAAAATTAATATTTAATGCTAAATTAATTATTTGTACCTGATAGAAAAAAATCAATGATCACATACATTTGAAGCACGTTGTTGTTGAGATAGCTCCTCATGCGATGCAATTATGTCTATTTCTTTTACCATATCCTTGTACACTTTTTTGGACATTCCTACTGACATATTTCGGATATCAGCACGTTGGTCCTCTAGGATTTTTATAATTTTCTTGAAAAAATAACATAACAATAAAGTTTTTTTATATTGATATATGAAAACTAAATATCACAAAATTGATATATTAATAAATGAATACTTTGTAATATATATATTAAAAATATATATTAGGAATATTACTTTTTGAATGATTCCTTTTTTTTGTTGTATGTTTTTACTATTGCAAGTCTAACAGGTCTCATTGACCATTGCTGTGGAAATGCTTCCTATAGTTTAAATATAACCTGGTTCTTGGAATCATTGGACTGATTTCTATATTTTAAGTGGAAAGTATGTCTATATGTTTGTTCCACAATATCTCTCATAGTTCTGTAAAAAAATTCCCCCCTTTGATTATTCTCCAACACCACTCCAGATGAGCTAAGGACCAATTCATTGTCATTTACATATTCTATATTAATTAATTTTGTTTTGTTAGGATGACATTATGTTCCCTCGTTGTTGGTGCATGTATAACATTAAACATGTGTGAATTAATAGATTGTTTGAAACATGTCATCTAATA
The DNA here is from genome assembly GCA_009831015.1 of Picea engelmannii. Lineage (NCBI taxonomy): Eukaryota > Viridiplantae > Streptophyta > Pinopsida > Pinales > Pinaceae > Picea > Picea engelmannii. Next base: position 838,509 of record ML784893.1, on the reverse strand, counting down.
TTCCTAAGTATATTATTAATGAAAATTCAAAAAATCATATTGATTAGTATTTTTTTATTCACCTGATTCATCCCTCTGCAATTTTTCCATCAAGCTTTTACACTCTTCTGCACTTATATTGGAAATAATATTATCGAACTTCCTTATTTTGTGGCCCTTCATGACACACACTAACCAATACATATTAGTTAAACTTACATATAGTTCAACTATATTAATTTTGTATAGAATTTACAAAGAACCTGTCTTTTTTGTTTTTCTGGATGTGTCATCATTGTGTCGACCAGAAATTTTCTYATTTSAACTATTCTCACTCATATTTTTATCAATATACAACCTGTACCATTCAATACAAAAATTATCAAATATATTTTATAAATAAATCACATAATTTTCAGCGAAAAAAAAAATCGTTGTAACTGGTGCAATTTTTAAATACAAAGCAYKGGTGCGTTCAAACGCACCRGATAGTTTAATTTMTTTTTTAAAAAATTGTGAATTACAAAAATGCGATATATATAGAAGACATCACAACGCCTACAGTAGAAAACAAAAAACATAGCAAAAAAATTAAACATTCATAAAWAAAAAACAATAGAAAAATTACACACCGATGAGAAGAATTTTTTTWAAAAATATATGTGACAGCATTTTCTGTGTTGTTTAGATGAGAAAACATCGACGATATTTTTTTATGCGCCATATTTTTTAAATTAAAAAAATTAAAAAACTGGCTTTATTGATGCTCCTTAGACATAAACACACTGGTGTGTTTCTGTCAAAATGGTGCAGCGGAAAATGGAAAACATTTTAAAAAAAAAACGTCAAATCGGAAATCGTTTAAAAAAATAAAAAACAAAAAGTCAGAGGGTTGAATTCATTTGGGATCCGATGCAATAAGTGGTCCCTTTGCATCACATGCCAAACAATTATATATAGAAAAACAAACCCATTAGATCTAAAATGCCTAAAATGGAAATCCCTAATTATGAAGTGATAGAGGGAGTTAAACCCTAGGGTGAAATTTTGCATTCATGTAAGAAAAAAAAAAGGATTTAACGTAACTATGAATTTTTTTTTCTTTTTATTTATTTATTTATTTTCTTAATTTTATTTAAAATCCAAATAGAAATACAATTTGTAAAAAAATTGTTATCAAAATCAACAGTAAAATTTAAAATTTTTACTATGTAGGGTTTTGATTGAATCACTATACCCTTCAAATCCTGATTTTTTGAATATTTTCGTTGTTCCAAAGTATTCTTCTAATCCAGAGTGCTCCCTGGTATGTCTCTCTTCTAATTTTGTCTCTTGTAAATTTTGGAAAAATAATGAAAATATTGAATATCTTCTTAATATTTAAAAAACATTATGAAAAGGTTTTAGAATGAATCACGATACCCTTCAAATTCTCATATTCTAAATAATACTATTGTTCCAAAGTATTTTGATCCTCCATAATGTTCCTCCGTATGTCTCTCTTGCAAGTCTATCCCCTGCATTTTTTTTGCAAAATAATGAAATAGTGAATAGATTTTTAGTATTTAAAGGACTTTATGAAATTTGATTCCCGCTCTTTTTTTAATTGTTTAAAAAAAATGCATTTTTTTTAACTTTTTCGGCACGACGGTGCGTTTATGTAAGATGCACCGATGTGTCCATGTTACATTACGCACTGGTGCGTCCATATTATATGACGCACCGATAACATATAATTGTTTTTTATTAACAAAATCTTGAAACATGGTGTGGTTAATTTTACAACGCATTGGTGCTTATTATTGATATGTGCACCGGTGCATTTGTGGTTTATAAGCACACCGGGATGCTTTTAAATTTATTTGAACTTTTATTTGCACATAAAATAGTATATTCATCTCAAATTATCCTTTAGGATGAATTCACATGACTTACAATACTTCAGTATACATTTTATGTTTTATGTCGCCTTATTCTAAAAAAATGATTTCAAAACTATATTCAAACTCAAATTGTGGTATGGTGCTCGAAATTTATTTTAGATATGTATAGAAACATTTATTACTATTTTTGCTTAAATGCAAGGAGAAAACCTTATTATATGATCAAATGGTCAATTCTTCAAATTCCCGCCCATTCCATATTGCTCAAAGTCCATCACATAGTTCTCCCTTTCCATCTCCAATAAGTTTAACTTATTTTATTTATGTTTCGATTATCTAATTGAATTGTTTTTTATCCATTTCAATCTGAATAAAAATGTATCCAAATTTGCAGGATCTTAATTCAAAATCAAGTTTAGATGCAGAAAATATTCCAGTACCGGTTCAAAAAGTCAGAAGGTCTTATCAGGACAAACATACCGCACGCAATTGGTAGATGAAAATGGACAACCGTTTTACCCTACCAATTATGACATTCCATCTTCCAGCTGCAATCATGGGTCGGTGATGGTAATAATTGTTTGGTATAATGTAATTTGAACAAACAAATTATTGCATTGTGCTTGCTAATATCATCGATGTACTAATGTTCAATATTTTTAAAATTAGGATTCTTCTGATGATGAGCGACCTACCTACCATCTTCTATTTCACCCCTCAACAATGTCAACCTGAGAGAAGGTTGCAATGAGAGCACAACTCGGAGAGGAAGCATACCAAGAATGGTTGAATTAACCACATATTCAATTCCCACTACATCCAGATTCACCAATTAGGAATGACTACAACAATAGTAGTTCTTCAGAAGTTGGAAATGGAGACAATAAAAATTAGGTTGGTATGGATGATTACTTTTGGGATACAATTTCCATGGAGATAATGTTGTTAAACGCATTCCATAACGATGAGCTAGGGGATGCTACTTATATTAGTGACACGATTTTCGAAAGATTGAAACCTTCTTCCAGCACCCCTCTCTTTGGACCTAGTGCCCGATCAAATTCTACCAAGCTTGGGACAACAATGTTATTGTACAATGTGAAAGCAAAGTTTGGCATCTCAAATGCATGTTTCTCAGCAATATTGAGGTAATTGACTAGCAAGTGCCTTATATTAATTTTGAGAAATTTTGTCACACAATCAACATTAGAAATGGTTGCTTTTATAAACGTTAAATGACCTTGTACATTTCTATTTCCCACTAACTGCAGGATATTGAAAGGTAAGGTTCTTCCTAGTGAAAATGTTTTTTTTCCGATAGTTGCGAAGAGGCAAAACAATTGTTGAAAATGTTGGGTGTTGAGTATATATCATATCATGCATATCTGAATGATTTTATTCTATATAGAGGAGAATATGCAGACAAAGATATATGTTTGAAATGTGAGCATGACAGGTACAATCAATCAAATAAAAATGGTAAATCGCATGGTCCTCCTCGTAAGATATTGAGGCACATGCCTATAATCCCAAGGTTTCAAAGGCTCTTTCATTGCAAAGAATTAGCTATATTGCAAGGACGACATGCCTTGTATAGAAGTGAGTTGGGAGTTATGTGAATCCCAACTAATTCAATAGCCATGAAGCATACAGAGGATACATGGCTAGAAAAAATCAAGGATGAAGTACAAAGTCTACAACTCAACATAGCAATGGATGGTGTGAACCCATATTCCCTCTAAAACACCAACTATTTTGTTTGGCTTGTAGTAGTGATCAATAACAATATCCCCCCATGTTTGTTCATGAATAATGAACATCTTGTGTTGGCTCTTATAGGCCCTGGTAGAAGACAAGTGGAGAATATGGATGTCTACCTACTGTTAAATTTAGATTTGTAATTAAGTTCTTGTCAATTTACTAGACAATAATAGCATAAGAAAGATCACTGAAAGAAACACAATCACAAGGTACACAACATTCATCCTAGGAAACTATCATGGGGAGAAAACCCAACAAAAATTCCTTAATATAGATTTACAATACAATGCCAAGATAATAAATCAAACGCTAGAGAATATCCAAGACTGAGCAATGCACCTCTCTCTCCTTCTTCCGGCAACTGCAACTTCCTTCAAAACTTGTGCACTATATGAGTGACTTGAGTAAGTGATTGAATGAGGTTCTAGCCTATCTTATTTATACTAGGTGAGGAGTGCTAGGGTGGTGTCTCTTCATTAGGCAGGGCTGACTTTTCCAACTAGTGGCTAAAACCACTTTAATTACCCTTGGGGGGCGACTTCTCAATTAGCTTCACTTAATTAGGGTTTGACCAATCCACAAAAGGGGATTTGGTATTATACAAAGCCCGACATGATCAATCCACAAAAGGGGATTGATATATATGTTAATAAATCAATTAGAATTAGAATATTCTTTGCAATTACAATATTTCAACACTCCCCCTTAACAAGAAGGGTATTCTACAACATCATCAAGAGAGAGAAAGGGCAACAACATCAACAACATATGGAACATTGACTGGCATATCTATAAACCATTGGAAGTTTTTCTCATCATAAATAACAACATCATTCACAACATGGAGCTAGAGTATCATCATCATCATCATCATTCACAACATGGAGCTAGAGTATCATCATCATCATCATCATCATTCACAACATGGAGCTAGAATAGCATTATCATCATCGTTCACAGCATAGAGTTGGAATCTGAAACTTCAACATCAATTAGCATAAAAGCTATAACAACAACATCAACAACATGAGGTTGGAGCAACAACATCATCACAGCACGAGGTTGGAGCAACAACATCATCAATAACACAAGGCTGGAGCAACAACATCATCAACAACACAAGGCTGGAGCAACAACATCATCAGCATGAGGCTGAGATAAAATCATCATCATCATATAGCAACAAAATGAGGTAGGTGTAACAACAACATTTTGTGGTACTCTAACAATCCCTAGGGATCTACCCAAGAATCATAAGATTCCCTAGGATATAAAATCCTAATAGAGCTACCACGTGGTACTCTGACATACCGTCCTTACCGGAACTTCGGGATCTGCCCAAGAATCATAGGATTCCCTAGGATTATAAAAATCCTAACGGAGCTACTACTACTCATAACAACTAGCATATACATGCACAGGTACTCTGACAGACCATCCTTACCAGACCTTCAAGAACTGTCCAGGGATGATTATTCCCCTAGGATATAACATCCTAATTGAGCTACTCGTTGTTGGTCAGGATACCATAGTATCATCCGCATCACTCCCCCTTTCGAGGGAGGTCCTTTTGGACTATACGAAGCTTGTCTCAAAAGTATTCAAACTTTACACGAGACAGAGGCTTAGTCAACACATATTTAACCTACTCATATGTGCCAACATATTGTAGCTTTACATCTCCCCTCTGCACCGTATCATGAATTTAGTGATATCAGATCTCTATGTGCTTCGACTTTTCATGGAACACAAGGTTCTTCATCATCTTTATGCAACTATGGTTATTACATAGAATCACGGTTGCCTCCATCTCCAGATCAAATAGACCTGTCAATAGCTTCTAAAGCCATATGGCTTCACAACTGGCGGAACATAATGCAATGTATTCCACTTGTGTCGTGCTGAGAGAAATATTGGATTGCTTCCTTCTCTGCCATGAAGTCATGGTTGACCCCAGACTGAAGCAACATCTGAAAGTGTTCTTTCTATCAGAAACACTTCCAGACCAATCTGAATTAGTATAACCAACCAGTATGAATTCATGATCTCCATTATAACAGATACCAAAGTCCAACGTACCCTTAAGGTATCTCATCACATGATTTGTAGCAACAAGGTGTGCACATCTGGGCTCTACCAGACACTGACTTAAGGCATTCACAAAAAAACATATATTTGGCCCGGTATTTGTCAAATACATCAACGATCCAATGATTTGTCTGTAAAGCGTAGCATCAACCAATTCTGACAAAGTATCAACTAGGATATTCAACTTTGTTTCCATGGGTCTGTTCATGGCTTTACATTCCAACATATCAAACCTCTTCAATATTTCAACTACATACTTCCCTTGGTTAAGGAAGATATTCTTTGGGCTCTGCCAAAACTCAAGAGCTAAGAAATAATGCATTAGTCCTAGGTCTTTCATCTCAAACTCTGAGTGAGCTTCTTCTTATAATCTGTGATGAGCTTCAAGATTCCTTTTGTTTTACTTTCACTCTTCAGAAAAGGATTATTTATTTTCTTTCCTTGTGCACATCCCTTGCACACACCCTCATGATCAACCTTGAATTCTGGTAGACCTGTAACTACCTTTCTTACATATGGTAAGGCTTTGTAGTTGATATGAGCTAGTATTCAATGCCAAAGTTCACATGGACTCTTAGTGGAGTGAGTCAAGGCTGCATCTGAGTGACCTTTTAATTTATACAAGCCACCTTCTTATGTTCCAATAACAATTGCATATTCTATGGTTTTTCCTTTAGGCCACATAAGGACTTCACCATCTATGAATGCAACCTTGAAGCCTTTCTTATCTAAAGCTGAGATAGAAAGCAAATTCTTTGTCAAAACTGGTACATATAGTACATCCTTCATTTTCATTGGAGTCCCTTAATCAAGTTTGTAGGTGGATTCTCCTACTCCTTTGATAGGGTTGGCAATCATCTATGAGTGTAAATTTATGGGGAAAGTTATTTTCTATAAGGCTAAAGAGGATGTCTCTCTGACCTATCATGTGCTTAGAAGCACCAATATCCATGAGCCAAGTGTCCTCTCTCGGTGACATAGATCCTGAAAGGGTAGAGAATAAAACATATTCTTCAATATTTTCTTTAATCATCTTTGTGGGTGGCTCATCATCTTCAATTGCATGGGCATGGTGTCTTTTGTTATTTATCTTCTTGTATTATTCCCTTCTATCTAGACAATTCTTAGCAATATGTCTCATCTTGTCACAATAGTAGCATTGATAAGAGGAAAAATCATTTTCTCTTCTTTGTCCTTTCTAAAACTTCTGGAATCTCCTTGAAGGGTGAGATTATTTATGGAAATGGGTGAATCTCTTTTGGGAGTGAGATTCCTTATGTAGGTGGGTTTCTTTCTGGAAGTGAGACATTTTCTTTCCTCCTTTAGCATGAGCAACTAGGGCTTGATCTTCATCCATTAGTAGTACTGCTTCTTGAAGAAAACTGAGGTACTATGAGACTGTCAAATCTGGTTTGTCTTTGACCAGAATTTAGCTCTAAGTTTCAATCTCCAAAACTGTCCTTTGTTGTGTTTTAGGATAGCAAACAGTTTAGTAACTTTCTGCCCATAATTTTTATTGGTTAAATGTTCTTTGAGGTGCCCTTGCAAGTTTTTTCATACCAATGGTTAACACATACAATAATACTCAAAACACATAACACTCCTCATGATCTTTACAACTCTAAATGTTAATCTACACTTCTAAGCATGAATGAAAATGACACATATTGTTTTGGTCAACATGACCCTGAAAAAACCCCCATGGGGAAAACCATTTTGGAGATATAGAAGGCCTCAAAGAAAAATGTACAACATGGAAAACATTTACAAGTGAACCTGATACAACAAAAACCCTTCTTGGAAGCCTTGGAGTCCCTTGAAGATGTCCGTACTAGCCTTTTGAAGCAAGGTGCCCTTTGCCTTGGTGCGCCCCTCTTACTTTGCTAGCCTTTATTCCTCTTCCCTTGTGCCTTTTCCTTGACCTTTCCTTTGTTTGTGCCTTTACCTTGCCTTGCCTTTGTTGAAGCTACCTCCTCTCAAGAGTGCCTCCCTCCAAGTGATGGTGCGCACTTAGCTCAAGTGTGCCCCTCCTCTACCAAAACTCCACAAGAATGTGTCCTCCTTCACCCTTGCACCCTCTACACTCTAGAGTGTGCCTAAGCATGGTGAATGAGTCTCCTCCATGAAATGGGAACCTCCCTCAAGCTAGGTGTTCCCTTTCTCTCTAAAGAATGTTCCCTCCTCACTAGCAAATGTGCCCTCACTCAAGGTGAATGTGCCCCTCCTCAAGATGTAGCCCACTCCTCCATGGAATCATCTCCATGCAAGCTACCAACAAGTTAGGGCTCCTCCCAAACCCTTGACCTCATGTGCCTTCTCCTCTCAAGATTTTCACCCAAGATCTATCCTCCTTCTCCTCTCCTCTCAAGTGAAGAATGAATCTCATCTTTTCCCTATTACCTCCTTTAGCCTCTCTTTGGCCAAACCCTAAAAGATCAATGACCTAGATCCAATCTAGCCAAGTCTAATCAATGGGTGAGATCTAATCCAAAAATATCACTTAGGAAACCCACTTTCCTTAGTTTGCTTTATGTCCTTTAACTCACCCACAAAGTGAATTAAATGTCACGTTAATGACTTAAGTGACATATTTCACTTTTGACTTAAACTCCTAAGTCATAGTGAAATTAGAACATAAAGTAAAGTAATAAGGGTAATAGTCTCCCCCTTTGTATTTAGAGACTCACAAACACAAGGGGACCACTTTCCAAGGTACCCAAATCTCAACACTTCTTGATTAGCTACTCTTGCTTCTTCTTGAACACATTCTTCCCAAAGACTGTCAAATTGGAGTTTTTCCTTTCTTGCATAGATAGTTTGGATGAAGGCATCCCAAGGTCTTGTGAGACCATTAAGAGCTGTCATTATGAGTTCATCTTCATCTAGGTTGTCTCCAATTGCTTCTAGTTGTTCCTTGAATTGAGAAAACCTAGAGTAGTCATGAACGGTTTCTCCTTTTTGCATCTTTGTATTCTTGAGTTAGGTTCTCAAGTTCATCTTTTGATTGATATTCCTTCCTTCATACATTTTGGTTAGGGCATCAAACATTTCTTTTGGAGTATTCTTAGAAGACACTTTAGGGATCAAATAGTATTTAATAGAGTCTACAATGATTCTTTTGGCCCTAACCATATCCTTCTGGTACTTTTCTTTGGTTGCAGCAGCTGCGAATTCATAAATTGATGCCATCAATAAATTCATTATTTACAATTCGGAGGCAACATAGTCGCGGGTTGCATTGTATGAACATAAGAGGAGGAAACGAGAAAGTGACAGGAAAGAATTCAGATGGTTGAATGTTATAAGCATGCCTTATCCTGATCATTTAAAAGAAAATATGCCAATGATATGCCCCAACAGTTGGGTTGTTAACCAAGTCAGAGAGAAATATGGGGCATCTGGTCGTTACCCGCATGAAGAAGAGGATGAACTAAACATAGGGATTGGTTGCAGCAACTCGGTAATAATCTCTTTGTGTACATAATTTTTAACTTCGTGATGCACATTTTAATTGTAAGTACATCTATATTATTTTATATTTAATGGTCGGGTTATTAGACACATATTGACACTGTGATTTGTTCACTTTTTTATAGGTGCATTTTTTCTCATCTATGTGGACATATCGACATCATTTTCACATAGAGGATGTCTATGATGGACACATGACACAAGACTGTGGAGTGGAAGTCGATTTCGACCAATCTAGTCGTGCTAGCCAMCGTGATCAAAACACCATACAGGGGAAGTTAGGTTACGTCGGAAAGATACAAGCGATCATTCGAGTGGACTTCTCTTCTTTCCAATGTGTTATTTTTAGGTGCAAGTGGTGGGAAACCTTTGATTAGAATAATGTAAAGGAAKATTGTGATAGTGGGATGATATGTATCAACTCTAAAAAATATGTGGGATGAAGCTGAGGAGCCTTATGTTTCCCCAAAACACTGCAACCAAGTGTTTTTTTACCCAGATGTGTTAGATAGGGATTGGTGGTTTGTATTAAGACAYGACCCTAAATCAAAACATATTTTTGAGAACAACAGTGTTATCATGCCAAGTGAGGAAGATAATTAGGGCGATGACAATAGAGAGTGATATATTATACATATTTTATTCTTTAGTTACTCACTTTTATGTTTTCAAATCTATACTGGATTTAATAATTTGATCATTAAATTTATAATGTTTTTAGTATTTAATATTTCATATGAAATATTATTAATTTTTTGATTGGATGATATAATTAAATGCTATGTGTAAATGATATAAATATTTTTCCATTGTAAATCTAGATGATATTTGAACTTTTAGTATTTTAATTTTAACTTTTACTTTAAAAAACAATATATTATTGTATTGTAAATATCAAATATTTTATATCGTAATTTTAAAACGTATTTTTGTTACCCACCATTTCATATCATTACCATATTGTATTATATTGTATTAGTTTTAATTTTGATTTCATACATATTATGTATTTTTGTTACCCACCATTTCATATCATTACCATATTTTATTATATTGTATTAGTTTTAATTTTGATTTCATATATATTAATTAGTTTTAATGAGCCTCCTAAGTGAGTTTTTCAAAAAAAACTCATTGCCCTTAAATAACTATAATAATAATAATCTATTTTTAAGGTCACTAACAAGACTGGTAAAGTCTAGAGAGGTATACATACCCTACCCCCCTCTGGATTTGAACTTGTGCCCTCTTAAGAAGAAACACATGTTCTTAACCATTAGGCCCACTCATTGTCCTTAAATAACTAATGCATGTGTCCCTCTCTAAACCCATATAATCATATACACTTAAGATATTATATAAAAATCAAATACATAATATATTATGTAACATAATAAAAATATAATATATTATGTTATGTATTAATTATAATATAATAAATATAATATATTATGTTATATATTAATTTTATATTATAAATATAATATATAATAATATAAATAATATAATAAATATAATATATTATATTATATATTAATTATAACATAATAAAATATAATGTCCGTAGGGGTGTAGACATTGGCAAGTGTCGTGTAAATGGAAGGAAATATGTAAAAATAGGTCTCAAAGTCGATTCTCACCCAGATGCTTGTGCGTTCCTCCCTAGGGGTACATAGTTACAAATAATAATAATAATAATAAAATATAATATATTAGGTTATATATTAATTTTATATTACATAATATGTTTATCATAACAATTTTTTATCCCTTATCCCCTATCTTTATCTCTTTTTTCTGTATTCGTGGGTAAGAAATTTTACCCTCTTGATAGATAATTCAATTCTTAATATATATTACAACAACAATTAACGACATGTAACATAGAATATCAAAAAATGGCATAAAACTTACAAATATATAATTAACCCACTTAAAAAAATTATTTAAAGAGAATAATTCATACAAATTAAAATATTTAATATTCTAAATATTTTTATGTTTTTGTACATGCTTCTTGGTTAAATTTGGCATTCATGCATCATTATAGTATAGTAAACAAATGTTGAATTAGAGGTTTTGAGACTTGTATTAATTATGGGAATATCAAAAAATATGACCAAATTACAATTAAGAGGTAGTTAAAACATCACAAAGATTTTATAAATGTTAATTGAGCTTATCATAACTATTTTTAATCATTCATTATGAACTTATGAACAAAAACAATATTCTCTAAATGAGGACCAATGCTCACATCCTACTTCCAAGTAATCTAGTTTGTAAAATTGTGATACAAAGTAAAGTTGAAAATTAATATAATTTACTTTTAACTTGCCCAAACTTTAATTACTAACATAAGACATATATTTACCCATTTTTATAACTTATTTACCTTTCTTGGTTAAGTTTGGCATTCATGCATCCTTATAGTATAGTAAAAAATTGTTGAATTAGAGATTTTGAGACTTGTATTAATTATGAGAATATAAAAAAATATGACCAAATTACAATTAAGAGGAAGTTAAAATATCACAAGATTTTATAAATGTTAATTGAGCTTATCATAACTATTTTTAATTATTCATTATGAACTTATGAACAAAAGCAATATTCTCGAAATGAGGACCAATTCTCACATCTTACTTTCAAGTAAACTAGTTTGTAAAATTGTGATACAAAGTAAGCTTGAAGATTAATATAATTTACTTTTAACTTGTTTAAACTTTAATTAATAACATAAGATATGTTAACCCATTTTTATAACTTATTTACTTTTCAAGACCTCTTAACTACAAAAACATGATAAACTTGGTATTTTCATTTTCATCATGTTCAAATATAAAAATGACAACATAATAACTTAATTAGAACTGTTGTAATCTAACCTATTTAAATCTATCATTCATTTTCATCATGTTCAAATATAAAAATGACAACATAATAACTTAATTAGAACTGTTGTAATCTAACCTATTTAAATCTATCATTTTTACTATATATAGTTCATACATCAAAACATTTCTATAGAGAAAATTATATAACATGACCTAACATCAACATCAACATAAACATATAAATTAAGTACATCAACATCAACATATAAATTAAGTACATCAACATAAACAATATATAAATTAATTTTAAGTTTTTCAAAAAAACATTATTGCCCTTAAATAACTATAATAATAATAATCTATTTTTAAGGTCACGACCAAGCTAGACACCAAATTGGTGTATGAGACTGCCTAATGATTTGACTGGTAAAGTCTATGGAGGTATACATACCCTACCCCTTCTGGATTTGAACTTGTGACCTCTTAAGAGGAAACACATGTTCTTAACCATTAGACCCACTCATTTCAATTTTTTAGAAATGAATACTTTATTTTAGATATATTAAAAAATAAAGTTTTAATTAAGAGTACTTTACTTTATGGAGAAAATTATATAACATGACCTAACATCAACATCAACATATAAATTAAG
>ML784893.1:722568-776351 GCA_009831015.1 Picea engelmannii | reverse complement strand
CAAAGAGTATTCTTATTCTTATTGTTATTTTATTCATAGGATTAATCCCCATTGTGGATTAATCATGTCGGTAATTGTATTAGGACCAAATCCCCTTTTGCGGATTGGTCAACAAACAATTGTAATAGGCAGAATAAGAAGTCAGCCCCAGCAGTTATTATTGAGACCCAGAAATATAATAAAGGTGGGTTTACCCACCCAGAGTGAGAGGTCGGCCCTGCTAGTGAAGACCCTTCACACGTGCCAGTCTTGTATATATAGAGAGGCTAGTGCCTCACTTTATCACACAACTCACTTGCTCATTCTTAAGAGGCAAGCTGCAACTTACCAGTTGAAGAGAGGGAGAAGAGTGGCGTATCTTTTGGAGAGGACTATTTGTATTGGTTTGAGTTATCTCTTGAGATTGTATTGGCAATTTATGATAATGAAGTTTTTGCTAGGTTTTCTTCCCCTAGAGGGTTTCCCAGGATAAATGTTGTGTCTCTTGTGAATGTGTATTTCTCAGTGATCTTGTTCTTATGTTGCTCGTATCTATTGAAATGCAAAGAACTATAATAATGGCATAAAACATTAACAAAGTTTTGGATGGGTTTTCTATCCCAAGAGGGTTTCCCAGGGTATACTTGTGTTCTCTCTGTGATTGTCTCACTTTCAGTGATCCTCATATATGTAGATGTATTGGTATGTTGGTTGTATGCTATAAATTTTTTAAATTTACCTACGTGCATCAATTTTTCAACAAATAGTAGGTGCTCAGACATGAGTTTTATGATCAACTACATTCCTAGATTCATGATAACTCCCAAGGTTGAACAATGGCTGACAAACAAGAGGATAATAAAGTGTGTGAATGGTACATGAGATTTTGGCCTCCTTTATGGCAGTGGAGATGATTTTTGGTTGACAGGACATGCAGATTCGGATTAGGCAAGATCAATGGATGATAGGAAATCTACAATAATATATGTTTTCAACATTGGTATAGGTGCAATATCCTGGTTAAGTAAGAAGGAATAGGTAGTTTCACTTTTCTCCATTGAAGCAAAGTACAAGACGATAGTGAAGGGAGCATGTGAGGTAGTTTAGTTAAGAAGAATGCTTTTTTATATTGCAAGTTGAGCAAGTTGTTCCAACCATTGATCATTGTGATAATAAGAAAGTTCTAAACTTGGAAAAGAATCTAGTCTTCCATGAGCGCTTTAATCATGTGGAAGCTCATTGCCATTATATATGACAACTTGTGGAAAATGGAGAGATTGAGTTGCAATATTCTCCATCACAAGAACAGACTGCAGACATTCTCACCGAGTGTCTCGGTCTAGTTAAGTTTGTAAATTTTAGAGACAAGCTTGGTGTACTTTCTATTATGACCATAAAGGGAGGGTGTTAGAATATATCTTTATAATGGTCATTATTAATTGTTAGTACTTGGTGTAGTTCTTTATATCAATTCATGTTAGATTATGTATTTATGACATCATGAATAAAGTTAATACAGGTGGATGTTCTGTAAGTTATAACTTATTCAAAGTAATCTCTTCTCTCCTTTGTAAAAGAACATTACATCTTGAAATAATATGAAGCAATTTCATTCTCTCTCTTCCATTTTTTGCTTTTCTACGTACATATTTGTGTGTGAGGATCACTGACATTTTGGGGGCAATTTAATTACACGTCATTCTTAGGGTTTGGTTTTGAGATAAATATAACGGATTAGAGTAAAGTATAAATGTGGAATGAAATCCCACCACAGGGATATGCCACTGGAGTAATAGCCTATAATTACATCATGTAGATAACAACCACAAACCGATGACAACTCATAAGGCATGACACTAAAACGACTAATGATATTAGTGTTGCACTAAGAGGGGATGTCGTCACATTTACTTGGGGACTTACACTTCGAAGCTAGCTCTCGAATAGGCAAAGATTTTGGTGTAGGTAATGTGTAATAACTTCACCTTTGTCTCATGAAAAAAAAACGGGCTTGTTATGAGGTGGATCCTTTGGTGCACCTATCGAGGAACACCCTTGTGTGGATGAACAAAGGAAACCATTGACATGGTCAACATACACTTCATTGACGTGATTGATATGAAGGAAAGGCATTAAAGGACCTTATGAAGGGAATGCTTATGTAAGGTGTTACCCCTCATATTAGATGAGGTTTGCACTTGTGATTTTTATCACAGGGATTGGGCTTGTAGGGTGACATTGTTGTATCATTTGAAGGACTAGTGGTGCATGTGTGTTTTGGCTTAGAGATGTTGCTATACTAAGGATTTATTCATGCCTGGGTGGTTGCTAGAAGATGTTGGATAATGGTGATGTAAGGTAGTGACATGGATTTTTGAGTATCCTAGTGATTGAGCATGTTGATGTTATCTTATTGATATCACCAGGAGGGGGAGTTCCATATGGTTTCCTTTCTTATGTTGTGCTAGACTAGATGGTTGGACATATTATATGTTGTGTTTATCCTAGCACTTTGGAGGTCTATTCTACATGAGGGGTGCACACTTACTTGGAGAATGACCCTCTTTTCACATTGTTCCAACATGATTTATTCGTCTAATTGATATGGTATTGATGTTGTTGGAGATTCCTTATGTAAGTGCCCTAGCTTACTTAGGGGTTTCAACATACATTGCACTTTATTTGACATGGATACACCCCTTGATGGAGCTCTTCCCTTTAGCAGACATGTGTAGGTTGATTAACTATTTAGGGTGTATTTTGACCTTGCTTTGACCTCTTGGAGGCTTTGAGTATGAGCGCCCTAGTTCATTTGGATTTCACACTTGGATGAGTTTATTTGGAGGTGGATTAGGTTTCTATGTGGAGTGCTCACCTTGTTTGCACACATGTGGAGGCATCTTCACATTTTATATGATCATTTTATTGCTTGTGGAGATGGGCACCTTTCTCTAGGGTGCACTTCCATGAGTTGGTTGAGTATCATTATGAGTTGGCTTATGAAGGACTATTATATTATTTGTCGACACTCTCTTCCTTGCACACCTTTGGAGGGTTGTTACACATTGTAAACCATGCCATGGAGTTGGTTAAGGAGGTTTCCTAGCCTTGGAGGCCACACATGTGGTTTGAGGTAGTTCTTGGCACATTTATTGAGATATTCTCGAGGAGCGCTCTCTCTTGGAGGTGTTTGAGGAGTTTGTTGGAACCACATGGGCCACATTTGAGGCACTTTACTTTCATCCTTGATGTCACATCCACATTGGGGAGTTCATCCATCTTTTTGAGGAAGTCATTGGCATAGATATTAAGAATTTAGTTGGTGGTTTGATTTTCTTTGAGGAGATCTAGGAGGTCGTTGGAGATGATAACTTGTTCTTGTGCTTACCTAGAGGATGTGTCCCACCACCTTGTGCTATTTTTGGAGGTTGTTGCATAGCCAATTCCATTATTTTATTATTGTTGATTTGTATCATGGAGTTGGTTACTTGAGAGCGTTATTGTATTGTTTACCTTGGATATTTTATTGTTTCTTCTTGGAGAAGAATATGGATCTCAACAACTCATTGGTACTTTCAGTAATGAAGTTGTTAAGAAGATTATTTTATAGTTATTCCTCAGAGAACTAATGGATCTAGGAAAACTAATATTTCTTTATTATTGAGAAGATAGAGCTGAAACCTATATAAGGGTTTGCTCTCTCCATTTGATGGATGGTTGGATTTGGGAACTCTCCCCCTAGAGTTTAGTTGTATATCTTGAGGGTAATGCAAGTACAAAGGTTTCTCTCCTATGAGATGTATGTGTTGGGCTTCACTTGTTAAATGTTATTGATGGAAATACTTGCTAGATGATATGCTTTGAAGAGCTAATGCATGGGTAGGATTGTACCTATCTTCTTAAATTTGAGTTGTTGTAACTTACCTCTTAGAAGTGTTGTCAGAGTGGTTGATTTCCCTTTCAATAAATTTGATGATGTTTATTTGATGGAAATGTTATTGTGATGGTCAAATTTCTTAATGTGAGATGGTTGGAATTTACTTTTCCCATTTGATAAGCACACCCTAAACTATCTTTAGAGGTTCTCCTTAAATGGGTCCTCCAAGTATATTTCACATTAGCAAATTAAGGAAGATTGTAGATTGGTTTGTTTCATCTCTTTCATGCCTTAATTGTATATAAGATTATCACCCATAGTTTGATCCTTTGACTCCATGCCTAATGGATAGGCACTAGGCTTGGTCTACCATCATCTTTTCATTTTCTTATATTACAACACTTGTTTTTCTAAAGCCCCTCTTCATTTCACCTTGAGCTATTATTGCCTAAGCTTTAGCAATCCTACATTAGGGAAGCCCCTTTGAGTTGGAGAAGAGCCAACCTAAAGAGTGGGAGAAGGTTATTGTGGTGACATTAGATAACCTCTCCAAGTTGCCCATAGGTTGGCAATGCTCTTTTAGACTTTAACATTAAAATGCTAGTTTGTGAGGTAACATAAGGTAAAACCACCCTTTTGAAGCCTATATTTGATGACGTATGGGTTGGCGCTAATTCCAAAATAGAGAAAAATTCAAAGGGAAATCATAATTTTAAGTTGTTATGAGGTCAGCCTTGACCTAAATTATAAAAAATAATCATAACTTTAAGTTGCTTAAGGGTCATCCCTGACCTAATACTAAAAAATGAGTATAAGTTAAAACATAAAGGGGGAAATGTCATTAATTGGAGTGCTTGCATGATGAAGAATAGGTGTGTTGGGTCTGAAATGGTTGTCTTGGGATGTGTGCCCTATTCTAGAGGGTTGCTAATTGTGATTTAAAGGATGATGAAGCAACATGAGGGGCAAGGAGGCTCCCAAATTAAGGGATGAAGGCTATAAATACTAGAAGTGGAAAGTGCAAAAGGGTGTGAAAGAAATGTGAAGAATTTGCAAGGGCTTAGTTGAAGATCTATTTGTAGGAGAAGGTAGTTTAAGGGCATGTTCTATGTGAGGTTCACCATTTCTCCCTCTTCATGGCTGAATTTGATTGCTGAAATTATACTTGTAAAATATGTTGTAAGGATCTTTGTTTGAAGGGTAGTTTTACTCCCAAAGAAAGGCCAAGGTTGAGGTGAAACCCTCCTTGTCTTTTGCTGCTTTGTCAGTGATCAATATCTAAGGTTATGCTGCTATCATTTTTGTTCTTATGAGAGGCTGTTGCTGTCTATATTGTTCATGATAAACATGTCCTTACTATTGTGCTTTTATTGTCTAAGTAGGCACACCTTTGGAAAGGCCCTGTTACCTCTCAAAAGCCCACTTCTTGAGATAAAGTCCTAAATCTCAAGAAAGGCCTTGGAGGAACCAAGAGGGAGGTCAATGTCACCTCACCAATCCTCTTCACATTTTAGGCCGACTCTCCTCTGGCTCAAGGGGGGCTTCCCTAAAATAGGATTACTAGAACTTATGCACTAAAGTCCAAGGTGAATTGAAGAGAAAGTTCTAGTAAAACAATTTGGTATGTTTTAAGAAATAAGATGGATGAGTGGACTGGAGACTAGTGTTTTATCAATTGGGAAAATGGGGTCAAATCAAGGTTCAAATGGGAGGCTATCCTAATGAGGAACAATGGCCATTGAGGTTGAAACATACAAGCTACAACAACTATTTCCTTGCTGTCCCAAATTGTAAAAATATAACTAAGGAGATTATCGGTTTTCAACTAGAGCTTTGAACTCCTGAAACCTACTAAAGACCTCATCCTTGGTCTTTAAGAAGTAGATCCAAGTCTTGTGAGAGAAATCATCAATAAAGGAAACATGATACATGCTTCCTGTTATTGATGCTACTAACATCGGTCCACATACATTTGAATGTACGAGGTCTAGAATCCTCTTAGACCTATGCTCATTGCTTGGGAAAGCATCCTTGGCATGCTTGCCAAGTGTGCACCCTTTGCATACTCCGTGTTGCTCATTACTGAATTCTAAAAGACCTATGACTATCTCCCTTAGATTAGGAAACACCCTATGATGTAGGTGCCCCATCCTTTTGTGCCACAACTTGCACAAGCTGTCACTACTATGCACCAAGTTGCGAACAAGTTCATCTTGCAACATGTACAAATTACCTTTTTTAACCCCTATTACCTAAGTTGTATTTAGGCTAGATTACTTCAATTTGATGATGACTTGTTGGTTCTTAAACCCCACTGGAAAGCCCCCATCTTCCATAACCAAAATTGAAAGCAAGTTCTTCTTGAGACCTGGTACAAATAAGACATCGTCAAAATCTAAAGAGTTGCCTGAATCAAGCTGGAAGGGAATAGCACCAACTTCTGCTATTGGGTACTTGGCATCATCACCAAGTTCAACTTGTACTTCTGAGTCCCACTTCTTTAGACTAGAAAACAATTGTCGGACTAATTTCATATGTGGAGATGCCCCACTGTCCACATATCACACATTCCTCGAAATCGTGCTAGTAGAAAGGCAATATACCAACAAGAAATCCTTCTCGAACTTGGTGGAAAACTCATTCATTTGAGTTTCTGCAAAGGCTGCTACCTACTTCTCTTGTTGCTTCCCTTTAGCCTTCTTCTTTGCACATTGTGATGCATAATCACCATACTTATGACAAACAAAGCACTTGATTTTACTCAAGTCCTTCCCTCGCTGTGAGGTCGACTCCTCAGTCTTTCCCTTACCCTTGTTGGGTCCTTTACCTCTGCTCTTATTTGATTGACCGAATAGAGCTAGGTTCTCATCACCACCCTTCTTGTTGGCCTTTGATTCAATTCAAGTCTTCCTAGATACAATCATCCCAAAGTCTCTCAAAGTTAGGAAGGTTCTCTTGAGTGCAAAAACCTTTGATGAATGGTTCCAATGAAATTGGGAATCCATTCAGTGCCATGATCACTAGCTTTGCCTTTGCAACCTTCTCCCCAATTGTTGCAAGCTGATCACGAACCTGTGTGACCTTTATAAGGCAACTAGTGATTGTGTCTAATCTGGTCATCTCTATGGATTTGCGTTTGTTCCGCAATATCATCTTCATGTTTATGTTTTCACTCTAGTAGAGACTAATTAGGGCATCAAACATCTCCTTCGTTGCCGCCTTCTCAGATACATGAGGGATCAGATGATCCTTTATGGCATCCAAGATCATCTGCTTGGCCTTCACTTCCCTCTTGTTGTGAGCTACCAACTGCTACAAATCTATAGGCAGAATCATGACGTCCTTGACAATATCCCAGAGATCGTTCTCTTCTAGTAAGAGTGTAACCCTCACCTTCCATGATAATAAATTTGAGACACCATCCAATCTGTTCTCAAACTTGAGGCTAGTTGATGCCATATTTGAGATCTACTGCATGTTAGCACTATTTTCCGCACCCTAAAACAGATCTGAAACAACTTGAAATCTGCATGGAAAAACAATGTTGATTGTAGGAAATCTGCCCCTAATATGTCACTAACAGAGTCCTCTCCGTTCGGGTTGGTGCATGCCAAGCTCAGGGGAGTGTCCCTGGGTTTCTTTCTTGCTGTCCTCTACCTGTAAATCTGCAAAATAATACGATTCAACAGCAACAAATAAAGAAAAGTGTGGCTGCGTTTAGACAGCCAAAGTTTCGAAATATGGTTTTTTAAATGTTTTGGTGGAATCTCTGCAATCATTAGTTCAAAATCAGAAATGAAAATATGTAGAATGCGATATCAAACAGTAGATAATACCCAAATGATATGCAAATAACTTCTGAAACATAAACGGATCAGAATTTAAAACACCAGCAAACCAAGAAGGCTTGGTACAAGCACATCAAGATTTTATTTCTGCAAATGCCAAGAGGTTAATTGTGCCAAGGGAACAGGTACAAAAATGGTGTAGTGATGATCCCTGCATAGGAGAACAGAAGATAAGAAAGAAGAGAGAAGAGATAAATCTGAAGTAGAGTGTCGTCGATGAAGAAGATCCAATGCTTTGACAATGGAGAGCAGTTGCATATATAGCCCAAGAGGGATGAGGAGGGCGCATATCTCAAGGAGGCGCATCAAATGGATGGAAGTGGACGGTGAGGCCATGTGCCCCACTGAATGAGGAAAGAGTGGGAGTTAAGTGAGAGAGAATTGAGGGAAAGAGGGAGTTAGGGATGGAAGGGGAATTAGGTGGGTGAGAGAAAAAAGGTGGGCGCCCCATGAAGGTCATGCACCACTCTTGAATGGGCAGACAGTGAAGCATTGGGGGAGTAAATTGAGGGAGAGAGGGAGTTAGGGAGAGAAAAAAGCTAGGTGCCCCAATTAGGTGAGAGAAAAAAGGTAGATGCCCCACATGACTCCTCCATCTAACTCATGGGCTCCACCATGTGCCATCCTAGCGCCCAACTAATCCATGCACCCAATATCTTGCCACATGTCACTCCTAGAGATTGCCACGTGTCACCCTGCGTGGTGACCACTCCTGCTAAAAATAGACATGCCAAAAATAGCAGTTTCCCTAAAAAATAGGAAAAACAACAAATATGTCTAGGACCACTAGGAAACCACTGCCAAATATAGTATGTCTAAAAATAGACACTGCCCAAAATAGATTCTTGTCACATGTCAACGAGAATATACTCATCAAATTTGATTTTCAATAAGGAATTTGAATATATGATCAGAATCATGATCTGAGGCCTGAAAATCCACATGTTAAAAATAGTAACTGCTTGCATATCGTTCGGAAAAGTCTCATCGGAATCATGAGCTTGCAATGACTCTGAATATATGATCAATACTTCCATGTGAACCTCCGATCTTCGTCTCCTAAAAAGTAGGGTATATGCTAAAAATAGACATCTCTCTCTATCCATGAAGACCTGAGCAAACTTCTTTCTATGGAAAAAGGAAAACCACTTAACCACTCTTTGTACTTGTTCTCAACGGAAACCAACCTTGGCCTGACCAAGTGCTACCTCTGAAAGAAACATTTGAATCCCAATTAGTGAAATGCATTGGCCCCCAACCATCAAGATTTCCAAGTGAGAAAATCCAGGGTTTAACACTGCACAAACTCTCAAATATGAAAATTAGTTTTGAAACCCTCTAATTGTTGGTCCTTCTTCCTTGCAATAGATTTACTGCTACAAATCCTTAAGAATCTCAATTAAAGAAATAGCTCTGATATCATGTGAAAAAATTCAATCCTAGATGACTGACGTCCTTGTGATCTCAATTAAACAAATAAATTGTTGAATTTTGTTAGCGTTGAAATTAAATTTCAGACCATAACACCAATCGCATAATAGTTGGAAATTAAATAGCGGAAGCATAAAATAGTTTCACATGTACATAGGTAATTACTCCTTCAAATCAACTTTTCATTCCTTCGAAAAACTTATAAGGAAATCTCCCCAAGTTGCCAAAAAACAATAGTTGCACGGTTACCAAAATCACCTTGAATTAAGCAGATGACCTACCTAAGAAGTACGAATGTATTACGATTGTATGGATCTATACATATGACTATACATAATTGTATAGCAACCTGTACATAATTGTTTGTTGCCCGGATTCACCTCTGCCTAAATCCCTACTTTCTCTCTCTCTCTCTCAGTTGCTCAACTTGACCAACTATTCATGTGTGTTCATGAACTCTCTATCTTGACTTGTCTTTATACTTTTAGTTGAGACCAAAACCCTAATCTATTTTTGAAATTACTCCTAGTCTAAGTCATGCATGCATGGAATAGACTTTTTAGACTAAAGAAAATGTGTAATAGGCTAGCGATACCAAAGCAATAAAGTAATCTGAATAAAAAATGGGAATGCATAAGACTCAGAAGATAAAATGACACAACGGATATTATGTGAAAGATATAAGAATTGAGAACATAATATCAGAAAAAAAATATTTTGTATTAACCAAACTAGTTTCAACCAACGGGTCTCATCAGTGGTACAAAAATAAGTCTTTACAATGAGGTCCTTTTAAGGACTGCGATCAAGTGCATACAAAGGGGAATCCCAAGAGTCGGGAACCCTAACCGATTGAAATGGTTAGAAAATAAATGACATAACGAAATTCTCGAAAACAGGCGTGGAAGTTGAACAAAAAGCCGAAAAATCCGTCGACGCTGAATCAGTCCAAAACTCAAGTCAGTGGTTGGGGGGCTAAAAATGTGTTCTGCATAATCAACCTTTGGAGCAAACTTGAATACTACACCAGAGGGTCCCGCAATGTGTTGCTCATGATGAAGGTTCCCAGCTTTCGCAGATTCCTCCAATAGATCAAAGGTTTCGGAATGTGCTGTAGCAGAGGGTGACGCTGGAAGAATCCATGGAGTTTAGTGTTTAAAGTGCCCCCAAGGTTCAAAGCTCTGGTAGATTTGCAAAAATCCAACTTCAACACCAGGGGGGCTCTCTTCACCCTAGAGTGTTGAATGGGGCCACACACACAAACCTGTTGCAACAAAGCATCCCTTTGATTCCAACTGACTTTGAAGAAGCACGCCTGAAGAAAATCCGATGGGTAGCCTCTGGCTTTGAGTCGAAGATAGAATAACCTCCTCAGCTTGAGAAAACTAGACTCGCAACTTTCTCGAAGCAAATATCTCTTTAATTCGTTAAGAACAGAAGCACTCTTCTGATGTCGAGGATGCCATGAGGAAAATGGAATGTACTGATAAGCATTCAATGGTTTTTGATAGCATTTGGTGGAGAGCTTTCCAGAGAGCTCAAAATCGGGCCCTTTGAATAGCACGACATCAAGCAGGTTAACACTTGTATCGGAGATGCAAGTGGTAATACGAATATTGTCAAGGTAGATGGACTGATAACAATTGAGATAAGCTTGCAGTCTGACTCTTGAGCCTGACCATACCAAAAAAGCATCATCAATGAAGCGCTTGAAGAACTGCAATTCTAGTGACGACATCCTTCGATTAACTTCTCGTTCCAAATGACAGAGGAACAGATAAGCATACACTACTGCAAAGTTGCTACCCATTGTAGTACCTCTGATCTGTTGATAATAACTGCCATTGAATTCCAAAAAGTGTCATCGAAGAACAAGCTCAACAGCACTAACCAAAAAATCCACAACTTTAGGAGTGAAGAATTGAACTATACTAGGACTTAACATATCCCAGAGAGCCAAGAGACCTTCCTGAATGGGGATGCTGGGGTACAGTGATTCCACATCAAAAGTTACCAAAATGGAGTTGGCTGGAAACCGTTCGGATTCAATAACTTGCAGAAGAGAGAGAGAGTCTAGAAGATGGTTAGGCTGAGCCAAAAGAGTGTCCAAAAGCTTATGGTGCAGAAATTTTGACAAGGGTTCAAGCATGTAACCATTGTAAGAACAAATAGGACGACCGACTGGGGGATTCTTCTGTACTTTCCAGATGAAGTAAAGGACACAAGCCCGAAAGTGTTGAATGTCGACCTGCAGAATATATTTCCAATGGTTGACAAGAAGGAGATGTATGTATCTGGCATGAAGCTGACGCAGAGAAGCTCGCATAGAAACCCATGGAACTAAAGCAACTGGAGAGTAAACATTACGATCAGACAATTGTCGAATACCTTCGGCAATATACTTATCTCTGCCAAGTACCATCAGGCCCAAGTTTTTGTCAGATGACTTTATTACAATAGGAATTCTGCGAATCCTTCGGAGTGCAACAAGCTAAGATCTTGTGAAGCGAGGTTTATTTTTGAAGTCAGTTACATCAAGTCTGTCATGCAGAGTGCTTAAACCTGAATTAAGGGCATGATCTAATTCAGGTGCATGAAGAGGTGGCTCCCAGAGGGGATTAGGCAATCTAAAAGGATCATAAGAATCCTCATTAGAGAGTCTAAAATATCTTCTCAATCTGCAGGATCTAGAAAAAGCACCATATTCTTTCAGAATATCTGATTTGGACATTGGAGGAGGTCGAGGAATGTACTTATGCCCGAGACCAAGAAACTTAATTTGTTGATAAGACAAATGGACAGAAGATTGATTGTGGATAGAGTTATTGTTAATCCGACGATCTAACTAAGAAGGAGTCGTATTGCTTAAAATATGCAACAAATAAGCAAATGGATTTACAAAAGGCAGCGAGTATAAATGTCTTTTTCTGCTTACATTCGATTCCCTTTGTTCTGAGGAGGTGGTGGCTGGGGTCGGGGACCTCGACGACGAATCGAAGGAACATTTGATTGTTGTGGCACAAATGGAGCAACCGCCAGATCTAAACCAGAGTTCTGGAAAGTCTGGTTTGGATTTGAAGCCAACGGCCAACCTGCAGATGAGGTGTTCTGATTCTGATTATGTCTTCCTCTTTTGTTTCGACGACGGCCAGGCCCGTTTTTTGGCTGACGGGGAGGATTAGGCTGTCGAGGAGCATCGGGCACAGGCGCAGGAGCAACATGAGCACCAGTTTGGGTTCTGGTGATTGACTGCATATTGATGAGTTGAGCCAATTGATCTTGAAGGGGCTTAATGGTAGCGTGGAGGCGATGTTCTTGAATCCGCACATATTTGGCAACTTCTCTGTGCACAAGGACGTAGATGGCTTCTTCACGTGGAATTTCGTCGACCTGTCTGGCGGCTTCATCCCGAGCTACAAAACGAGCAGATCTGGCGGCTGTGCACGATGCTAGCCTCTCAATGAGCTCAGTCTGAAATTGATTGACTTGTCGATTGAATGAGGCGAAGGCAATATTGGCCCATTGAATTGCCAAAGACTTGCCTGAAACTTTTCCTGTAGAACATGTAAACTCAACATTCCCGAATGGGGCAACTAGTTCGTAGATCTTTTCTTGAAAAGCTTTGGCAATACCAGGAATCTTCTCTTTGTGTCGAGTGGTGACCTCTCGTTCGTGATGAATGTAGAAGGCATGGCATTCCTTTCGAAAGCGAATGGTGATATCCTCGAGTCCAGCTCGGAGTGTTGGAGTAGAGTCTGGATCTGAAGCTTCGAGACTAGGGACTTTCACCATGAGGCTTTGAATAACTTTATTGTCTTCTTCCAGAGCGACAAGTTTATCAACAAGGGCTTGGGACCGATAAAAAGTATCAGTGGATTTTTGAAATTCTTTCACAGCGCACTGAACAACAGTTTCCCAAGATTTGGGCATCGGGGGAAGTTCATCGGGCGAGCTGCACCTTGTCATAAATGTTATTGTTTCCTAGCCCATTCATCGGGGGAAGTTCATCGGGGTGCCTTTGTAGAGGGCGAGTTGCACCTTGTCATAAATGTTATTGTTTCCTAGCCCATTAATTGACTTTTACTCTTAGCTTTATTGCTTTTGATATTTTGCTTTTGTGCTTCAAGGGAATAGTTGAGGGACATTGTCCTGGCTTGATGACCAGAGGTGACAGCATTATCCACAAACATTTCACGGAGATGTGAAGGATAGCTCGTGATGAGACCCCCTTTCTCTTGGCTATGCCACCGAGAGCCACTACCTTGGTTTGGTGACTAGATAGGTGGTAGTGTCATACTGCTACATGCCCATGGTCATAATAGGCCAACTCGTGATGAGACCTCCTATCCATCAACTAGTACCTTAAGTGTTTATTTATCTTATGGGTTCCCTTTTCTTACTGAGAAGCTTTTTACTGCTTTCTCGGGAATCCCTGGGCGAAGCATCTCAAAGGTTCCAATATTGGATTTTAACTCTTACCAACTACTTTTACCCTCTGGGCCTTTAGCCCCTTCTTCCCACAAGGCAAGGTACAACCCTTCCTAATGTGGCCAATCCCAATGCCTAAACAAAAGTAAGGGGAGATGAGAGGAATAAAGATGGAAAGTGGTAAGTATGGAGGGAACGGACGATGACCTTTCACAAACCCACCCAATGGCAAGGCAACCCATCCTAAAGGGAGGTCAACTTACTAGGGCACCATGTCACCCTTCCAGGTATAAACAAGTCAAAGAGCATAATTTCCAAGCAAATGTTATGAAATGAAGGAGAATTCAATGCAAGAATTAGAGTGACACATACCATGATACCCGGACTCATTACCTCATGGAGCAAGACTTACTGCTATTTCAGGAACAGGCTGGTGGGATGGATACTGCTGCTGCTGATAAATGGACTGCACTGAAGAAAAGAGGGGCCCTCCGGGCCATGCTCAAGTTGTCCGGCTCTCGGTACTCCATGTCTTGGACCTGTGGGCCTTAAGTCATGATCCCCTTAGTTATCCCTAGGGTAGGGGATAACAGGTTTCATTTGCTTTCGTTGTTTATTTCCGTTAATTATTCCAATCAATGTATTTAATTTTGTGCTCTGCAATTTAATTTTCAGCAAGGAAATCAGAAGGAAATAATTTATCTAGGCAATGGGATTAGAAAATTAACAGTCTAGTGTTTAGCCTTGGGGGCTGTGGTGAATCTGGAAATGACTTAGATCCACCCTGGTGGCTGTAAGGTATATTAAGCTCCCCACCACTTGTCTATACACTGACTCAATAGCGAGTTTTGAGTCAGATGTGATTGAAATTTTTATCCCTACTTCCATAGGTGTAGATGTATGTTACAATTATTCACCCTAAACTTCTCCAATGGGCTTTTGTCATACTTAGTTTGCAAAGCAAATACACAATTGTTAATTAGCCAATTCTGAGTCAGAGGTGATTGAAAGTTTTAGCCCTGCTTCCATAGGTGTAGATGCTATGTTACAATTATTCATCCTAAACTTCTCTAGTGGGCTTTTCTCATACTTAGTTTGTGAAGCAAATACACAACTGTTAATCTACCAAACCTCTACACCTAAGTAATAATGTAGGAGGCCTGAGTTAGTCATGTCAACCGACTCAAGAGTAGAGCACAACTCAGATTTTACCTCGTGAATTGTATCGACCTTGCTTCCTGTGATGTTGATGTCATCCACATATACCACATGAATCACCACTTCACCATCTTTTCTTTTGACATATAGATTACAATCAAAAGGGTTTCTCTTGAAACCAATGTCCATGAGATATTTGTCAATAATAATATACCAAGCTCTTGGAGCCTATTTCAAACCATTAAGAGCTTTAAACAACCTACATACCAAATGTTCTTTTCGTGCTACATAGAATTCCTGTGGCTGATACATATAGACTTCTTCCTTGATATCTCCATTCAGAGAGGCACACTTTTATGCCCATTTGATAGATTTTTTAGCCAAAATATGTTGCTTGACTAGAACTAATTTGATGGTCACCATTTTCATCGTTGTAGTGAATGCCTCTTCATAATCTACCCCCCCCCTACAATGCAAATCATTCTTCCACCAGCCATGCTTTGTGTTTAGCAAGTGACCCATGCACCTTATACTTTGTTTTGAAAACCCGTTTGCAGCCAATGGGTATCTTTCCCAGAGGCAACTCCTCCAATGCCCATGTATTATTCTTCATAAGGGCACTGTATTCAGGTTTCATGGCTCTTTCCCATTTAAGTTGCCCTTTGGCCTCTTCATATTTTTGAGGATCAATTGGATCATGAACAGTAGTGATCAAAGCAAAATTTACATGCTCATGTAGCTCCTCCAACTGAACCTCTTCTAGCATATGATTGAATCACTTTGACCTTTTCTTCTCCCCCAAACCAACACTGTTCTCTTGTTGATTTGAGACATTTTCAGCCACTTCACTGCCAGATTCTTCTTGCACACCAACTCCAGAGGATTGTCCTTCCTTGGGAACATTTTTTCCATGCACCTTGGCTGATTTTTCAGCCATTACACAATCCCCATCACTGATTTTTGGATATGATTGCTAGTCTGAATTGGACTGAAAAAGCTCTGCATTCCCATTGATGATGATATCACACTTGAATATCCCCTTGTTATTAACCATGTCAATCAACCTATAGACTTTGGTTGCTCGCTATTACTGATAAACATCAACTTCATGCATTTGGCATCTACCTTACTTTGTTTTCCTTTTGGAATTAAAGCAAATGCAGCAAAACCAAGCACTTTAAGGCGACTCACTTGACGTTTTGTCCAGACCAAGTCTCCTCTGGGGTGACAATTTGCACTACCTTTCTAGGAGATCTATTAAGAAAGTAGATTGCAGTGTGCACTGCTTTTGCCCAATACTTGTTAGGCACTGCCGCACTACCTCATGTTCCAACATGCATCTCGCCATATTTACCACTCTGTGATTTCTCCTTTCAACCACCACTCCATTATGTTGTGGAGTATAAGAAGTAGTATATTGGTGTTGAATTCCTTTTCTTTAAAAAATTTAATAAATTCATTGGAGCAAAGCTCTCCTACATTATCAGTTCAGAGGATTTTCACACATCTACCAAACTCCTTTGAGGAAATAAACTAAATACCTAGCTCTGAAGACCAAAATAGTCCTTATTGGGCCACATTATTCGCGTGCACCAACTCAAGAACAATGTTTTCTCTCCAGGCTTTGTCTTCATAGAATGCTAACCAAAAAAAATTTCTCGCAAGACAAGCTTCACACAAATCCTCCTTTGTCTGTGCTTGAATTTCTGGAATACCAAACACCATTTTTCCTTTAGTAGAAAAAGATAAGAAAAATTCAAATGACCATACCTAAAGTGTACTTTTGTCTTGTCCACCATTGGCCAGCAAGGCATGTGACTTTCCTCCTCATCATCCACCATCCTGTGAAGGTCATGCTCTGACTTTTGCAGCATATGTCTCCTTGTTTCGTTTGTCAATTATTGAATTATAAGGCATCTCACATCCTGAAAACTGATGTCTTGGTGTGGGCTAGGCTTCGTAATTTCACTCACTGAAAGCAATATTTTTCTCGAATCAGGGATGTAGAAAACATTCATGAACAACAATGTCTTGTTATTTTGAATTGGACATTGCCATTTCCTTACACAAATTACTCCTCTCCATCACCAAACCAGACTTGGTGTTATCTTCTATGAAGTCCATTAACCAATCCTTGTAGTTAGTTATATGTTTAGAAGCTCCTAAGTCAATATACCAATCAACATACATACCATCCTTTGCACTGTTGTTTCCTAGTACAAATGCATAGAAGTCTTGTTTATGCTCAGCTACATTGGCTTGCTTCTTTCTATATTGATGTCCTTTTCCAGATTGAGGCCCTAGGTTGGGTTGTTCATGTTGATATTTTACTTATACAGCTAGCAATTACGGTTCTTCTTTATTATTACAATCATTTAGCACATTAGATGCATATATAAGATAACTGAAAGAGAGGCAATCACAGAAACAAGAGAGACACAAAGATTATCCTGGGAAATCCTCTAGAGGAAGAAAACCCAGCAAACTTCCTCAATATAGATCAGCCAACCAAGAACAATGCTTCTATCCAAGAGAGAACTAACAAAGCAAAAGATCCTCCTCTACTCCTTCACTAGGAAAGAGTAGCGCACCACTTAACCAAGAGATACCAAGAGATAGACCAAAACCCTCCTTGACGTCACACCTAGCTGCAGTAGCTTCTCCTCCAAGACTTGCGCACTTTTCCTCTTGTTGCAGAGCTCATGAGTGAGTGTACAAGTGAGGCGCTAGCCTCCCTTATAAATAGTAGTCTGGCCTCCTTAAATTAGGTCTGGGCTGACCTGTCACTTTACCCTCTTAATTTACATTTAATTGTCAAGGCACAATAGGGCTGACTTCTACAAAGGCACAATAGGGTCGTCTTAATAAATATAATATAATAACATTCTTCAGGGTTTGTCTTGGTCACAAATACAATAAGGATATCTTCCGAAGCTACTCAATCTTCAACAATTCATCCCACAACCATTTTCTACATACTTTATTTACATGGCCAAATTTCTAGCAATAAAACCACTCAATTTTTTTGCTAGATTTGTTGATCCCTAAGTATTTGTCGTGATCTTTCTACTTGCCAAACTTTCCCTTACCCTTGAATTTTTCTGCAAGGGCAGTCTCTGAAGGTCTGAACTTCTGATGTAACATTTAATGCCATAACAAATTGCTTCAAAAACATTGTTTTGTACAAATATGCAAATGATGTAACATTTAATGCCTTAACAAATTTTTTGAAAGGAGGTGGGAGACCCTTCAACGTAATGACAAGTGAGTCTTCTTTGTCAACTCTTTGACCAATGGTCAACCATTGATCATTTAAATCTTCAATCTTCAATAGATGTTCTTGAAGTGAATCACGTGCTTCCATATTCATTGAAAACATGTTTTTGAGAAAGGAAGCTCTACCTTTATCTGACATCTCAGGCAACTCCCACTATTACTTCTAGACTACAAATGTGTTCTCACCACCCGGCACTTTTGGTAAAAGTTAGAGACAATCTAATGAGCACTACAGCTTCATGATTCTTTGCATCAAAGTCTCTCAACTTCTTGCTTGTGACAACCCCTAACTCCTTGCTTTAAAATCAACAGAAAATGATAATATATTTTAAATGAAGCTCTTACAATCAAATACGGTACCTTTCCACTGGGAAAATGGAGTCAAAGAAACAAAAAATCAGCAAGGCATGCAGTCAGAGGTTTGAATCTCACTGATTAAAGTACACTTACCAAGTTGGCATTGAAACAGAGAAGAGAAATCAGAGATCAGAATCATCAGTGCATAAACACATCATTCCACCATCAAAATCATTTCTCTTCATTGGCAATTGAAACAGCTTTGATCTCTGAACTTGCTGGTCACACAGACCTCATCAACTATGAGATCCAGCCTATGGTGCCAAGAAATCTGGAATTGAGTCGGTACGGTTGAATGCATGCTAAGCAGTTGAAGATGCCACACAAATACCTTTCTGAAGAAGAACTTGTGACATGCTGAAGCTCAGGCAGAGGTTGTGTTTCAGGAGAACACGAAGAGGAACATATGTTAGTCGTTTAATCTCTTGTCAGAGCTTGACTGGTCATGATAAGGGATGTTGCATGTCTGTTGCGATCTAGGTCCTGATGGATGCATGGATCAGAGAAAGATTAAACGTGTTCCATTATTGGGTTTTCACTTGTTCAAAGTTCAAACAATACAATCACTCATGTACAAAGCTTAGTTTAAATTTTATACTTAGCATGTCTGCAGGTCTCCTTATTCATACCCCTATGAGAAAATGGGAAAGATGACTAATGTGTATTAATTAATTCAATGCCATGTCTTGGTATACTCTCGAAATTAGGATTTGAGTTTATGAAAGGTCTCCCTTAGATCTGGTATTTTTGTGATGAAACTTTTTTGCATGGGATATTCTGGGATGGGCACAGCTTATAATCTTGTCGTCCATATCTTGTGATTATTGTTACATTCTAAAATAAAGGGGATGCCTGTATTGAGTATCTGGTGATATTTTTTTTGATAATGATGTTTCGACTAAATTTGCAAGAACAAGAGCAAATGCTTCATTTTGGGGTGTGTAGCTTGAATACAAGGTTACACTATAAATTCAGAGAAACACTAGTAGAAGTCACAATTCAGAGTAAATGAGTCACTGGTCAGAACCTTCTAAGCAGCTTTCGTTGAAGATTATTTCTTCGAAATCTTTTTGGTAATAGAGAGATCCATTAGACACAATGTGGTTGTTTCAGTGCATTTTCTTCTATGCATATTGTAAAAGCATTTGATTAGTGGAATCTTGTGACCATTAACATGTCACATGCACCGTGTTGATACTGTGGGTTTCTTATTATTCCATTGGTGAAATAAGACATGTAACTTTTTATATGCAATATTTTTTTGATTTTAAATAAAATTTTTGGCATTTTCTGATTGGCTGAAAATGCAGGACAAATGTGTTCATTAATCCTCCAGTAGCTCCTCCTATTTTTGGTGGTTATGGCTTTGGAACACCTTTCTTTGGCGGTTGGGGATGGTCTCCATTCTCCTATGTTCCTGGACCAAGTGTTGCCATCGTTGGTGGAGGCTTTGATTTCTTTGGACTTCTATTGGTGCTTGCGTTTGTTGGAAGCATAGTCAGAAACTTTACCCGGAGGAATGACGATGAAGATGATTTCAACGATTAATAAGAAAACTGAAAGAACTTTTCAATTATCTAACTCCTTTTATTGTCCTATTATAAAAGAGTGGCAAGAACAAGTATCCAAGTTTGTATGTTTAGATTATCTTGACAGAAGAATGCCTGCAGGTATTTCTTCAATCCCTGTATTTCTGTAGATGGACAATGGGATGCAGTTGTGCGATGATATTGACATAGGCATAAGAGTTAATGGAGAGGAATACAAGCTCAAGTGTAATGTAATTCTTGAAAATATTACGGTTATAAAAAAATTCCGGGCACATGCATATTGACATTGTAAAATAGTGGATTGATACTACTCCAGGAATTTAGTCTGTAAATTTCTTATATCCACTTAGATGGAGAACATATAATTTGTCTCTACTTTAAGGAGAATTACTTAAGTTTTTAATATATTGTATACCAGATGTCAAGAAATGATCAAAGGCTCATCGAGATGTTTTTTTGGTTTTCCTTGGTTTTTTTTTTCATAGTATATGTTTCTTTACCAGTTATATAATTTTCCCTGTTAATAATAAAATAATAATTGTAACAATTATGGAGATCTTTTTATAAATAGGACCTTCCATTTATATGTAGCATGAATCAGTGTTTTTCTTGATTAGAAAAAAGAATTTGTAGATTATAATGGGTCATTTGCCCAGCTGGTTACATTGTGCGCACTGATATAATCTAGGGAATAAACCAGCCATTCTCTTACTTGAACTCTTCTTTCTGTTTCCAGAATTGTATCTAGACTCCTACTATAGTTTTTGACACAAATTATTTGCATCCGTTGTACAAAATCTTGAGTTCTGTGTCCTAATCTTAGACTTGATATGAATTTTTTTTTAATAAGCTGACCAAGTTTTAATAAAAAGAAAAAAAATTCATTTGTTACTCGGGTGCCTTTGGAGCCTCAAAGAATACCCTTACGTGCTTCCTGTGGGTTTAATCCTTGCATTGCCATTGGTTCCCGAATCCTGATTCTCTTCAGATGTGGCATCTTCCTCCTGCATATTGCCCGCCTTGGAAATTCCGTCTTCAGCGAGGAGATGTCCGTTGCTAGCACTTTAGTCGGAGAGCAAGTGCTGATCCATTTTGACGACTTTATCAGAGACCCACCCCTCTGTGTTTACATTGGCTTCCAGGTAGAAGTGCTTATAAGCCAAATCCTTGAGGACTTGAACAAATTATTGATGAAATACAATGTTTTCTTTGAACATTGTAATGCAGACCCTGCCAGCATCTGTTTCTGAGGCTCACTACTACTGCCAATACCAAAATATTTTTGTGCTCTCAAGTTGTTCCGAGATCCTGGCACCGTTTTTCTCTCTCCTGATATGGGATTTCCCTTCACATTTATCCTCAGACCTCCTCCTTTCTTTCCCACCTCCCCTTGCAGAAATTACCACCATTGATCTCCTTAAATGATTGGATTTTTAAACAGAAAATACCAAGCTGGAGTTATTCTCAACATCCATTAGTAATTATTTCAGGAAAGTGTGTTAGAGAAAGATGCTCAAGCACGAGTGCACTGTAGATGTACAATTGCGAAAATATGCTAACCACAAAAGAATGAATAACAAAGATGTAATGCCCACATGGGTAGGCCTCACTCCCAATATGGTTATTGAAACCACATATCAAAGTTGACTAGGTTGGCTTTAACCACATCTACTAATACAATAAAAGAATAAAGTATGACATTAGACATGATTACAAGTACACTAATGATACATACGAGTCGACCGGGCTGCATGTACAAATCACATCAATAATCTCAACCACAAAGAGAATTCATTACACCACTTGGCTTACTTCTCCCCCTAACATTGAGCAAGGAGCCACATCACTCCTCTTGAACTCCATATTGTCCACACCAAAATGGTTCCACAACTTAGTGAGGGGGAGGGGCAGGGGGCTTTGGTAGAAGTATAGTGAAGTTGATGTTGGTGAGTTGGACTACTACAAGCAACAAAGTGTAGAACATTTAAAGTAAGCCAACATCATTTATAGAAAGATCCACTATAACAAGTTGATTGTTTGAAGGTACAAACAATGAGTCACACTACCCTTGATGTTAAAGCGATAAAAAATAGTACATCCCATCAAAACCAACATCATAGTGTAGAAGGAAGAGATCCACTTAAATATGTCGAGAATCATCTTTAAAAAATAGTGGGACAAAGCCTGTGGATCTAAAAATAGAGATTGCATTAAAGACGATGAGAAAGTGTCACTATGAACCAACTCCATTCCCTGAGAGGAGGGTATTGTATCACAATAAAATGAAGTATCCATGGAAAATCACCAACCCCTGGGATATAAATAAGGTATCCAAATGCAGCGGGGTCAATAATGAGATCATCACACTTGGAACGAGGAAGGCCCAATATGAAAAATTCTCCCATATGTGCATTGTAAGGAGAATCCATCAAGCCCAACAATAGTGTAGAATAAGTCTTTCTAGAAGTTACATCAATAAGGAGGAGGTACACCAAATTGTAATAGAGAAAGATCCACTATAATACACTAAGAATCATTTGTAGAAGAATCTGCAAAAAAAGGTAGTGGAAAATATCCAAGCAAATTGTGAATAGAAACTCCATCAAATATAACATATATACTAGAATGATCATGTAGACAATATATTGGAATATGGGCCTATGTATTTGATAAAAAAACCTAAAATGAAAAACTGATGAGGTCATCACCTGATCAAGGGTTTGGCACAATGGATCAAATCCACATGTAGAGTGCACCAGTAGATGTGCAATGTTGACTATGTCAACAATATCACGTAGAAGGTCCTTATTACAAATTGTTACTCATCCAAGCTCTGGAATCCCCTAAAGACAAGTCAAGCAAGACTTGAAGACACAACTCTTTGTATGACGGTGATTGCATATAGAGGTCCCCTGAATCATATCTACCCAAATATAAGTAGCCCTATTGAATAACGTGGAGAGATTATAATGTCATTAGGCTCAATAAAGACGAAGGCTTTGTAAAGTCTTCAAGGAATCCCTTGTATAGACCAAAAAAGGGAATAGTACCAGTGCTTTCAAGAAAAATGTAGTGTATTATTTTTATATTTAGGGTGGCACGAGCGTTAGGTGGGTTAAAAACCTAGGATAAAACTCTAGGAAACCCTAAACAAGAGATAATCCTATAAACCCTAGATCCCATTCCCTTAGGGAAATGCCTCTAGCCAAAAATATCTAGATCACCTAAAAAAAGATCTAGAAACCCTAGTTCAACAATCCTAGGGTAATGCAACTAGTTGAAGATTCCAAAAGTTGTGGTTAAAAAATTAGAAATGAAAACCCTAGTTGTGCGATAAAAAAAATGCCATTGGCAAAAAGTCTCCAAACCATTAAGGAAAAATCAAGTCTAAATTCTATTTATGCAATCAATAAAAATAGTGATATTATTAGCCTAAAGCCTCGTAATAGCTACTTAAAAAATGTCAGAATAAATCAATAAGTAAACCTTATTGTTGAGCACACCAATCTCAATGGACAAGAACTTTGTAATTAGTGCTAGAAGACAAGCACTAACTACCCAAATAAAGTGCTTTCCAATGAGCAAGATCCAATGAAAGAACCTCTATATTCCTTCGGTTAGGATTTCTTATGCATGTCAAACCCAATTATAGAAATATCAATATGAACAACCAAGAAAAAAACCTCAAAATAACAGCAAAATGAGTAGGGAAGGTTCACACCTGCTCTAAAACCATGTTCAAAGATCACAAATGGAAAGAGGAGATCGAATGGAACCAAAGTGGCAACCCAAAAACCTATAGTAAAAAAGGAAAACTCACCACTAAAGAAGTGCATTAGTGTTGAACCAAAAGTGTGTTAGAGAGAGAAAGATGCCCAAGCATGAGTGTGTTATACATGAAATGCACAAATGCACATAAAAGAGAAAATATAGTAACCACAAGAGAACACCAAAGATATCATGCTCGTAGGCTTAAAACACTTGTATTAGAGAGACTTATCTCAACGATCTAAAAAGATGATTTACGAATGAGGTTTGGGTTGTGTATTTATACATAACTCAGTTAGGGTGTCCTCTGAAGAGGGGTTATGGACCCACATAAATAAGATGCACTCCAACACGAATTGTTTTCCCTACATATCAAATTTGAGTAGGTTGGCCTTAGCCACACCTAGTAATACAATAAAAGAATAAATTGTAGCCTTAGCCATGATTACAAGTACACTAATGACACAAATGAATGGGTCATTACCACATGTACATATTACACCAATAATTCCAACACTTTAGTTCCCAACTATTCAAGTTAAACACATATCACTCAAAGCTTCAATCACAAATTTGGAGTCCCCTTCTACCTTTATGTTTTAAATATCCCTTTATTATGGTTGTCCTGGGAAATGGGGTTTTGTAGTCCTAGAAAGATATCCATGGCTTCACAAGATAGGTGTATCCACATATTATATTATTGGTGGTTCCTTGGAACCCTTGATAAATGAAATTATATATATATCCCCTTTGCATCTCTAATTAAACCACCATTCTACTTACCCTCAGTTATTCTTTGAAGCCTCATCAAAATTCAATTTCAAAATACCAAACTTTGGTGCCTTCCAAAAACCTTGTTGGGTCTCCTTTTCCCTATCCCTTATCGATATAGGTAATGATCAATGTTACCATTTCATCTCTCTTTATCCATCTTTGATAGATTTTCTTTGTAGGCTCATTGTTATTTGAAACTTGAAAGTTTTATGTTAGTGTATTGGACCATACTACTTCCTTCAAGGCTTCCTTAATTTTTAACCAAAGTTAGTCAAGTTGAATTTCATGCCCTTCAAAATTTCTTTAGTTCCTTTCCTTTTAAATGATCTAATGAATACAAATCAATCCTAATTCCCAAATTAGCTTGATTTTTTGGTTATTCTCCATAATTGTTGGCTAGTTCTTTGTAAACTCCCTGGAGTGTTTTTAGTTGATACCATGTATCTTCACATAGTTTTTTCTAAGATACTCTACCACTTGAAAAATGATCTTAAATCTCGTCTTCTTGCTAGCAATTAATGCATTGGTATGGTCCCTTGAAGCCTCTTCTTAAATGTTTCTTATATCAGCGTTTGCTTTTGTATCTTCAACTTCGAGAATGTTGATATATATGGCCATATCTTCTTGTTATACACTCTACCCATAGCTTGCCTCTGATTATAAATTTATTATCATGTAAAAGTTGTATCCCTACTTAACAAAGTACCATTCCCCATTTTATTCATCTGTATTGTTACTATAGATTAACCTCCATTGTTGTAAGACTTCTCATTTTTTTTGCCTCTCATATAAGGATATGAAATCAATTTTGGTTTTCCCATTCTCTCATATAAAACATCCAATCCTATCGCTAATCCTTATTGTAAGCTACTAGTCCTTAGCTTTGATCCAACCTTGTGATATAAATGGTGGACACACGAAAATAGATAAGTGTGTAGTGCATATATCATTAATATGATACAGATATAAATACATGCATATGACTGTTGGATTCATCTTCCAAGGTCTCATGTTATAGTAACTTGATTCTTCATATTCTGTCAAGTTTGTATCCCTAATGGATTGTGTTTCCAACGTTCCCCACGTTAATCCAAAGGGGTATATGTGAGTCCAAGGTGAGAATTGAAATCTGAAAGTGGGCAGTTGAATTATGGAAGTATGCAGTTCTTGATGGTTGAATGTGCTCTTTGAATCTGGTGGTTTTGGGATGACCACAAACCAAATGTATAGTAGAAGTTGATGTCTTCTACTAAATGGTGATGGTGGTTTAAGGAATACCACAAGCCAATCTGGTGGTTTAAGGATGAACACAAACTTTCTAGGCTCAATGGTTCCCGAAACATTTCATAAGTTAGCTAGAAGGTGGAAGTTGATGCCTTCTGCTAATTGGAAGTGCTCTTGAATGTTGGTTTAAAGATGACCATAAACTATTGTGTTGTAGAAGCCGAAAGTCTTCTACTAAGTGGAGGTTCAAAGAAAAACAGAAACCAATGTCTAGAAGAAGTTGTAAGTCTTCTACTAAGTGGTGGTTTAAGGAAAACCACAAACCAATCATGCTTGCTTGTTACTGATCGATTGATGGGACTTCGAAACTTGAATCATGATCAGTGATTGTCAATTGTTCATGTTTTCCCCCCTTCTCAGGTACAAGGTTAGAAGATGAAAATATGTTCACTGCAAGATGTGTCAATACTCGAGAGTCAATTCGTTGGTATCACTGACATATCTTCTTGATTGTTGATGACCATCGCCAAGAAGTCATCCAGCCATAGTGGTTATTTACTCTTGCAAATGGCTTGCATTTGGAACACCTATTTGAAGGATGGTTGTGCTTTCCACAATGCTCACAAGGATGAATATGGAAGCGTTGATCATCCATGTGGCCAACTCGCTGACAATGTTGGCATTTTAGAATATCCTCTTGAACTGGAGTAGGTGAATGTGAACTTTCTTGTAGGAGTTCAACACTCTGCAACCAGATTTTTTGGGCATAATCAGGATTATGAAAGGTGACATCCTTTTCATATCTGATACCTATTATATGCTTTTTATTTCTAATTTCTTCCCAAGGTTTGATGATCTGCTTGGAAAGAGAAAGTTGAACATCATCTGTACTTGAATTCGAGGTTGTCTCACTAAGTTGTTATTGCGTTGGTTATTGATCTAAATCGACATCGTCATCTTCTTCGAAAATATGGTTGTTATGAACAAGGACTAGTTCAGAATGTTGTCGAAGGTTCTTTCGCGCAAGCACATCGTGAAGAAGTCAAGTCTGAGTTTGAAGCAGTGTTTTTTGGCTTGTGAAACTTGTAAGCATGTTACAAAAGACTGCAAAATTGTTTTTCCAATGGTGACTTTATTGTCCACATAAGAGAGGATTAGAGTGTTCAGTAACTTTAACAGTTCCTCAACTCGCGCCATAACT
The DNA here is from genome assembly GCA_009831015.1 of Picea engelmannii. Lineage (NCBI taxonomy): Eukaryota > Viridiplantae > Streptophyta > Pinopsida > Pinales > Pinaceae > Picea > Picea engelmannii. The sequence continues at coordinate 749,480 of ML784893.1, read as the reverse complement.
CATACCTCACAAGGTTTCTTGCAACTCCACCTTGACTTTACAATGCAAACTAAGAAAATGAAGGGTGTTGGCTTCTACCGAAAATGCACCCATTTACAATGTAATTCAACTTGCAAAAAGACAGGTTATCATGGCTGTAACATCCCCATTTTGAAACCCCAACCTAGCGATGTGTATCGTAAATATAACATGTAGCCAAGAGCCAAGCAATGCATATTGTAAATGTGATGTATGGTCGAAAGCCAATATGTAAACAATGTAAATTTAAATATAATGAATAAAATGTATTTACAACTGCACATGGACACAAACAAAGATTGGGGGATAAGTATCCACAAGAGATGGTAGGGGTCCAAGGGGGAGAGTTATCGATACCTATTAAACCAAAACCCATTTCTTATTTTTCTCTAAATTATCCTTGCCATGAACCTTCCATTAGATGTTGAGCGTTCTAGAGGCCAATCATTGAATTCATGTAAAAGGGTTGGTGTGATATTCACTTCCCATAGTTATGGAGAGCATGAGGTTGAGTACAATCAGCTTGGAGAAGAGTGCAAGTCAATCAAGCAAGAGAAAGGGAGGAAATCCATATGGGTAGGGGACCAGTTTTACACATTCACATTTTTTTTGCATAGAGAGTTGTTTTTTACAGGGATTTCGGGCCAGCAATAGAGTTCTGAGTGTGGGAGATTGTAGGAAGCTATTGTGGACATGTTTGGTTGTTGTTTGGAGTTGTATTTCGTAGATAAAGAGGTTGTGTCCTAGGAACGACGAGTTGTTCGAAATTCATCCAAGGAGCATGCATTTTTACTATTGGGTGAATTTGTGTTGCAACTGTAGAATTCTTGAAGTCCCAACAAGTAGAATTTGTGTCCAACCTGTGATGGAAGCCCTAGAGGGGAGTGGAAATTCATGAGGGATTGTGAGAAGTGAAGGGGGATTTCATCCCTTGGGTTGTGCAGGTTGAGGGGAATCTTGCTGGTGGATTGGAATTAGATGAGATTTTAAATCATGAAAGGGGGGCATTAGCCATCCTTAGGGACCTCCATTTCTTGTGGATTCATAGCCCCAACTCAGAGGCGTCATGATGTTGAGAACTGGAATAACAAGGATACGGTTGGGAGGAACGTTCGTCCTCTACAACGGGTTGCACATTTTATAAGATAAGTGTTATGATTGATGTGTTTAATTGTGTTAAATCTTGATATGTATATTTGTTGTGCATCTACTCGGAGTTAGCATGGTTAATGTTGCTTGTTGTGAGAAGAATGATGCATTAAAATACATGTTTATATGGTGGAATGCTATTGTATGTTATTTAGCTATTTCTATGCACAGTTGAGCAACAATCTGTATGTTTTTGTAGAACATGGACAACTAACGAACTTGTATTTCTTGTTGTATATTAATTTCCGCATTTAATTTAGTATCGGAAATTTTATTGGGTTATTTTAGTAGTGACGTGGCCTAGCTAGGAGATGGGTACGTTAAAAAGTGGTATCATAGTTACTGGTTCAACACCGGACCCGTATGGGCCAAGAACCAGAGCAAATTAGTGAGATTCGTTGTTGCAAATTTTGTCTATGGAAAATTTGGAAAAAAAAAGGAGGATTTAGAGAGAAATCCCAAAATCCGTGGGCAAAATTCGAGTTTGAATGAATCTGGATGGTTTAATAAGGTTAATAGAGTAGAGCAGTGAATTTCTAGACCGAAATTCGACCTGGAATGATTGAAATTCGAATTTTAATTGCCACCTATAGAGTTATAGGCAATTTGACGAATCGACGGTCGAGATCTCTTTGATCTCGAGATCGACGACCAAGATTTGCTATGATAAATTTAAAAATTTGTAAGGTTTATCCATTTTGAAAGGTTGAGTAAATCGATGATCATGATTAAATTTGGCAGTTTAGGAAATGGATCAAATTGACGGTATGTATTCATTTCAGTTGATTTGAACGATATATCCAATTGAAGGCCATGATTCATTTCAAAGGTTTGTAAAATGGATGATATCAACGGTCTAGGTCAATCAAAGAAATGTCAAAATTTTGTTAAGTATTGAAGTTATCCAACTAAATCTGTTGATGGTCGATGGTCGAATTGGTGAGACTTGTGGGAAGTTTAAGTTGTCGGTAGAACTCACCGATGGTTGATGGTCGAATCGACGAGTTGGGAAAAGAGTGGGTTCAACCAGAATAAATCTTCGATCGTCGACAGTCAATAATCGGGGATCGATAGATTTTGGCCAAAATTTCTAAGTGTCGAGGTTTCCAACAAAACTTATCGATGGCCAACGGTTGGTGTCGGCCATTCCGCGAATTATTTTCAATCGACGATGGAAATCGTCGGTGGTCGAGCATTGGTTGATTTGGCGAAGTGTTTTGAAACAAGCGACAAAAGTCATTGACGACCGACAGGATGATGGTTGGGCATCAGCCAAATCGAAGAGGAGTTTCCGGTCGTCCAAGAGAATCAACCAATGGTCGATGGAGCGAAGAGGATGATGATTTTATCATCCACGTTTCATGCCATGTCAACACCCATGTGTCATTCCACGTTAACCAACAAAGGTGGTCGATGGTTGATGGTCAGGTCAATTGTTAAAATACTTATAGTGAGGATAAGTTTTCTATATAGAAAGGACACATAAAATGTAAGATTGAGTTATCCCAATGAAAGAATAAGTCCCAGCCATTGATCTAGATCAAGATCTAATAGTTGGGATCGATTGGCTAAGTCCCACATGGATATCAAAGGGTTTTAAAAGGAAAGTAAGTCAACACACTAAGAGAGTGAAAGGAACTTGAGCTAGGAGCAGGTTGAGGTAGTTGAGTCGAAGAGAGGAACCCATACCCTTGTACGATTTTGTACAGTTTCGTGAAGTACCAGGTATGACCGAGCTAGGGCCGATAAGATCTATCTAAGCATTGATTCAAAGAGGGCCGAGTCAGGGCCAAATTATTCCTGTGTGAAAATAGGTTCGATACATCACCTATCTCTGAGATATAGAGTGAAGGAGAAAACCATGATCCATACAACAAGGAACGGATTTGTATGGTGGACATAGAACAAATTCACACAACATACTAAATGATGTAAGAAGCTTCTATTTACATTGTATTTCTATCTGAAATAAATAAAGAAAACTTTTTGTGGATTTTGTGTATTGAGTTGTTGTTCTGTTATATATATATATATAAGTTCTACATGGTATCAAAGCCAGATCAAATCGAACAACCCTCACCAAAGAAAAATCTAGAAATCAAGATAAATGGAAGAGGATGTATGTAAAGCATGTATTTCTTGTACCCAACCCAAGGATGTTTGGTACATACACAGTGTACAATCCAGTCATATGACTGGTCATAAACACTACTTCAACGGTTTGAGCGAAAAGGAATTTGGGTTCGAGATTTTGCTTGGTGATGATTATGCGTATCATCCAAAAGGAATATGAACTATAAAATTTGAAAGGGAGTCTGATAAACCTCTATATCTTTCAGATGTCCTTTATGTTCCTGGATTAAGGAAGAATCTGGTCTCAGTTTCCATTCTAGAAGACAAGGGTTATGAAGTATCCTTCAAGGATCGAAGGGAATATATTACACCAAAACTTCCGAGTAAGGGATTTGAGAAAGTTATTGGAGTAAGAAAGAACAATTTGTATAAGTTGCAATTTGACTCTCATTATGCTCTAGCAAGCATTAGTAGCACTAGAGATTGTTGTTGAGGAGAAGATATGAAATGATCTTACTCAAGCATTTTCAGATTCTACTTGGCTAAAGAAAAATAGACAGGAATGCCACCCTATGTTTATAGCCATAAAAAATAATATCCTAACTCACAAGTATTGATTACTAGTGCTTAGGCTAGTCTTTTTATAAATAAAAGCTTGCTGGAAAATTCATTGTTTATTTGATTTTCTGAATATAACGGTTGTTGAAATAAATGTAGAGACAGAAGTAAAGACACCAAGATGATAATCAAGATAGATGAGACATAAAGAAATCATTTATTTCATTCCAATTCATCAAAGAGTCATTCTCTTTACAAAATTTCATGAAGAAATTTTGAACCAAAGTCAAACTTAGACGTCCTCGATGAAACATACAAAAGGACCTCTAATAGAAAATAAAAAAACCAAACTCTAAAAGCTGGATCAGGTTGCCACAGATTGCTTCCCACTAGACTCTGCACAATAGCCTTTGTTAGTCATGAAAACTTATTCACAGACAGACAAGTCTACACAGACTATCAAAGATAGATCAACACCTCTGAAAAACAAGTGTCTAAATGATGTAATTCAACCCTGAATCTTGTTGTCTACAATAATACACTGCTATCATAAAAAATAATTAGGCTTGTGATGAATTAAAGAATGAATGAAAACTGAACTATCTCAACATAAACTCAAAGAGAAAACCTTAGTATGCTTCTCCTTCTATCCTCCCCTTGTTCCTCCATTTCCTTTTGCCTTTAAGCAAATTAGAATTGGTTGAAGTAGTTGAACTACTTCATTAGTTAAGTTAACCAAAACTCAACCAATTTTTTAGTTAGGGGGGAAAAGTAATAAATCATAATAAGGGTTTTAAATAAATAATAAATAGTAGGTGGGACCCCTTGTGACTCCCTTTAGCTCTTAACAATCATAACATAACTACTAGTTAATTAAGCAAAACACCCCTCCTTGTGAATCCCATCATCACATTCATATTTGACAATTTATCTCATTGATATTTGAAATTATTTTCAAAAATATATTACTCATATATCCAAAGAAAACATGTTGTCCAAAAATTCTGAAGTCAACTATCATCAACAATAAATAAATAAAAAACTCAAAAACCAAATTTTCCACTCTGAGATGCAATCTTTCCTTGATTTTTGTTGTCACCCTTTGATTTCTTTGAATTTTCCTTTGGATGCACTAAGCCTTTAGGCCTAATCTCGTTGATCACATGAGAACAATCGTCCCTCAAATACATCTGGGAAGACACGGATTTATCAGAGCCATTGGAGGGTGAGGAAGGGGCAACAATGGATTTTCCTTTGTCAGGGGCATGGTGGGCCTCAGTTTTCAGCCTTTTGCTAGGATGAGAGGACTGAACTGGTGAGTGGACAGGTGCATCTTGGGCAATCTGATTGATAGGCGGGGAAGAAGATAAGGACAAATTGGGTTGACCACAATGTTGGGAGACTGTCGGGTGGACAATCTCTTGCCATCCGTCATTTTCGGGAACCTCGGGTTGCAATGAGACATGAGAGGGTACGGGAATACCTAAGGCTTGTGGAGCTTGGAAGGGAGGCCTTTCCGGCCTAGGTTGGACCACTCATTGCCCAATCCAATTGAAATATTCAGCCTGAAATAACTAGCCTAACTCTTGCGAGTTAGCATCAAAGTGTATGGAGAATCTTGGCCTTCTTGGGCCTATGTTCCAATTATCTCTCCCTCGGTTTCCTCTGCCATGGTTACCTCGGCTGAAAAATCTCATTCATGCATGCATGATTGATTAGCAAATAGTTCCTTTAACAACCATACATGACAACTTCTTAAAAAAATGAAATAGATTTTGGCCCAACAACATATCAGACTCATGCAATCCAATCCATACAAATTGTTTAGTTGTTGTCAATGAGCAAGGGGTGAACAAAAGGTTATGGGATATGAGAGGGGTTTGTATTGAGCGAAAAATGATAAAATGAGGGGGGAAAGAAACATGGTTACTTCTCAAAGACAATAGACAATCAACTGTAATGTAAACCAAGGAACATGTTGTAATTCATCCAAGAAACTGTGATTTCAAACTGTTACAATACAAACTTCTCTTACTATAATTAAATTCTAGGAACATGGAGTGAAAAATGGATGTGGGAATATGAGGGGATTGTAATTAGAGAAAAGTGAAATAATGGTAGGGAAAGAGAGTGGATATTGTTCATAAATTTAATTAAGTAATCCATAAAACCATTATATATCAAATGCAAAAGGTCCAACACCAACCAAATAATCATTGTTATCACATGATCAACTATTGTGTATAATTCAATCAATTATGTGCATTAACTTGCTCATTGTTTGTAATCAAATATTTAACACAGTGTCATCAAAACAAGACAGTATGCATTCCACAACAACATGTAGAGGAGTTATGTTTCTTCTCATTTATCCATTTAATGTTTTAAAACAATTCCCAAATGAGTAAATAGTCACGTGTTTCCACTCTGTTCAGTGTCAACTCATCAACCACTGCCCACGAATTATTTCAATCATCAAATATAGACACAAAAATCATGCCCAATTTCGTCCTTTAATTCATTTAATAATTAAATTGTAATGAGATTATAATGTCACAAAACCTGTGCCTATCTCTGCTACGATTTATGATATTCATCAATGCACATAATGGACAGCCAAATACAACCATCAATGTTTTAATTGCAAAGATCCTGACTTGCCATTTAAACTCACAGACAACAATCACCATTCAACTCATACTATGTTGTGGAATACATAGACCATTCAAAAGAATGCAAGAGCATTTTTTTTACTATACAGGTCCAATTACTCTGAATCTAAACATCCAGAATGTTGGGCTATCAATCCAATACAATGAGGCAGCAACTATATGCCCGATCTCATCACACAAATTGATCAAATTGAAACAAAACCATATTGTTTAAAAACCCATGACCCTCTCTGATGGCGCAATCAAATAATATCCATAGCATATACCATGGATGGACATGCCATAATTACCACAATTGCAATACTCCCATTTGGAAATTTAAAACACACAGTCACAACAATCATCAACTCAACCTATCATGTTGTAGGAAGGCCACACATGCCCACGCATCACACACGAAGCATTGTTGTGACTTAATCAATTAAAATTAATGCTAGGATAACAATTCAATAATCACAATGTAAAAGACAACGACTGTGGATTCAATCCCATTTCTCTAATCAACCAATTAACCATACTGAGCTTATCAATTTGACTGTTATAATAACCAATTGCAGTGACTAAATACCAATAACCAAAAACCGTTGTCAACATAATCAATAGAGACGAGCCAACGATAGAACATTCTCGACGATGCACCACCAACTCATAACCATCAACCATGTATCCAATAGGACATAACGGGTTCCCTTTATCAAAATCGGGCTTTGAGTAATCAAGGGTTCGCCCTATGGACCAACACAGAGAGACTGGAGTTGACCCCCAACATTTGGTGAGAACCTCTGAGACCAATGGTGCACACACAGGGTATACCACCAATGCCTTTGCAGACAGGGTGATAGTTCATGAGATAGGAGAGACTATGAACAGAGGAGCAAAGGCTCCAATTTGGTCTTGTAACAACACTTAGAACACGCAGGGTATAACCCTCGTGGTTTTTCCAATCAACCAAAGAATGATGAGATAAACAGAGTCAAGAAATAGCAATCAACCTTAAGCAATCCCTTTGGCATAACAACCATCATAACCCACTGCGCAAACATTAGTAACATGAACGAACCCATACCCAAGTGAAACAATACGCAGTGACACAAGGTGTTTCAAAGCCAGAAACCCCATAACAACAAAACGACTGGGTATGGTGATAAGAATGTGTGGAGAAAGTCGGTCGATTTGGACTAAATGAAACCCTTCAACCAAGACCAATAAGGATGACAGAGAGCCTTCATGGATTTTAATACTCAGAATGATCAATGAACAATGACTTCAAACATTATTGCAATGAAAACCACACCAACCAAATAATCCAGAAAATATCACAATTTTACACAATTTCCAATCTTAAGAAAAGCATAGACCCGTACATCACCAAGCCAATATCTATTTCATAACCAAAGCGAGTTCATGGATGGAAAAAAGACATACCTGTAACCAAGAAAATATTAAAACACGAGCCTGGTCGAGCAATTCTTCCTCTGCTTGAAAATTAGAGCTTAACTACAACGATCACAATTGAACAATAGCCAATCCAGGGTGACGGCTAGTGGGAGGGGTATGGAGTGACGTGAAGTAAATGCATGTTTCCTCCACCCCCACTCATTCAATTCCTTAGTACATGCCAGTCGACCTTCCATTAATTCATTCAATTAAACCATGCATCAAAACCATCATCCACTGTTTGCCAAAAGCGCCACCCTATGTCACATTAACCACTACCAACCATACTATAACACATATCACATGTATTTCCATGTAAATCAATAAATTGTGTAGCCACTAACCCCATTAGCTAGGACCAACAACCATCCTTTTAATTCCAATGCATATAGTGTAACATATTAGTATAGTCGAGTTTCTTCTTTTTGTATTTTGTTTATCTTTCTTTTACCTCTTTTCAACTGCTCTTATGTGTTGTTACTAACATGTCTATTGTGCAGGTGTCACAGTAATGAATCCAGGAACATATAACAAGGGTAAAAATGGACAACATAGGCCATCGTAACATGAAATTAGAGCCTAGAGAAACAGAAGCAACACATAACATGTCTTATCCATCATTCATTTGTCACAATTAGAACCAACAAATAATAGGCCTTGTCCATCGCCAATAAAACCAAGCTTTCATCAATCATGTAGAACTTTGTAAGCAATGTCAAACAACAGCATAGACATGAAATAAGAACCAGATCTGATCTCCCAATCTACAAGGGTGTCCCACCTACTAGTATTATATATCTTGTTAGCTTATAATAATAGGCTTTAGTAATACTTTGCAGGCAAAATCCTTGTTTACGATTTTAATCGTCAACAAACTGGCGACTCCACAGGTAAATTGGTTTTCAATAGATTTAGAATTCAAAACTCATGGTTTCGCAGACCAAGAACAACAGGTCAAGAAGATATAACCAGGAATATTATGCAACAGGGGGAAGTGAGTGGATTTAATGGAAAAATGACCATGAATTTGGGAATAACTCATTAAAAGTGTTAAGTATGAGGGATTTTACCACTGTGTGCATAATAGTTCAAGTGGGATCGGATCTCAACTTCAAGGAGAAAATTTATGGACTTGCTCTCTTAAATTCTCAAATGGGTGAAGAAAAGGAAAGCAGAAGCAGGAGATAACCCAAAAAAAAATTCTAAACAACAGTGGAAGCAGATAACAAATTCAAGGGTGCTTTCAGGGGAAACATCATAATAGTTGTGTAAGCTTAATTGTTATTGACTAACAATGCCTTGCAGGAGTGTCATTGTGGTAGAATTGATCCAACATCTTATTTTTTACGAAATCAACTAAAAGATGGTAAGCAACAAAATCATGACAGAAATAAAATTGCAAAAATTAAAACAACAACAATAAAATGACAGAAATGAAAAAGCAGCAAGAAATGTTTTAAAACAGAAAGAAGAAATCAAACTACTGTAAAGCAGAAAATAAAATAGTGCAAAATTGAAACCAAAGCTAGGTTACTAGTATACATAAAATCCAACAACGTTAAAACTTTTCACATTGGCCCCACGTAATGTTTCAAGTGAGAACCGTTAGTGTTGTAAGAAAACAATAGCTCTTGTAAATCCTTTAGAATGTAAGAGTTGGTATCTAGGACAAAAGCAATTTTGAAAGGACCCAGAAATAACACTTGGAACTCTGAGGTAATTATCAGCCCCTTAACGTATATGATTACATCATCAAGGTAGATATGGATACTGATCAATTCATCAAGAGTTGTGTGTATAAGTCCTCTAAAAGCGGTACTTGCAACAGGTAAGCTAGAAAGCAAGCATTTATAAGTCATGGTACCCCAATTAGTGATAAGAGTGGTTTTGTGAGCATTTCCCCTTTTCCCTTGATTTTATTGTAACCCAAAAAATTGTCAAGTAAGGGCCTCATCTGTGACCTTAGAACTTGTTGCATAATCATTTCCATATTAAGAGGAGGACAAGGATTTCTCATAATATCCTGACTGAAAGTGAGAAAATTAATGCAGGTTCTAATATGATCAGTGGTCTTTGAAATAGGTACCCAATTGGAAACTCATTCAAGATAGACTGGAAAAATGATCCCAACCCTTAAGAAATTGTCCAACTCCCTTTGAAAAATTTCTTTAAATGCAGAGTTAATAGGTCTTAGTTTCTGCCTAACTAGTTTCATGCCTTCCTTGATGGGGATAGCATGTTGAATAAGACCAGGATCAAAACCACGTAGATCCTCATAAGACCAAGCAAAAACATCTTGGCATCTACCAAGTAGCTTGGCCAACTTCATTTCTTCTTTATCAGAACATTGGACACTTATTTTAACATTCCTTGAAGATTTGAGTGCCCCAATGTTAAAGGAGATGGTTTCACCCACCTTCTTTCTTGACTCCTCTTCTTTTTGTTTCTCTTTATTTCTTGCATAACTCGATGAAAACGAAATCTCTAGAGGAGTCAGGCCCTTAGGAATCTTGTTGTCTTCTATGGATATAATTTCCTTGGGCTTAAGAGGTTCATCTTGAATGAAATAAAAAATGTTATCATCATTAGGGAGGGTCTGCCAAGATTCTATATTGTCAGGGATATGCAGACGATATAGAGATTGAAAAAGAATCTAACCAATCAACCATTGAATTCAACTCCCTCTTAACATGAGTGATGTTGAAAGATAATAGGTTCGAGATAAGTGCCCAAACAATTTGGCTGTATCATTTTATCGACTTGGTGCTAGGAGAGTAAATTTTATGTACAATATTCACAACAAGCTCGAAATCCCCAAAAACTGAAAGGTGACCACAGCCAAGATTATAGGTGTTCTCAATGCCCAATAACAAAGCTTTGAATTCGGTGACATTATTTGTGCAAGCAAACTCCAACCTATAAGAAAAGCTATGGATTTTTCCTACAGGATAAATCAAGATAATGCCAGCTCAGTTACCTTCATTAGAGCATGAACCATCATAGTGCATGTGCCACATACCATCATCTAAATCATTTTTTTCCAAGGGAATGTTATCCTCCTCAAAAAATATGGAATACACTCCTAGGTCCTCTTCGATATAGTTTACATTAGGTTGTGGGACACTCTCTATGTAAGGTGATATCCTTTCCTCTCTAAGGACTATAATGTTTTTACCATTCCGAGGAACAGATAAATGTGTTTTGTCAAGTGAGAGGCATCCACCCGTTAAGGATTTCCAATCTCTTCCCAAGATGATTGAGTAATTTCTTACTGGAATAACAATTACCTGAATACTAAGGGTTGTCCTTATTTCAGGGTGTGCACACAAAACTAAGGTTACATATATAATCTCACCTATGGTTGTTTACTGTAGGCTATTATAGGAGAGCATTCTTCTAGATTTTTCTTTTGTAAAAGAAAAGCCTATCTCTTCCATAATAACCTTCGACATCACGCTTGGGCCCGAACCGCCATCAATGAGGCAATAATGGGCGATCTTATCCATAATCTTTACAGAAATGTAAAAAGGGGGATTTTTTACAAGGTATCTAAAGTTATGTACACCTACTTTATTTACAGACGAATCCTCTTTGTTTACCTCTTCAAAAAGATTGGCTACAACAGAAGTTTTTCCTTCCATAAATTGTTTCAAACGCATCTGTTGTTCAGGGACAACAACCATGTCGAGAAGGGTTGCATCTGCTTTGATGTTGGCCAACCAATTCAAGATATTGTACTTGGAAGAGGGGAGAGGGGAAGTTGTACCTAGATTGTCAGGAACCTTAGGAACCTGAACAGTAGCAGCGGGTGAGGATGAACTCGGGCTAGAAGAATTGCAGGGAGGATCAAATTTTCCCTTGGGAGCATAGGCTTTGTTCCTAGTATTGATGATCATGACATCTTCTAGCTCTATGAAATCTAGGACAGCGATAGTAGTTTCTGGTATTTTACCAAAGATCTTATCTCTAGCACTCTTCATTAACTCACATGTGGCTTCCTCGTGGTGTTCCTCGCAGACATTACACCAACTTCGAGGCAAGATAGCTTTAGGCTGAAAATTATTTTCAATCGGATTTCTAAAGGGGGGTGCAGAAGAGGATGAAGCTCCAGGGGTGAGAGGTGAGACAGTCCCCTTTCGCTCAAACGCTATCATATGATTATTTATGTCTTGTACTAGTTGTAAGAGGGCGAACATGTCTGTCTATTTAACCGATTCTCCCTAAGGAAGACCTGTTCTTTCAAGTTGTTCTTCATACTCCAAACAAGTATGCAGACCAGAACCGTGATTATCAATGGATTTTTCCTCAAGCCTATGACGATAGGGGGAAGGTAATGCATTGTATTAATGCATGAAAGAGGCTTGGTTATGAGGTCAAATGAGTTTAGGGATCTAATTGTATAACTTAGTGAAACGTAAGTTGAAGGACTTGATGGTTTCACCATCCTTATAGGCGATGTTATTGTATTCCTGTAACTTCTCATTTGGGCTTTTAGATTTCCCATAAGTGGATTTGAACCAGTAGATTAACTCCTCCTAAGTAGACAGAATCTTAGGAGGGAGGTCAAAGAAATCGTCCACAACCTTTCCCTCCAAGGAATTGACAAATAAGTGCATGCAAGTATCATTTCCATTGGCTCCTATGTTGTGACAATCATTAGAAAATGCCACCAGGTGTTCATTTGTAGTTACAATGTTATTTCCTAAAAACCTAGGAAGATGTTATTTGAATTTAGGAAGTGGACAAGTTGCAGGTGCTAGGTTAAGACGAGAGGACACATGCCACGGTGTGGTTGTGGCGTCTTCTTCAAATTGAAAAATCCCATACTTTTTAATGACTTTGGTGGTATTTGTGGTGGATTGGACAAGGACATGGTGGTTATGTAAGCTACCAATTACCAAGGAATATGAAGACTGAGAAGAGGAAGCACTTCCATTGCCACCAGAGCCACCACTAGATTCCATCTTATGGGTGATAGATGAGGGAATGAAAGATGAATTGGATGAATCAGACAAAGTTCTCCTTAGAGCACTTTGTTGGGTAGATAACACAACGTTCATTCTTCCTATTTCAGCAATAGGATTAATTTCAGGTGATAAGCCTCTTCTTCTTCTAGAAACACAAGAGTCTAAGGAAATGAAAGAAAGGCCAAAACTGAAGAAACAAGAAGGTTATTGTTGATTTCTAGGTTGTATACGTCGAGCTTCCCAACGTTCTTGTGCACTAATATCTCGCTCAATTGTTGCCCATGAATGATTAAGCTCAGCACTAGTATTAGCAGTGTCTAAAATGGTGTTAAACAGGTTCAAAGAAATGTTGGTATGATATTAAATACCGACTCAATATTGGTCTGCCTTGCAACAGGAACAGTCATAAAACAGTCAAAGAATCAATATCAGAAAAATATATGTATTCGATGATAATTGAGTATAAAAATTAATGAGAGAGATATTGGATATTTCCCCAGTATGGCCGCCAAATAAATGTTGAGGAAAAGATATGAAATGATCTTACTCAAGCATTTTCAGATTCTTCTTGGATAAAGAAAAATAGATGAGAATGTTACTCTATGTTTATATCCATAAAAAATAATATCCTAACTCACAAGTATTGATTACCAGTGCTTAGGCTAGTCTTTTTATAAATAAAATCTTGTTGGAAAATTTGTTGTTTATATGATTTTCTGAATATAACGGTTGTTGAAATAAATGTAGAGACGGAAGTAAAGACACAAAGATGATAATCAAGACAGATGAGACATAAATCAATCCTTTATTTCATTCTAATTCGTCAAAGAGTCATTCTCTTTACAAAATTTCATGAAGACATTTTGGACCAAAGTCAAACTTAGACATCCCAAATGAAACATACAAAAAGAACTCTGACAGAAAATCAAAAAATGAACTTTAAAATCTAGATCAACTTGCCATAGATTGTTTCCCACTCGACTCTTCACAATAGCCTTTTTCAGTCATGAAAACTAATTCACAAACAGACAAGTCTACACAGACTATCAAAGATAGATCAACACCTCTAAAAAACAAGTGTCTAAATGATGTAATTCAGCCCTGAATCTTGTTGTCTACATAAGACCCTGCTATTATAAAAAATAATTAGCCTTGTGATGAATTAAAGAACGAATGAAAACTCAACTATCTAAACATAAACTCAAAGAGAAAACCTTAGTATGTTTCTCCTTCTATCCTCCCCTTGTTCCTCCCTTTCCTTTTTCCTTTAAGCAAATTAGAATTGGTTGAAGTAGTTGAACTAATTCATTAGTTAAGTTAACTAAAACTCAACCAACATTTTAGTTAAGGGGGAAAAGTAATAAATCATAGTAAGGGTTTTAAATAAATAATAACTAGTAGGTGGGACCCCTTGTGACTCCCTTTAGATCTTAACAATCATAACATAACTAGTTAATTAAGCAAAACACCCCTCCTTGTGACTCCCATCATCACATTCATATTTGGCAATTTGTCTTATTGATATTTGAAATTATTTTCAAAAATATATTACTCATATATCCAAAGAAAACATGTTGTCAAAAACTTCTGAAGTCAATTGTCATCAACAATAAATAAAATCAAAATCAAAAACCAAATTTTCCACTCTGAGATGCAATCTTTCCTTGATTATTGTTGTCACCCTTTGATTTCTCTGAATTTGTCTTTGGTTGTGATGAGATTTTAGGCCTAATCTTGTTGATCACATGAGAAAAATCGTCCCTCGAATGCATTCAGGAAGACACAGATTTATCAGAGCCATTGGAGGGTGAGGAAGGGGCAGCAGTGGATTTTCCTTTGTCAAGGGCATGGTGGGACTCGGTTTTCAACCTTTTGCTAGCATGAGAGGATTGAACGAGTGAGTGGACAGGTGAAGCTTAGGCAATCTAATTGATAGGTGGGGAAAAAGGTAAGGACAAATTGGGCTAGCCATGATTTTAGGAGACTGACGGGTGGACAATCTCTTGCTATCCGTCGTTTTTGGGAACCTCAGGTTGCAATGAGACATGAGGGGGTACGGGAATACCAAGGGATTATGGAGCTTGGAAGGGAGGCCTTTCATGCTTAGGTTGGACCACTCATTTCCTAATCTAATTGAAAAATCCAGCTTGAAATAACTGGCCTAACTCGTGCGAGTCAGCATCAAAGTATATGGAGAATCTTGGCCTTCTTGAGCCTATATTCCAATTATCTCTCCCTCAATTGCCTCTACCATGGCTACCTCAGCTGAAAAAGGTCATTCCTACATGCATGATTGATTAGAAAATAGTTCCTTTAACAACCATACATGACAACTCCTTAAAAATATGAAATAGATTTTGGCTCGGCAACATATCAAACTCATGCAATCCAATCCATAAAAATTGTTTAATTGTTGTCAATGAGTAGGGGGTGAACAAAAGGTTCTTGGATATGTGAGGGGTTTGTATTGAGAGAAAAATGATAAAATGAGGGGGAAAAGAAACATGGTTACTGCTCATGGACAACACACAATCAACTGTAATGAAAACCAAGGAACATGTCGTTGTAATCCATCCAAGAAACTGTGATTTCAAACTGTCACAATACAAAATTATCTTACTGTAATTAAATTATAGGAACAGGGAGTGAAAAATGGATATGGGAAGGCAATGGGATTGTAATTAGCAAAAAGTAAAATAATGGTAGGGAAAGAGAGAGGATATTGTTCATAAAATTCATTAATTAATCCATAAAACCATTATATATCAAACACAAAAGGTTCAACACCAACCAAATAATCATTGTGATCAAATGATCAACTACTGTGTATAATTCAATCAATTATTTGTATTAACTTGCTCATTGTTCGTAATCAAATGTTTAACACATTGTCATCAAAACAAGACAGTATGCATTCCACAACAACCTGTAAACGAGTTATGTTTCTTCTCATTTATCCATTTAATGTTTTAAAACAATTCCCAAATGAATAAACAGACACTTATTTCCACTTTGTTCAGTGTCAACTCATCAACCACTGCCCACGAATTATTTCAATCATCAAATACAGACACAAAAATCGTGCCCAATTTTGTCCTTTAATTCATTTAATAATTAAATTGTAACGGACCATCCAAATACAACCATCAATATTTTAATTGCAAAGATCCTGACTTGCCATTTAAACTCACAGGCATCAATCACTATTCAACTCATACTATGTTGTGGAATACATAGACCGTTCGAAAAAACACAAGAGTATTGTTTAAAAACCCGTGACCCTCTCTGATGGCACAATCAAATAATATACATAACATATATAGTGGATGGCCATGCCATAATTACCACGATTTCAATACTCCCATTTGGCAATTTAAAACACACAGTCAGAACAATCATTAACTCAACCTAACATGTTGTAGGAAGTCCACACATACCCACGCATCACGCACGAAGTATTGTTTTGAGTTAATCAATTAAAACTAATGTTGGGTTAATAATTCAATAATCACAATGTAAAAGACAATGATTATGGATTCAATCTCATTTCTCCAATCAACCAATTAACCACACTGATCTTATCAATTTGACTGTTATAATAACCAATTGCAATGACTAAATACCAATAACCAAAAATCATTGTCAACATAATCAACAAAGACAAGCCAACTATAGAACATTGTCGACGATGCACCACCAAATCATAACCATCAACGATGTATCCAACATGACATAACGGGTTCCCTTTATCAAAATCGAGCTTTGAGTAATCAAGGGTTCACCTTGTGGACCAACACAAGGAGACTAGAGTCGACCCCCAACATCAGGTGAGAACCTTCGAGACCAATGGTGCACACACAGGGTATACCACCAATGAATTTGCATACAGGGTGACAGTTCACGAGATAGGAGAGACTATGAACAAAGGAGCAAAGGCTCCATTTTGGTCTTGTAACAACACTTAGAACACGCAGGGTATAACCCTTGTGGTTTATCCAATCAACCGAAGAATGTTGAGATAAACAGAGCCAAGAAATAGAAATCAAACTTAAGCAATCCCTTTGGCATAACAACCATCATAACCCACTACGCAACATTAGTAACATGAACGAACATATACCCAAGTGAAACAATACGCAGTGGCACAAGGTGTTTCAAAGCCAGAAACCCCATAACAACAAAACGATTGGGTATGGTGATAAGAATGCGTGGAGACAGCTGACCGATCTGGACCGAATGAAACCCTTCAACCAAGACCAATAAGGATAACAAAGAGCCTTCATGTCTTTTAACACTCAAAATGATCAATGAACTATGACTTCAAACATTATTGCAATGAAAAACACACCAACCAAATAATCCAAAAAATATCACAATTTTACACAGTTTCCAATCTTAAGAAAAGCACATACCCATGCATCACCGAGACAATATCTATTTCATAACTAGTGCAAGTTCATGGATGGCGAAAAGACATACCTGTAACCAAGAAAACCTTAAAACGCGAGCCTGGTTGAGTAGTTCTTCCTCTGCTTGAAAATCAGAGCTTAACCACAACGATCACAATTGAACAATAGCCAAGCCAGGGTGATGGCTAGTGGGAGGGGTATGGAGTGAAGTGCATTAAATGCACGTCGCCTTCACCCCCACTCATTCAATTCCTTAGTACACGCCATCCAACCTTCCATTAATTCATTCAATTAAACCATGCATCGAAAACAACATCCATTGTTTTCCAAAAATGCCACCCTATGTCACATTAACCACTGCCAACCATACTATAATGCATATCAAATGTATTTCCATATAACTCAATAAATCGTGTAGCCACTAACCCTGTTATCTAGGAATAACAACCATCCTTTTAATTCCAATGCATATAGTGTAGCATATTAGTATAGTCTAGTTTCTTCTTTTTGTATTTTGTTTATCTTTCTTTTACCTCTTTTCAACTACTCTTATGTGTTGTTACTAACATGTCTATTGTGCAGATGTCACAGTAATGAATCCAGGAACAGATAGCAAGGGTAACAATGGACAACATAAGCATCATAACATGAAATTAGAGCCTAGAGCAACAAAAACAACACATAACATGCCTTATCCATCATTCATTTGTCGCAATTAGAACCAACACATAATAGGCCTTATCCATCGCCAATAAAACCAAGTTTTCATCAATCATGTAGAGCTGTGTAAGCAGTGTCAAACAACAACATAAACATAAAATAAGAACCAGAACTGATCTCCCAATCTACAAGGGGGTCCCACCTACTAGTATTATATATCTTGTTAGCTTATAATTATAGGCTTTAGCTTATATATGAGAAAATAATTTATTGGAAGCAGTTCAAGAAATATTTTCAGTAGCAGTACTTGTCAGAGCAATACTATGACAAGAAGATGTAAGAGTTATTTGAACTCAAGCTTGGGAAAATGACCATGGATGAATATGAGAGAAATTTCTTGGAACTTCTCAAGTATGTGAGCTTCACCAAGGATGAAAAGGTCAAAATTCATAGGTTCCTTAGTGGACTGCCATCCTTTTACAAGGACAAAATTTAGTTTGATGAACCTAGGAATTTAGAAGAAGCCATATGAAAGGCCAAGTGTTTGTATGAGCAGATTAGAGGAAAGACAACTTTCCAAAGGACCTAGGATGACAAGAAGAAAGGAAAGATTGATCAAAGGAAGAAAGTATTCAAATCACCTTTCATCAGAAAGAGATCTCAATCATATCAGGAAGGTCAACCATCTCAAGGTGATCAAAAAATGACAAAATATTTGGGAAAGAGGCCAAGGCAGCAGCCCATAAATTCTTGGGGATGCGAAGGAGATCACATGTATAAATATTTTTCTCACCGAGGAGATAAGATGAATATTTTTGTTTCATGAAGGAGGAGATAGTAGAGAATGTGGGCAAAAACATGCCAAGGATCTACGCAGCCTTGGAAAATAGACAAGCAGTCTATCAATCCCACATGATTGAAGTGGAAGGTAAGATAAATAATCATCCCATAGCTCTTTTAATTCATTCTGGATTTATTCATAGTTATATAGATCCAAAGCTGATTGAAATATTTAAATTGAAAAAAAGTAAGCATGAAAAGTCTTGGTTAGTTAAGCTAGCTACTGGAACCAAGAGAAGAATTAATGAGCTTGTTAAAGAATGCCATATAACTATGAATAAGATTAACACTAAGGTATATTTGAACATCATACCACTTGGGTATTATGATTTCTTGATTTGTATGAATTGGCCAAAAAATCATCGCGTTGTTTTAGATTAATATAACAAGGTTTTCACATGTCTTGATGAGGAAGGGAATCTAAGGACAATACATGGTATTCCAAGGCCTGCATTTGTCCAAGTGATTTCAGCATTGTAGCTAAAATGAAGTTTTAGAAAAGGGTGTCAGATATATGCAGACCACATGGAAGAGCCAATGAAGGATAAGGAGTGTAAGACACCTGGCCCCTAAATACTCCTTTAAGGGATGGGGAGTCAAAAAAATTTATTTTCTTAATATTTCAAATACTTTGTTTACAAGTTATGGCCTCCAAAAGTTCTTCGGGCATTCATTGGTTGAGGTCCACATGGCATCCATGGGGATCCATCTCATTCGCACCCTCCTCAAGCTCCTACGTCCATGGTGGAATTCCATCCACCATTCAAAATCAATGACGATATTTAATCCTCCTCTAATACACAGGCTAGGGGGAAATTCATCGTTCGGCCCTTCGGCGTTGAATGCCCTTTTTATTTTATGTACGCAGGTCCTTAAGAGTCCCAAATTTCCGAACTCTTGAAAGGTTTCCACATAGCTCCGGTCTTCGGCCCTTTTGGAGCATACGTTCTAACATCCCAGTCTCTTGGAGTAGGACTTCGTCGAAGTGTCAGATACAGTCTAGATCCAACAGTTAGAGAAGATTCCCAAAATATCCCTGGATCTACGATTCCTATCACTTCGTGACTTCGACGTTCAGAGGCTCCCTCACCTTGAACCATATTTCCTTCCGGAGTGCCAAACTCCCGAAGTCATGGGTACTGCACCATCCTTTGGTCGAGTATTCATACGCTAGAGGAGAGACACGAGGCAGAAGCCAGGAGTGACACGTGTTCTCGTCAGGAAGTGACACGTGTCATGTTATAATGGAATTTAGGGTCTTTGGGAAGCCCAAATCAAGGTGTCACATGGCATACAAGACAGGGTTCCATGTCACCCTAGGTGATGTCGGCAGGCCATGTCAGTCCGGGACTGGCAGCCTCCAAGGTTCCTAGCTTCACCAACCTGTCAAATATTCTGGAGCTTCGAAGGCTAACGCTTCCACCAATTGTCTCCCAATACCTCTTGGATCCCATGGTTGAGTTGTGTCCACGTAGTTCCATGAATCTATGGTGGAGAGGAGTTTCGGATATTGGGGGAAGAATTATCATCCCCACGGGTTGAACTTCTTCTATCCTCCTAGATCGTTGATCTATATATCCATCAAGATCAATGGTTGGCATCATTTCCACCACCGATGATCAATTTACATTGCGAAACTCGGGAAAGGAAATAAACATCGTGCTAGTTGGGTCCCCGCAATCATCCATGATCATAGATCTCCATGTCGGTTAAAGCACGACCCTTGATCCTCAATAGGAGGTTAGTGTCAGCCCACCCTCGCACGTGGAAACGTACCAGATATGAAGGAAAATACAGGTGGGTCTTGCATACTCCTCTCACCAAATGGACCAAGCGGTGAGTTCCAAGTGTGATGTGTGACAAGGTCGAGGTGACACATGGCCCTTTAGTGGGTGACACATGTCACACGTTAATGGGCCTATGGGATCTGTGAAACACATGAATCCAGGTGACATGTGGCATGGTACTTGTGGGTCCATGTCACCCTCAGTGACATCAATGAGCCACGTCACCCCAGACAGACGACCCTCCAACATCCCTCAGATCTCACGGTGGAGATCTGTCCACGTAGATCAGAGATCTACGGCCTCCATTACTTCACAACTTCGACCTTTGGGGGGGGGTTTGTCGTGTAAACTTCTCATTTCCACTGAAGTAGTCAACACCGAACTGACCATGTGGTAGATCCTATGATCAGAGAGGGATCGAGAGTGTTCTCGAATCAACAGTCCCCGTCACTTCGGCCTTCGGGGGTTCGATCGTGTAGTCTCTAGTTTTCTCCTGGAGTAGGTCAGCACCGAACTGACCACCATATAGATCAAATGGTCACGAGTGGTCCTGAAGTTCCTTCAGATCAAAGGCTCTCACTAATTGGTGACTCCAAAATTTCAGAATTTAGGCGTGTAGTTTCCATCTTCCTCACCGAGTGCCAAGTCTCTGGACTACGAAATCTAGTGACACACATCCTTAACGCTGGACGACTGAGATGGACTCCGACCTTCGACACTCCGACGATGTACCCTTTAACTAACAGGGAAAAATGCTCCCGGAGATATTTGATCCGTGGACACGTGTCCTAGTTGATGGAAGGTTAAGCGGGGTTCTCAACGGATTCCCTAGATCAACAACTAAGAAGGATCCTGAAGGACTTGAGGATCGACGGTCCATAATAATTTGCAACTCTAACCTTCGGGAGTTTTGGTGTTACGAAACCTATGTTCTCCCGAAGTGGTCAACGTCAGGCTGACTATAGCGTAGATCTGATGGTGGGAATAATTTTAATCCATCCTCATGTCTACAGCCCGCGTCACTTCGTAACTCCATCATTCGAGAGTTTTGGTGGTTGTGAGGTTTTAACATCTCGAAGCTCCGAGCTCTCGGAGTTCCGAAGCCAATAAGAGATAGCTCCTTTTGGACTAGCGTAGGGTTCCTATACCCTCGTCATATGGGTCCCCTAATGAATCTCAGGCTGTAAGTTCCACACTTAGTTGAGATTTGCTTAAGGTCACAACACCCCCAGAACTCCAAAATCCTAGAGTTCTGAAGCCTGAAAGGCTTATCTCCTTTCGGCTAGTGCATGGTTCCAAGACCTTGGTCATATGGGTCCTTTGGAAATTCTTGTGGGATATGTGTTAATCCCTTTAGCCAAAAATGGGTTAAGGACATGGGCACGAGCCCTCGTTCAGATGGGTGAAATATCTAAATGAGGCATCATCCTTCCATGGGCTTTGAACTTGGAAATTTCCTGCAAGGGGGAGGGTTCAGAGACCGACAGGACTTAAACATTCCAACAAATATTTCCTCGATATTATTGTAAGCTTACATCTTACGACTCTTTAAATGTTCATTTGAGCCAAGCATACACCCATTTAAAAGCACAAATTCACAGAGAGATAATGCATGTTTCTAACTTAATCATTCAACACAAAGCTCATTCATAGACATATAAATATATTCAATCGCCTTATCTATTTCATTACACAACGTATGGATATACTTATGAGAAAACTAGAGTTCGTGAAGTGACTACTAAAAGGGGTGCATGTTTCCACCCAACCATAGGCACAATCACTCCTAGCATATTTATCGTTGGCCACCCTCGAGCTAGACCATGATGCTCTAAGAGAAACTCTTTCTTCTTTCTCATCAACAGTTAGGGACGAAATTCCCCTCCTACTCCCATAGGATCTTGGTAGTGGGTCTTCTCTGTATCAAGCAAGGAGTTCTGCCCAAGGACTTTCACAGTCACTGATTGGCCTTGCTTATCATCTTGTAACGAAAAAACCTTGCCAACAAATTCTTACATTCAGACGATCTTATTCCCCAGTAAATCCTCGAACCAAATTGTTGTAACCGCTCTTTTTCTCTTCTCTATATTTTTCTTATGACTCTGCTCTCTTCACAGATCAATTGCTCCCCTCCTTTCGCCTCTACCCCCCAAATTACCTCTTCCTTGCCTTTCTTAGAAATCTTGCATGGGTCCATATCCCTAGCTCATGGTTAGGTCTGGAGTCTTACAGATAGGTACTTTTCCCCCATCTCCTCATTAACTCTTGAGGAGGAGTCTCCAGCTACCATGCTGACTGGTAATTCATTATATGGGTTATAGGACTGTTCTGAGTCATTAATTCCAGTAGGGTACTGTTACAGGAAAATCCCCCTGTGGACAGGTGGATTCCCTCTTGGACCCTAAATCTCTAATATCGAGACAGAAAGGTGTTAACTTTGGTCACTGGCATCCCTTTAAACCTAGCTAAGCTAATCTATAGAGAAGAGGAAGAAGATGTACCTTTTTTATGATGTTTTTCCTTGCCCAGTCCAAGTTGAGCTCTGATCCTCAAGCTCTTCAACAAGTCAAAAAATCCAATCAAAGACAAAGCATGCTTCCTATTCTACTATGATTAGTTTGAAACTAGATCTGTCCATTAAAGACAAGTTCATGTAGGTATACACAATCTTGAAGGAAACAGGCCAAACACATGTATTAATGAGAACTCAATAGAGATACTTATAGACCTTTGATGAAGCTGCAGCAACCTCTCCAATCTCTCCTTGTCCAACCCCTTGCTCAAATGATCCACAAACAAAATGATTATGCTGCACCGATTATCTCCCTTATGAGATCATAAGTTTGATGCCTTCAATGTCTCCCCCTTTTACCATGAGGAGGCCTCCTTATACAGGATTGGAGAGGCCTAACCACCTTAGAGATTCTTGGGATAGGTTGAGGATATTTCTCCATCAGTTGTGGATCTTCCCTAAGATCCAGCCTTGACCTCAGATTTGAATCAAACTAACTTCATAGATAAGGGGGATCTTCCCCTAATTTTCTCAACATCATAACACTCCCCTATAATGGTGCACAGAGCACTACAACACTACCCCAAAGGAGGGAAAGGAGCACTAGCACTCCCTGCTAGTGGGTAGGCGAGCGTTGCCCTTCAAAATTCATTTTAAAGTGGTCTTTCTCAAGTCAAAGGCTTTGTACTCTTTGTCAAATGATTTCTCGTTCTTTAACTAGTCTCTAAGGGTGTCTTCAAGTGTTCCTTGTGATGTCGTTCGAGACACAACATAGGTAAGATGACAGTATGATGTTTGCAACACTTGTGGCCAAAATGCGACACTTGCGACACTTGTAATGATGACAATAGGTCATCATTGAAGTGAGTAATTTTGATGTGTAATAGATTGCCCCACAAACTGCGAAGTTAGAAGACAGAAACTGATGACTTAAGTACTTTGTATACTTTTTCGAGCAAGGGTATGGACTCGGAGAACTGATAGAAGTTTCATACAACCATCATACAAATGTTATGGTATGTTTCAAACCCAAGGCAGGCATACCTATGTTTGAGTGATAAAGACTTTCAAGGTATGGCCGCCATAAGATACACTGCAGATCCATAATTATATTAACAAAAAGGTATAGCCACCAAAGATACAACGTGGATCTATACTTCCATGACATGAAATAATCGTATCCATGAAAAATACACAGTGGATCTACGAGATGACAAGACATGGCCACAAACCAATACAAAGTGGATCTATGTGACAGTATATGTGTCAATATTCAAGAGAAACTTCGTCGCAACTTGGGAAAAGTACATATCAGAGTGATCACTTAACCTAGGGTCTTCTTACCGATCCCTATGCAATACGAGTCTAACCATGTGAATATATGTCCTGATGTCAAACATGGTAGAAACCTCTTGATTACCAGTCAATGAGGTAAACCATTAACAAGTGCGAGGGAAATCACCATTGATGTCAATGATTCCCAAGGTACCCTAGTACATTCCAATGAATGTGTTAAGCCCTAGTATTGGCTCACTACCACTTAACAGGGGCATATTACATTAGTAATGTTATTTTATTTATGTCGGCTTTATTCCATTAGTTGTAATTATACCTCCTAGTCTCCTATATATACCAAGGAGACATTTTCATTTTGAATCATCTTGTACTTGAACATTTATGTGGGGTAAAAGGAGGTTGGCCCCTCGAAGAGGCTTATTATATGAAATTATATATTTTTCAAGGCGTTGAGTACTTATTCTGAGGTTTTTCTATGCTATATTGATATTTGGTTCTTAACATATGGTATCAGAGCTCAAGGTCTTGAGGTTTCGCTGATACATCTGAGACTGCTTGAAATTTTTGCTATAACTTTTTTTTTATAACATTTCAAAAGGCAAGGCTTGGAGGATATTTATTAGACGGAACAAGGTACTTTGGGTTTAAATTTCATCTCCTGAGGCCTTATACTTTCGGAGATACAACCTGTGCAAATTAGGGTTCTAGAATCATCTTGAACTAAGTCATTGCGGAATTTTTGCTATAAAAAAATTTCTGTAACATTTCAAACCCTAAGCTCCAAAGGATATTTACCAAAATTAGTAAGGTATCTTCCATAAAAAATTCAGCTTCTGTATCATCGTACATTTTTAGATACACCATGTGGAAGATATGGTATCTGACTAATCCTATTGACTAGTCTCAAGAAGGTGTTCCAGGTAAAAAAATCATAACCTCTTCCTAGAGTATCCAAATTGAGTGAGACTAATTGCATTGGATGGTTGATAGTCTGTAGTATTCCTGGTATGAGTTTAAAAATTTTATATCAATCATTTTGTGTGGGGCACGCTATACAAGTTGGCTCTCCTGGAAAGGACAAAAATCAGTAAGTTGTGGGGAAATTACTGTAAATTCCATTTGGCACATCCAATTTTGATCAGACATGTGGCATTATAGAGAAGAAATATCAGAGAAATACAAAAAAGAAAGTTTAATACCCAGAAGGGCCGAAAATTTGGATATACAACAAAAGAAATATTCTCTAGTAGAACCACCTCAAAATCAAGGTTCAAAAGTGATACCTGGCCAACATGCCACCCAAAAAGGGAACTTCTACACCAAATAAGCCTCCAGAAAATCCTACAGGGACTCTTGATGAAGGTAAAGAAATGTGTAGTGACATAAATGATTTACAAAATAAGTTAGTAACAAAAGATGAACTACAAGAGATGATGGATTCAACGGAAGATAAGTTTAAGGCAATAAATACTAAGATGGATGGTTTAAAAGGGGAAATCATGGAAGGATTGAAAAACTTCCTAATAGAGAGGACACTTGAAAATGAAAATGTATCCCATGAAATTCATGATGAGGACACAAGGAAGGTGAATCCAGAATGGAGAAACTCCAACTTTGGGTTGAAGACCAACCACGTTCCTAAGATCGATATGAGGAAGTTTGATGGCAATGACCCAATCACATGGATACTTCAAATGGAGCAATTCTTTGATCTACATAATGTTCCAAAAACACAAAAGGTATGAATTTCTTCTTTATATTTAGAACCCAATCAATTTGTATGGTATCGATGGATTTGTTCTCACAAATCACTCGTCACTTGGATAATTTTCACGGAAGAAATGATAGCACACTATCAGGATACAATGAGCAATACCTTCTTTAGCCAATTGATAAATCTCAAGCAAAAGGGTTCAGTTATAGAGAACATTGAGAACTTCCAAAGATTGAATATAAAGGTAATATATATTCCAGATGAGCACTTGATTGATGTATTCATAGGAACTTTAAAGGATAACATTCAACATGAGGTTCGCCTTTGGGAACCCAAATCATTGGAGAATGCATTTAGAGTGGCAATAAATGTTGAAAGTAAAAATATGGCTATGGCTACTAGAAGGACCAATCCTAACATCTATAGAGAGAATAATGCTCCTTCTTCTAAAACACCTCAACCTACAAGGTTGACACCTCAACAACTGGAGGAAAGAAAATCAAAAGGTTTATGCTTTAATTGTGACAGCAAGTACAGTAAGGGACATAAGTGTGGCGAGAAGAAATTATTCTACATAGATTGTGAAGAGGAAGAAGAAAAAGAACAAGAACCATCTCAAGATGAAAACGTAGAAGCAATTTCGTCTGAAGAGTTGACTCCCACTATATCGTGTAATTCATTGGTTGGAATTAACACTCCTCAAACCCTCAAGATCGAAGGATACATCAAAAATAAAAAGGTAATAGTCCTAATTGATTCTGGCAGTACTCATAATTTCATTCACTATAAATTAGCCAAAGATCTCAATTGCTTTGTATAT
>ML784893.1:697436-720869 GCA_009831015.1 Picea engelmannii | reverse complement strand
CATGGATTTCATCACAGGGTTACCGAAGTCTGAAGGAAAGAGTGTCATCATGGTGATTGTTGATAGACTGACCAAGTACACACACTTTTGTGCACTCTCTCATCCCTTCAAAGCTAGTACAATTTCCACCACATTCATGGAGACAGTTCAAAAGCTACATGGCCGCCCAAATATTATTGTAAGTGACAGAGATCCCATCTTCACTGTATATTTTTGGACATAATTATTTTCTTGTTTGGGTACTCAATTGGCTCATAGCTCATCCTATCATCCTCAATATGATGGACAAACCGAGATAGTGAAAAAATGTCTAGAAGGATACCTTCGTTGCTTTGTCTCTGATAAACAGACACAATGGTTCAAATGGTTACCCTTGGCAGAATGGTGGTATAACACTTCCTTTCATACTGCAACAAAAATGACACCATTTATGGCACTCTGTGGATACCACCCTCCTTCCATCACTTCTTCTCTAAAATAAAAATCTAAGGTTCAAGCAGTGGAATATCACATTGAGCATCAACAACAAGTTCTTCAAATCTTAAAGGACAACTTGACCATGGCACAAAATCACATGAAACAACAAGCAGATCAACATCGTAGTGAAATAAGTTTTGATGTAGGGGATTGGGTGTTTTTAAGATTACAACCATACAACATATGTCCCTCAAGAAAGCCAAGAAGGATAATAAATTATCACCAAAGTACTATGGCTCTTATAAGGTGTTGCAAAATATTGGTACTATGGCATACAAATTGGAGTTGCCTGCATCTTCACGAGTACACCCAGTTTTCCATGTTTCATGCTTAAAGAAGGTTATAGGTGACAAGATCCCAGTTCAAACTATATTTCCACAACTTGACGAGGAAGGAAAAATCATATTGGAGCCTGAAGCCATCACTGACACAAGAATTTTCCAGTTGAGGAATAGATCCATTTCAGAGTATCTCATTAAATGGAAGAAACTATCGGCTGAAGATTCCACTTGGGAAGATGAGTATTTTATACAGAAGCATCCAAAGTTACTCAAGCGTTGCGGACAACACTTGTCTTAAGGGGAGGAGCGTGTTAAGCCCTACTATTGGCTCACTACCCTTAACTGGGGCATATTACATTAGTGATGTTATTTTATTTATGTCGGCTTTATTCCACTAGTTGTAATTATACCTCCTAGTATCCTATATATACCAAGGAGACATTTTCATTTTGAATCATCTTGTAATTGAACATTTATGTGTGGTAAAAGGAGGTTGCCCCCTCGAAGAGACTTATTATATGAAATTATATCTTTTTCAAGGGGTTGAGTACTTATTCTAAGGTTTTTCTCTGCTATATTGATATTTGGTTATTAACAAAATGTGAATAAATGAGTTGAAGTTGAACATTCATGGAATCATCAGATCAAAGGTCAATAATGTAAACCTACTGTCAGAAGCGAGGAGGCCTGCCATTGAGGCATGCAGGTCCCAAGGTACTAACTGGTTTCTAATTCTAGTTCTTGAATAATATGTTGAAGTCGGCAAGAACAGACTCGTCGAAGGAGGGCCTTGATGTAACCCCCATCAACGACACGAAACTGATGCGGAGATGTAAGTTGGTAGATCAAATGAACATGGAATGACATGGGTATTGAAACAAAAAATTTGTGATGGTTGACTCTCGAGGAAGATACTTCCCTTGAACACTGAGGCACAACAACAGAAACACAGCATGGACCAAAACATGATAATGCAGTGGATACTGTGACTTTCGTCGGGTGACCCTAAGTAGGGATGATTTTAGGGGCTAGATTTCGCTCATGGGCTAATTTTCCATGGTTTTTCCAAAAATGAGATTCGCTATTTTAAAAATGATTCGCCCAAATTCTATAGTATAAAATTATTTTACCTTAAAAAACGCCAAAATTTTATAAAAACTATATAAAATCCTTAGAAATTTGAATATTTTTACAAAAATATCGCCAATCATTTATAGTTGGCATATGAAGGATTAGTAAGATTCACCAAGGTTTCTACATTTTAAAATAATTTTCCATCCTTAAAATCATCCCTGGCCCAAAGGAGTAAAGAAACTCAGAGGATTGGTTCAGTGCAGAGGTTCAGCGGATTAAAATGTATGCAAAGACAAAGTGTCATGTTCAAGGGCGACCATAAGAGTGACTTGTGATGTTTTCAAAAACTGCTTGGCTTTCTTCCTTCAAATTTTTCCCCCATCCAGATAGACGAGTACCTCTTTTTTATTTAACGAGCTCAAGGAGGGTAACACATGCCTTATATAAATCACCTTCGGTAAGTCCCTCTTCCTTTGTTTAACGAATTGGAAGAGGAAAGGGTTCGGTCCCATACGGCCCCTTCAATGTATATATTTTTAACGAGTCCAGAGAAGGTAAACTCAATGATTTTTCATGTTTAGAGAGTCTGAAAAGAACTTAAAGACGACTCCATTATTGTCCTTTTTCGTAATGTTAGTCTCATGAGGTTGAAAAAGAGATAAATTATCACTCGAAAGATTTACTTTTAAACCTTTTGATGACTGGGAAAGGAAGCAAGGTCACTCGACAATATTTTCATGTTTAGAGAGTCTAAAAAGAGCTTAAAGACGACTCCAAGGGGTTCCTTTTTCGTGTATCCATGCGAGTCCGAAAAAGAGATAAAAGTTTACTCAGTGTGTTATCGTGTTTTTTCAAGCGTGAGAACGAATGAAGACTATGCTCGTTAATGTGACAAGATAAAAATCGAACAAAACTGCTTCGAAACCTGCCAATGATGATAAAACTGCACACCGGGGTATTAATAATGCCTCCAAAATTATTTTCAAAAACCCAAAATAATTATGGTTCATTGATTATCTCCCTTATGAGATCATAAGTTTGATGCCTTCAATGTCTCCCCCTTTTACCATGAGGAGGCCTCCTTATATAGGCTTGGAGAGGCCTAACCACCTTAGAGATTCTTGGGATAGGTTGAGGATATTTCTCCATCAGTTTTGGATCCTCCCTAAGATCCATCCTTGACCTCATATTCGAATCAAACTAACTTCAGAGATAAGGGGGATCTTCCCCTAATTTTCTCAACAACATAACACTCCCCCAGAATGGTTCACAAAGCACTACAACACTCCCCCAAAGGAGGGAAAGGAGCACTAGCACTCCCTACTAGTGGGTAGGGGAGCGTTGCCCTTCAAAATTCATTTTTAAGTGGTCTTTCTTAAGGCAAAGGATTTTTACTCTTTGTCAAATGATTTCTCCTTATTTAACCAGTCTCTGAGGGTGTCTTCAAGTGTTCCTTGTGATGTCATTCGAGACACGACATAGGCAAGATGACAGTATGATTTTTGTGACACTTGCGGCCAAAATGCGACACTTGTAATGATGACAATAGGCCATCATTGAAGTGAGTAATTTTGATGTGTAACAGATACTAGTTTGGTGGGGGTCATCTCAACCATTCTTGGTTCCCCTCACCATATCTCTCATAGAATCCATGGTCTATCTTGGTAAACCCCTCTTTCATCAGTTATGCAACACTTATCCATTTTCTATTAATAACAGTAAATACATACATTGACCTTTTATAAAAAGGTTCATCAAACTAGACATTCACACATATCTAGTCTTCCATAGTCTATTGGCCAATTATAGTTTTATTTACAGAATGTGGGAAACATGGGTGTTACAATCACCTCCCCCTTAAAGGAACATTATCCTCGATGTTCTATCTATCGATGTGTTTTGTATGTACATAAGTTTAAAAAAAAAGGGATATGCTTGTCTCATGGCATCCTCAATTTCCCATGTGGCCTCATCTATGACAAGGTGTTTCCACTACACCTTGACCTATGAAATGGTTATGATATTGAGTGGGGTCTCCTTCCTGTCTATTATGCATTCAGGTTATGGTAGGAATTCTCCATCTGGTTCCACCTGAATCACAGACCAGTCAATAATATGATTGGAATCATGTACATATTTCTTTAATAATGAAACATGGAAAACATCATGTGCCTTCATTGTGGGAGGGAGTGCTAGTCTATATGCTACATGTCCAAATATTTCCAAGATTTCAAAGGGTCTGCAATACTGAGGTGCCATCTTGGCACATGCTCCCATTCTCAATGAACTTCTTCTGGGTCTAACTCAAAGATACACATGATCTCCTGCTTTGAATTCTCTAGGAGTTTTTTTTCTGTCTACATAGATCCTCTGTCTATCCTGGGCTATTTTTAGATTTTGTCTAATCCAAATTACTTGTTGTTCCATTTCCTTTATCATATCTGGACTGATTGTGATTTTTTCCACTGGGTTATTCCATCTAATTGGAATATTTCATTGTCTTCCATAGAGGGCTTCGAAAGGGCTCATTTTTAATGAATTTTGATAGCCATTGTTGTAGAAAAATTCTACCAGTGGTAGGTAGTATTCCCACTTCTTAGGTTGATGCATTACATGCATCCTCATCATTTCTTCTAACACTTGGTTTACCCTTTCTGTCTGCCCATCATTTTGAGGGTGATAGGCTGTACTAAATAGCAATTTTGTTTCGAAACCAGCAAACAGAGATTTCCAGAAGTTTGAAGTAAATTTTGTATATTTGTCGAACATAATTTCCTTAGGCATGCCATGCAGTCTAAATATATCTTTCATGAAAATACTAACAATATATATTTCCTTGCAAGTTGACTTGATAAGAAGGAAGTGAGCAACCTTGCTCAGTTTATCCACAACTACCATAATGGTGTCGTTCTGTTTGGCTGATTTTGGTAGCCCTGTGATGAAATCCATGGAGATGGTTTCCCATTTCCATTCTGGAATTGGTAGGGGATGCAACAACCTTGTTGGGTGTCGATGCTCTGCCTTGACTTGCTAACATTATAGACACTTAGCTAAGTAATCAACTATCTATTTTTTCATTCTCGGCCAATAAAATAGTTTCCTAGTGGTCGTGATCATTTTCTGATAACCAGGATGACCAGTATATGGTCTTTGGTGTAGTTCATCCATTATGAACCTCTTCAAGTCATCACAATTTAGAATATACAATCTGCCTTGTAAGTTAGCAGGCCATCATTAAACATCTAATAGCCTTCATACTTCAACCATGTGGGCTCTTGCTTTAGGTATCATGTCACAGTCTTGAAAAATGCATTTGTTTCTTGTGTACTTTTGACTCTCTCTTTGATGTTTGATTCACTATCACTTACAGCTGCCAATTGAACCACTTCCATGCTTCTACTAAGGGCATCAACCACCCTATTCTCCTTTCCTTTGATATGTTTGATTTCAAAGTCAAACTCGCTAAGGAGAGCCATCCACCTAGCTTGTCTAACATTGAGTTTTGGTTGGTCAAACAAATATCTCAACCATCTATGGTATGTCATAAGCAGAAACATTCTACCTAGGAGGTAATGCCTCCACATTTTTAAAGTGTGTAATATGGAAACCAATTCTGTATTGTGGGTAGCATAGTTGAATTCATGCTCATTCAATTTTTTGGATTTGTAGAAAATCACATGTCCTTGCATAAGGAATCCTCTAAGCCCTTCCTAACAGGCATCTGTACACACAAGGAATTCATTGTTTGGGTTTGCAATCTTCAGCACAGACACATTGATTAGAAGGTATTTCAGCTCTTGAAATCTTTCTTCACATCTTAATGTCCAAATGAATTGAACTCCCTTTTTCTGAAGGGAAGTGATTGGGCAACCAATTCTGGAAAATCCTTTTATGAACCTCCTATAGTACCCTGCTAGGCCCATAATGTAAATTCTAACCTTGTACAATGTCTATTGTAAACAGATATTCAGAAAAGAACAGAAAAGATAAAATGGCAAATACAAACATTACAAAGAGATTTTTCCCCTGGAAACCCAAACCGAGAAAACCAACATATATTATATTAATTCATTGTGTTACATTGTTTACAATAAAATATACATATAGAAGCCAGCAGCATCCAAAACCCTAACCCAATGACCTGGATTAGTCCAAAACCCTAATTCCTTAATCGTAAATAGAAAACCATCGGCAAAAACCATGTGCCGAAAAAACCACCTAAATACATGACACGTTTCCTAAGGTAGGTGTCACGTTTCCTGAGGCCGAAAAAAAATTTCCTGGGGCACTGCCCCCGGAGCTTCGGGCGGGGGGCTTCGCCCCCCTGCACCCCCCCTCTAACCCCCCTGTGCGCCTAGCGCATACGCTCAGACACTACTACTCATGCAAAGAATATAACACATAAAGGATCTGATGTCATATACACCCTTTGGGGTAGGTCAATTCATAATGGCTTTGATCTTGTCAAGATCAACTACCACCCCTTCTTCAAAAATAACATGGCCTAAGTAATGGACTTGTTTCTAGAAAAAGTCACACTTACTAAATTTAGCATATAGTTGATGTTCTCTTAGTAATTGGAGCACTAATTTGAGATGTTCTTCATGATCTTCCATATTCTTAGAATATATTAGGATATCATCAATGAAAACCAATACAAATATGTCTAAGAATTTATTAAGTACATTATTCATTAAGCACATAAAATTGGTTGGTCCATTGGTTATCCTGAATGGCACCACCACAAATTCATATTGAACATACCTTGTTCTAAAGGTTGTTTTGTGGATGTCTTCATCCTTAATTTGGACCTGGTGGTATCCAGATCTCAATTCAATCTTGGAGAATATTGTAGCACCCCTTAATTGCTTGAACAAGTCATCGATCCTTGGTAAGGGATACTTATTCTTGATGGTCGTCTTATTGAGTTGTCTATAATCTATGCACAATCTGAGTGTGCCATCCTTATTTTTCACAAACAATGTGGGTACTCCCCATAGAGACACACTAGGATTAATGTAGCCTTTGTCCCACATCTCTTTTAGTTGTAGTTTGATCTCAACTAGCTCTGGTGTACTCATTATATAGGGTGTTCTAAACATTGGCACCACTCCTGGTATAAGCTCTATTGTAAATTCGATGTCCCTTCTTGGAGGTAGACCTAACACCTCTTCTAGGAATACATCTTTGTACTCTCTTAATATGGGATGTTCCTCTAGGTTGGGTTTTTTATTCTCAAGGGAGTTCAGTACTTGTATTGCATACAAGGGGCATCCCTTTCTGCAATACTTCTTCACTTGGAGGGATGATGTTTGTCTCACTGAGACAAGTTTTCGAATCCCTTGTTGGGTTATCATTCTCCCTTCTCCATCTTCACACTCCAAATTTTTATTGTAACAATCCAACTTGGTTTTATGGGAAGCCAACCTATCCATGTCAATTGGCAGATCATAAGATCCTAAGGGAGCATGTTTAGGGTTGCTCAGGTGGGTAATCCATTCATAATTAATTGGCATGCTGGTATGACCTCTGTTACCTTTCTTTTGGTTCCAGTGGCTAGTTGTACCAGCCATGATTTAACATGTTTAACTTGTTGAAATTTACATTTCTCAACAGTTTGAGGGGAAATATAACTCAAATAGAACCAGGGTCAATTAAAATGGA
The DNA here is from genome assembly GCA_009831015.1 of Picea engelmannii. Taxonomy (NCBI): domain Eukaryota; kingdom Viridiplantae; phylum Streptophyta; class Pinopsida; order Pinales; family Pinaceae; genus Picea; species Picea engelmannii. The sequence goes on along the minus strand of ML784893.1, from coordinate 713,373 downwards.
AACAAGATGGTTGGAAATCATACCTTCCATCTCCACCACTGAAGCTTGGTGGTCAGCTTGTCTATTATCCAAGGTTGCATAAATTTGTGGCATGCTCCTAGCCACATCATTGACTGTGGTAGCCTCTTGGACATTGTAGATCCTCCTATTGTTTTGTTTCCTATGTGGACAGTCCCTCAACAGATATTCTTCTCCACAACCCCAACACTTCAAGGGATGTTTTTTAGTGTTATCAGTCTTACTTAGGGTTGTTCTGAATGGTTATTTCCACTCTGGGGTGGAAATTTTTGTTGATACACACTCCTAGTAGGAAGGCTCATCCTAGATCATTTCCCATAGTTCTTAAATCTTTAGGGTTTAAACCCATTCTTCTTGAATCCTGAATTGTTTTTCTTCTTCCAGTCTTTGTGGGGTTCTGTCTTATTCTTGAATTGCTCATAGAAATATCTTGCCTTTTGAATAGTATATTATAAATTATTTGGCTCATCAAACTCAATTATGTCCCAGTAGGACTGAGGTAGTCCACTAATAAATCGTTGCATCTTTACTTTTTCATCCTTTATGTAGGGAACATAACTCATCAGCTCAAGAAATTTGTTGATATATTCATCTATGGTGAGTTGTCCCAACTTGACTTCATAGAAATCCTTGGTCTTCCCATCAAAGTACTTTTCTAACAAATACTTATTTTTGAAGTATTTCTCAAATTGTTTGCATGACGAGTCCTTCTCATGGATTCCTTTCACATTCCTAAGGTCCTCCCACCAAATGGAATATTTACCATTCAAGTTTAAAATAGTTATCTGAGCCTTTAAGTTTTCACAGTAGTCATGGACTCTAAAGTACTTCTTCAAGCTGAGTAGCTAAACTTCTACTTCTTCCCCCTTCTTAATCTCTCCATCAAAGGTGGGTGCTTTGGCTTTCTCAAATTCTTCAGGGTTGTGACTCTTGGAATGTTTCCTCTTCTTTATTCTCGTCTGGGAATGGGAACTATCTTTGCCACTAGAAGATTCCTTGGAGTGGTCAGTGTCCTCGGAGGAATCTTTTGGTGAGTGTCTATTGGCTCCATGTTGGGCCTTCCTTGAGGTGCTCCTCCTGGTGTGGCCACTTTAAGGACCATGCTTTTGTATCTCAGATGGACTTGAATTTTTCTTAGTGTGATGTATGTCCACATGAATGGAAGCTAGACCATGTTGCAGTTTCCTTTGTATGTTGGATATACTTTGCAATAAGATTCCATTAATTTCGGTCTATTTTTCATGTTCCTTTATCATCCTTTCATTGTCAACCTTACAAATCTCTAATTATTCCATGAGGATTCTTACAGTTTCAGCCAAATTTGGAGGGGTTTCAACCGCCCTCCTCTCATCAAATTCTTCCTCTCTATTGTGGGATATTTCCCCCAAATCATTGTGTGTCACCATCCCTAAAGTTGTAGTTTTCTTGTTGTTTACTAACTACTTGAGTGTTGATAAAACATTTTATGTTATTTAACAAACTATTAATTTATGAACAACATGTATCATTGAAAAATGAATTCATCTTCTTTATCTGGAAACATTAGCAATATTCAGTGTAGATTTACAAAAAAACTATCAACAGTAGAAGGTTTCATTCCTCTCTTGAGTAGAGGTTCAGACAAGTTTCTTATAGAAGGGGGGGAAAGGTAGGGTGTTACCCCTTAAAGTTATTTAATAATATTTTTGTGTGACTCATGCATGAGCCCAAGTAGGTCAAGTGTTGGTGCCATGCTCTGATACCACTTTGTAAGACACCCAACCCCTAAATACTTCCTTCTAGAGTTCCAAGCTCCCAAAGTCATGGGTATTTCACCATGCTTTGGTCAAGTATCCATACGCTAGAGGAATGACACGCGACATAATCTAGGAGTGACATGTGTCCTCGTTAGGTGGTGACACGTGTTGCGTTATAATGGAATTTAGGGTTTTTTGGAAGCACAAATCAGGGTGTCACGTGGAATATAGGACAAGGGTCCACGTCACCCCAGGTGACGTCTACGAGCCACATCAATCTGGGACTAACAGCCTCTGGGGTTCCTAGCTTCACCAACCTGTCAAACCTCCTGGAGCTCTGAAGTCTGAAGCTTCCACCAGCTTTCTCCCAATACCTCTTGGATCCCACAGTTGAGGTGTGTCCTTGTAGGTCCATGAATCTATGGTGGAGAGGAGTTTCAGAGATTGGGGGAAGAATTATCATCCCCGCGGGTTGAACTTTTGCAATCCTCCTAGACCATTTATCTATATATTTGTTAGGATCAATGATTGGCATCATTTCCACCACCAATGAGAAGTTTCCATTTCGGAACTTGGTAAAGGAAATAAACATCGTGATAGTTGGGTCCCTACAATCATCCCTGATTGTAGATATCCACGTTGGTTCAAGCACGACCATCGATCCTCGATAGGAGATTAGCACCAGCTTACCCTCCCACGTGGAAATGTACTAGATACGAAGGCAAATACAGGTGGGTCCCGCATACTCCTCTTGCCAAATGGACCAAGCAGTGAGTGTCAGGTGTGATGCGTGGCAAGGCTGAGGTGACATGTGGGCCTTCAATGGGTGACACGTGTCACACGTTAATGGGCCTATGGGGTTTGCGAAACACACAAATCCAAGTGGCATGTGGCACGTTACTTATGGGTCCACATCACACTAGGTAACATCAGCAAGTTGCGTCACCCCAAACGGACGACCCTCTAACATTCTTGAGATCTCACGGTGGAGATATGTCCATGTAGATCCATAGATCTATGGCCTCGGTTACTTCGCAACTTCGGCCTTCGTGGGGGGTTTGGTCGTGTAAACTTCTCGTTTCTCCCAGAGTATTAAACGTCGAATTGACCATGTGGTATATCTTACGATCAAAGAGGGATCCAGAGTGTCCTCAAATCAATGGTCCCCATCACTTCATCACTTCATCCTTCGGGGGTTTGGTCATGTAGTCTCCAGTTTTCTCCCGGAGTAGGTCAACGTCAAACTAATCACCATTTAAATCAAATAGTCATGAGTGGTCCCAAAGTTCCTTTGGATCAACAGCTCTCGTTAATTTGTGACTCTGGCATTCACGAATTTAGGCATTTATTTTCCAATTTCCTCTTGGAGTGCCAAGTCTCTGGACTACAGAATCTAGCAACATGCATCCTTAACGATGGACAACTGAGATGTACTCCGGCCTTCAGCACTCTGGTGATGTAACCTTTCACCAACAGGGAAAAAACCTCATGGAGATATTCGATCCTTGGACACATGTCCTGGTTGATGGACGGTTAAGTGGGGTTCTCAATGGAGTCCCAAGATCAACGGTTGAGAAGGATCCTAAAGGACCCAAGGATCAACAGTCCACAATACTTCGCAACTCCGGCCTTCGAGAGATTTGGTGTTACAAAATATCTGTTCTCCAGAAGTGGTCAACGTCGGGCTGACTACAGTGTAGATCTAACAGTGGGAATAATTTCCGACCATCCTCAGATATACGGCTTGCATCGCTTCGCAACTCCGTCATTCGGGAGTTTTGGTGGTTGTGAGGTTTTAACATCCCGGAGCTCCAATCTCCTGGAGTTACGAATCCAATAAGAGCTAGCTCTATTTGGACTAGAGCAGGGTTCCCAAATCCTGGTCATATGAGTCCCCTAATGAATCTTGGGTTGTAAGATCCACTCTTAGCCAAGATTTGGTTGAGGTCGCAACACCCCTAGAACTCCAAACTCTCTAAGTTTCAAAGCTTGAAAGGCTTAGCTCCTTTCAGCTTGCGCAGGGTTTCCATACCTTGGTTATATGGGTCCTTTCAAAATTCTTGTGGGCTAAGTGCTAATCCCTTTAGCCGAAAATGGGTTGAGGACATGGGCATGAGCCCTCGGTCAGATGGGTGAAAGATATGAAGGAGGAAGCCTCTTTCCATAGGGTTTGAACTTGGAAATTTTTCGTGAGGGTTTAGAGACCAACAAGACTTAAACATTCCAACAAATATTTCTTCGACATTATTGCAGGCTTACATCTTACGACTCTTTAACTACTCGGTTGAGTCAAGCATACGCCCATTTAAAACCACAAATTCGCAGAGAGATAATGCATGCTTCTAACTTAACCATTCAACACAGAGCTCATTCATAGACATATAAATATATTCAATCGCCTCATCTATTTCATTACACAGAGTATGGAGATACTTATCAGAAAACCAAAGTTAATGAAGAGACTGTTGAAAGGGGTGCATGTTTCCACCCAACCATAAGCACAACCACTCTTGACAGATTTACCGTTGGCCACCCATGAGCTAGATCGTGATGCTCTGAGAAAGACTCTTTCTTCTTGCTCAACAATAGTTAGGGACGGAGTTTACCCTCCTCCTCCTACAGGATCTCGATAGCAGGACTTCTTTGTATCAAGAAAGGAGGTATGCCTAAGGACTTTCAAAGTCATTTTTCAACCTTGTTTATCAGCTTGTAACGAAAAAACCTTGCCAACAGCTTCTTACGTTCAGAGAATCCTATTCCCCAGTTCTTCCTCGAACCATGGTGTTGTAACCGCTCTTTTTCTCTTCTCGATATTTTTCTTGTGACTCTACTCTCTTCACAAATAACTTTCTCCCCTCCTTTTGCCTCTACCTCCTGAATTACCTCTTCCTTTCCTTTATCAGCAAGTATGTGTGGGTCCCAATACATAGCTCGTGGTCAAGTCTAGAGACTTACAGATGGGTACTCTTCCCCAATCTCCTCATTAACTCTTGAGGAGGACTCTCCCAGCTACCACGTTGACTGGTAATTCATTATTTGGGTCAGAGGACTATTCTGAGTCATTATTCTCGTAGGGTATTGGTTTGGTGGGGGTCATCTCAACCATTCCTGGTTCCCCTCACCATCTCTCTCATAACATCCATGGTCTATCTTGGAAAACCCCCCGTTCAATAGTTATGCAACACTTATCCATTTTCTATTAATAACAAGAAATACATACATTGACCTTTTATACAAAGGTTCATCAAATCAGACATTCACACATATCTAGCATGCCATAGTCTCTTGGCCAGTTATAGTTTTATTTACATACTGGGGGAAATAGGGGTGTTACGAGGAGCCAAGTCTCGAAGATTATCCAATCTTGAAAGAGTATAAATATGTGTTTGAGGATTTACCAGGATTTCCACCAAAGAGGGACATAGATTTTTCAATTGACTTGATGTCTGGAGATGCCCCAGTATTTAAGAATCCCTACAGAATGAGCATGCCGGATCTAAAAGAGTTGCAAATGCAACTAGAAGAATTGTTAAAGAAAGGGTACATACACCCAAGTGTCTCTCCTTGGGGTGCCCTAGTTCTTTTTGTAAAGAAGAAAAATGGAATGTTGAGGTTATGTATTGACTTCGGACAACTAAACAAGGTTACAGTCAAGAATAAATACTTTTTCCAAGGATTGATGATATTTTTTATGGGCTGGAAGGGGAAAAGACATTCTCCAAGATTTACTTGAGATCGGGCTATCATCGAGTGAGAATAAAATAAGAATACACTAGAAAAACAACCTTTAAGACAAGATATAGACACTATGAATATGTGGTGCTACCTTTTGGTTTGACAAATGCGCCAACTACATTTATGTGTTTGATGAATGGGGTGTTCAGAGATTTCTTGGATAAGTTTGTAATTGTGTTCTTGGATGATATTTTTTTCTATTCCAATACATAACAAGAACATGAACAACCTTTGAGGATGGTGTTGCAAGTATTAAGAGAACACCAATTGTATGCCAAATTAAGTAAATGCACTTTCTACCAAAAGAAGATCCATTATTTGGGTCACTTTGTTTCAGAAGAAGGCATAGTAGTGGATCTAGAAAAAAATGAAGCAATCAAGAGTTGGCCAGTGCCAATGAATATTTTTGAGGTTAGATCATTTATGGGTCTAACTGGTTATTACAAGAGATTCATTGTAGGATTATCCAAAATTGCACATCCAATAAAATCTTTGCAAAATAAAGGAGTAAAGTTTGAGTGGAGTGCCAAGTGTGAAGAAACTTTGTAGTGTTTAAAGGATTTGTTAACCAATTCACCTATTTTAAAAGCTGCAGATCCGGGCGAGGATTTTGTTGTGTGCACAAATCCATGCAAGGAATGGCTCAGTGGAGTCCTTATGCAGAATGGACATGTAATTTGTTATCAGTCTAGAAAATTCAAGGAACATGAAATAAATTATGCCACACATGACTTAGAGCTAGCGTCCATAGTACATGCCTTAAGAATGTTGAGGCATTACATAATGGGCAAAAAAATTGAGTTAAGGACAAACCATAATGGTCTGAAATATCTGTTTGAACAACCAACACTAAATGTTAGACAAACTAGATGGTTGGAATTTCTTAGTGAATATAAATTTGATATCAACCACATAAAGGGCAAAGAGAACAAGATGGTTGATGCATTCAACATAAGGGTGCATAAAATGCATGCTACAACTATTAGTATGTACGGGACAGATTTAAAAGATAGAATTTTAGAGGTTGTAATTATAGATCAACATTATGTGCAAGTTAAGGAAAGCTTAAAGTTGAGAGAGAACAAGGTGGTTGATGCATTCAACATAAGGGTGCATAAAATGCATGCTACAACTATTAGTATGTACGGGACAGATTTAAAAGATAGAATTTTAGAGGTTGTAATTATAGATCAACATTATGTGCAAGTTAAGGAAAGCTTAAAGTTGAGAATGTATGTAATGGGCAACCCTTCAAAGTGGGAGTACTATATCTATTCAATTGAGTTTGCATACAACAATGGATATCATGAATCATTGAATATGAGCCCGTTTGAAGCATTGTATGGAAGAAAATGCAACACACCAATAAATTGGGATAACCCAGCAGACAGAGTTGTGATCGGGCCATAATTGTTAAAGGAAATGGAAGAACAGATGGTAAAAATCAGGCACAATTTAAAAGTTGTGCAAGATCGGAAGAAGAGCTATGTTGATAAAAAGAGAACAAATAGGGAATTCAAAGTGTGAGAGCATGTGTTTTTAAAAGTTAAAGTCAATAGAAGCTCATTGAAATTGGGAAGTTTCCCAAAGTTGGCAGTGAGATATTGTGGGCCTTTTGAGGTCCTAGAAAAGATAGGACCAGTTGCATACATGCTAGCATTATCTGCATCCATGAGAATTCATAACGCGTTCCATGTGTATTTATTAAAAAATTATGTGCCTAATCCTAATCGTGTGATTGATTGGAATCTAGGTGGAACACGAAGGGGATTTCCAGGTGGAACCAGTGCGCATCTTGGACCAGAAAATCAAAGTGCCTAGGAACAAATTCATAGGCTTGGTAAAGGTTCAATGGACCTGTTACGGTCCTGAAAATGCTACATGGGAGCACGAGGAAGCCATGCGAGAATCATACTTGCACAATTTTGCAAATTTTGAAGAAAATTGAATGTACATTTGTGCATAAGCGAAAGAAGACTCTATTTTGGCAGTTGGAGTTCATGGAACCACAATTCTGATATTTCTTGTCCAACCGATGTGTGGGTTGAGGGGAAAGGGGAAATTGTTGGTTGGAATTGTTGCATGAGTCACTAAGTTGCGGAATTATCACGTATTTTGATGTAATGTTTTTATATATGTCAATCTGTGAACCATATGGTTATGTGCACTGAGGATAGTGTAGTTTGTAGGGGGAGGGGAATATAACATCCCCATTTTGAAACCCCAACCTAGAAATGTGTATTGTAAATATAACATTTGGCCGAGATCCAAGCAATGTATATTGTAAATGTGTTGTATGGCCGAGAGCCAATATGTAAATAATGTAAATTGAAATATAATGAATAAAATGTATTGTCAGTTGTAGATGGACGACGAAGATTGAGGGTTAAGTATCCACAAGAGAAGGTAGGGGTCTAAGGGGGAGAGTTACCCATACCTATTAAACCAAAACCCATTTCCTATTTTTCTCTAAATTATCCTTGCCATGAACCTTCCATTAGTTGTTGAGTGTTTTAAAGGTCAATCATTGAATTCATGTAAGAGAGTTGGTGTGAGAGTCGCTTCCCATAGTTATGGAGAGCATTGGGGATGAGTAAAATCATTTTGGAGAAGAGTGAAAGTCAAGCAAGCAAGAGAAAGGAAGGAAATTCATATGGATAGGGGACCGGTTTTACACATTCACATTTTTCTGCATAGAGAGTTGTTTTTTACAGGGGATTTCGGGCCAGCAATAGAGTTATGAGCGTGAGATCTTGTAAGAAGATGTTGTGGACATGTTTGGATGTTGTTTGGAGCTTTATTTTTGTATATAAAGAGATTGTGTGCCTAGGAATGATGAATTGTTTGAAATTCTTCATGAGGGAATGTGAGAAGTGAAGGGGGATTCCATCCATTGGGTTGTGCAAGTTGAGGATAAGTTTGTTGGTGGACTAGAATTAGTTGAGAGTTTAACTACTGCAAGGGGGGAATTATCCATCCTTAGGGACCTCTCTCTTGTGGATTCATAGCCCCAGCTCGGGGGTGTCTTTCTGTTGAGAAATGGAACAACAAGGTTACGGTTGGGAGGAAAGTCCGTCCTCTACCATGGGTTACACATTTTATAAGACAAGTGTTTTGATTAATGTGTTTAATTGTGTCAAATGTTGATATGTGTATTTGTTGTGCATCTACTCAGAGTTAGTGTAGTTAATGTTGCTTGATGTGAGCGGAATGATGCATTAAAATATATGTTTATATGGTGGAATGCTATAGTTGAACTATATGTATGTTTTTTTTTGTAGAACATGGAAAACTGACAAACTTATGTTTCTTGTTGTATGTTAATTTCCACATTTAATTTAGTATCAAAAATTTTATTGGGTTATGTTAGTAGTGACGTAACCCAACTGGGGGTTGGTTAGTTACAATGGCAACGCAGGAAGCAAAGGACAATGGTGAATACTTCAACAGTCTGCTTTGTCAGTTATGTAATCTTTGTTCAAGGCTTCATTGATTCTTTACTACTGGGAATGGTGAGGTGAATGAAGAAATATGAAAGCTTTATTTTGTCCAAAACACTAGGCGCAAATATTTTGCCGTATTTGAAGATTGTATTGCCTCATAACTGCGTGCAGTTTCTCGGAGGGATATAACTGAATAATATCAATGAAAAAAAATAAGGAAGACATAGAAGAGAAACTGGATGGTGAAACAAAACTGAGGAAGACATAGAAGAGAAACTGGATGGTGAAACAACTTGAGCTAAGGAGGATTGGCGCAGGTGCCTCAATTACGACGTGTTGAACCCTAACAATGTTGCTAGTTCAGTGAGAGTGAGAGATTAGGGTTTCGTATAGGGTTGGCGTGAGAGTGAGAGGTCCGCAACTAAAATTATCTGTGTAGGAGGAGTTGATTTTGCGCCTTCTAAGGTTTTGAACTTTGAAATAGATCTTCACCCTTTCCTCTTTGTTGAGCTGAGCTGTAGAACTGCTTAAGAGGAGGCGGCCAGACTACGGCCAAGGAAGTGCATTTCCAATGCATGAGAAGAAGTTCGTGAAGTCCCTGAAGTATGAAATTGTGTGAACCGCAACTTAATATTCCACTACGTAACAAACGATATCGACAAGTATCTTCAATGTCGAGTTCGAGTGAAGCTCGCTTGTGCAGTTTATTCTATCAGTAAAATGGTGGCGACCGATGGGCTGTGGATTAAACTGCATTGATCGAGTTCAATGGGCATTGCACGAGAGGGGCACAGAGATATGCATCAAGCAAGTGAGTATGAAGACCAAGGTGTTGATGGGTGATTCTCAAGATTGGGAATTTATTTCAGCAAAGGATTCCGAGTTGATATTTCTGAGTGAGATGGAAAATGAAGAATGAGAATGTGGACGGAGCCAAGCGATTCTGCACCAAATAGAGAACGCAAATAGAGGGGAGCAATTTTATTTTTGGGGGGGAAGAAAACCCTAACGCCTGCAAATCGCAGATATGAGAGCGCAAATGACAGGGAGATGGTAGGCCAACTCACGAGGGGACATACTGGCAGAGGACGTTTTTGCAGAGACTGGAATGAAAAACACCCCTGGACGATGTATTCCATGTTAGGGTTTTTGCATATTAGGGTTTCTGCAAGGGAATGAAAAACGCCCACTGGACAAAAACGTTCGACCTAAACAGATCTGCAGGAAGAGAAATCATTTCCAAACGAGTAAGAAAATCATCCATGGACAACTAACATAGTGTAATTCAGGCTCTAAGAACTATAGGCCTCCATAGATAAGTGTGTAGTGCATATATGATAATATGATATAGATATAAATACATGTAGATGACCATTGGATTCATGTCTCTAGGACTCCTTATGTTCGTTATAATAACTTGACTCTTCCTATTCTTTCAAGTTCATAACCCTAATGGATTATGTTTTCAACAATAAATATTCCCTTGCAAAGTTGATGATGGTTCTTGATATTTCTCAAAAACTATCGACACCTCATTTTTAACTTCCTAAAATAAATATTGTTAAATAAGATCTTTTCCCTATTCCTATGTTATTCCATAGATTTGCACATTTTGGATAGTGTTGTATCCCATATGTATCCTTCCTCATGAGGAATTCTTTGAATATATTTGGTTACTATGTTATTCCATAGATTTGAACATTTTGGATAGTGTTTTATTCTATATGTATCTTTCCTTGTGAGGAATTTTTTGAATATATTTGGTTGAGTATTGTGACATGTATGTGTTTCCTAATCTAATAAAACTAATCTAATAAAACTTTTTAGTGGTCAATTTTCTAAGATTTTATTTAAATATTTTAATCTTATTATTTATCTTTTTAGTTAATTTTGGAAGACATACTTTATTCTAAGTCAATAGATGTCATTTTTTCTCATTTTACTTCTTTTTCCAAACGAATTTTTTTTTTTTTTTATTTCAGTCAAGCTTCTATGCCATATTTTTTGGTGTAATTAAAACATAAAGTGTTGTATGGGTTTTGTCCATACGATCTATGTGTCCTTATGTCCATGGATGTTCATGCACCCATGGGTGTCTACATGATGTCCATGTAATTAGGTGGGCTTGTGTCCTAGGAATCTTATGTGGTTATGTTGATATTAAACACCTTAAGATCTCTCTCAACACTATGTACAACCATTATTGGCACTAAGAAGAATATCATATGAACCAAGGATGTAAAACATGGAACATGAAATGAGATTATAATTTTGATTTCATGGGTGATGCTTTAGATGCATTTTTCCATGCAAATTGTGTTATTATTTATCGTTAACAATGTTATTTCTCCTTTTTTCAACAAAAACAATGTTGTGATTTCATGGATGGTACTTTAGATGCATGTTTCCATGCAAAGTATGTTATTATTTATTGTTAACAATGTTATTTCTCTTTTTTTCAACAAAAACAAAGCTTTAGAGTTGTATTTGAGAAGTTTCTTCCTTTTGTATTTATTACAAGGTTTGTAGTAGTTGTCATTGATGGTTTGTTGACTTTTGGCACTCAACTCCATGCCTTTTATGCCTTTAAAATTGACTCAATTCTAATTATCAATGTTTTCTCTCTACCTTGAAATGATTTATTTTTCTTTGTAGCAACATTAGAGAATGATTGAAGGTCAAAAATTCTTAGTTTATTTCTACGGGAGGGAAATAATCATCTTTATGCCAATTTGCTTAAGCTTTGTTGTGAGTTAGGTTTGTCGCAAAACTCAATGGTTTCATCACTCTATATTTCTAATTTATGAAATGATCTCAATGTAACAAAACCCTTGGGTATACAAAAAGGATATATAATCACCATTCCCTTACATTTGTGTTGTCTTTAGTTATGAGGAAGCAACTTATGGAGTATTACTTAATGGAATTTATATAAATTGCTACTACCATGGCTTATGCCCATTCTTAGCAAGATAATTTTTTCTTGAATATGCCTCATATGATGGATATCATAGATGATTTTTTGCATTAATATTGCTCATAGAATGGATATTCCCTTTGGATTGAATTTTCTTCTTGGCTAGAACACTACCATGCATGTATTGAAAATTGTGAAACCCTTTCGCCACCTACTAGTTGTGGATACCAAAGAAGCCTCGTCTATGAGCCCTAATGGGTGTGTATGTGTTGAAACTAACATTATACATAATTTACCATTAAAAAAAAGATTCTTCTTTTAAGCGCAATGCATGTTCAAAAGGAGTGTTACCTTAATTTTTCCAACCATCGTGTTTCCTACTTCTCGCCTTCCCACCTAATTAAATATTGCCCATTGAAGAAGCTTGATATGAAACATAAGTCTCAAATTGGTACTAACAAGTTACAAAATGAGGGAAGATCCAAAACAACACTCTTATGTCAATGTTGACCTTACCGTAAGGAATCAATGCATTGGGGTGGTCCCTTAAGGCCCCTTCTAAGTGTATTTTATATAATTAGTAGTTTTTTTTATCTCCAACTATGAGAATGTTGACATATTTGGCTATATATTGTTGTTATACACTCTATCCCATACATTGCATTTGATTGAAAATGCATTATGTTGTAAATCGTATTCATGTCCCTATTTAATAAAGTAGCATATCCTTCCATTCCCCATATTAACTCATCCCTATATTTACTGTAGATTAACCTTCGTTCTTGTAAGACTTCCAAGTGTTTTTCTTCTCTTCCTCGAATAATAGGGACATGCAATCAACTTTCATCCTTCCATTCCCATATAAATTTTCCCAACTCTGCTTTCGATACTTCTTGTAAGCCATTGGTCCTTGAATTTGCAAACCTTCTCATGTAAATATTTATTTGCAAGGTGGAGGATGATTCTATGAATCTTACCAAAAATTTATGAAAAACTCCATTTTTCTCTTTTTAAGATAAGTATTATTGAATAAGATCCTTCTATCAATGTTGTTTTCTAGATATTTGATCCCTTTGGATATTTGTGTACCCTACATGTTTCCTTCCTTGCGGTGAAATATTTGAAAATATGTGGTTGAGTATGTTGGCCTATAAGTGGCTCCTATTATAACAAACCTCTAAACTTTGTTCTTGCCAATTTGCCAAGATTTTATTCCAATAATCTAATCTTCTTATGTCTATCCCATGTGCTAGTTTAGGAAGACATACATTATTCCAAGCCAATATATGTCATTTTTATTCTTCTTGCTTCCATTTCTAGAGGATTTATTTTTCCTTTTGTTCCTTACTATATTGTTTGGTGTAATCAAAACATGTGTTTTATGGGTTTTATCCATAGGTTTCCTTATGTCTATGGGTGTCCACAAGTGTCCACATTTCCATGTAATTCATGAATGTGCCAAACTTGAATGGTCGCATCATTGTGACAATTTTGTGTTTATGACAATGAATTGTTTGTTGTAGTTTGTATTTATGTCCTAGTCTAAAATGGTCTTAGTGGCAATGATTGGATGAGTACTCAACTACTAGATTGCATTAATGATAATGTTAATGTTAGTTGTGGAAGTCAACTAGTGCACTGTCTTAGTGATAGTAATCCTTAGATTTGCGAAAAATGTCTATAAATAGAGGTAATGATGATGGATGAAATGTTTTGATTTTGAATGGGTAATGTCATTGTTATTATGGTGATAGCTTTGGTTGTGAGGTACATAAGGTGAGCGAATAGATAAGAACCATATACATGTCATGATCTTGTAACATATTTGAGACAATAAAGGCATTGAAATCATGTTGTGGTGTGACTTTTGTCCCAACACTCGGGATCCCACTACAAATCTTTGTGTTCTTGTTGTTAGTTTTGTTGGAACCCAAGGTTTTGAAGAATATTGTGCACGTGCAACAAATCAACACTGCGCACGTGCCCATGAAGATACATTACGCGACACCAAGAAGAATCAGCATATGTGCTAGCCAAAGGAATACTACACGTGAGGAATCAAGAAGAGACGATCGCATGTGAACCAAATCTGAGCGTATATTTGGGAATCTTTGTAAATGATTTTATAACAACCCGAATGATCTTGGGAAATGGTATGGATGAGTTGGAAAGTTAGTTAGGATTTCCATCCTCCATGAAATATATGGGGGATGCATGTCGACATATAAAGCGGGTAGGACTTGTGTTCACCAAAGAGAGTGGAGTAGAGAGTGGATGATTTTAAGGGAAGAGAGACAAAAAGTTGGAACTGAGTGTGATTTATGAGTGTAGTCCCAGTTTTGCATGAGTCTGTAAGAGAGATAGAAAATTTGTATGAATGAAAGAGACTAGAGTGCATGGCGCGTATCTGTTGTTATGATTTTGTATCTGAATGACTCTAAAGCTAATGAATGAAATATAAATTCCTTTCTCTTTGCACTCTTCGATGTCATGGTTTGAATGTATGTATGTTTACTTTCGTATGCATAACAATATATTACTTAGCTATGAATGAATGAACGGGTTTGTTCCTGTGAGGTTTTCATGTATGTTTTGTCCCTTCACATCCATCAAAAGACTAATGGTATCTCTAATTCTCTTGGCATCTCAGGTGAGACCTTCTCCAATCCTCGACTAGAGATTGAATATGTTGGTGCCTTAGGGTTTTGTTGGTAAATATTGATGGACCATGGATCATTTAACCCATAGCAAGTAGACAATGCCCAAAAAATGGTTCCATTGTTGGGGAATGAAGGTTTTGTACTGCATGATGAAGGGAAAGAATGAGGTGGAAACCTACTCAGGAGGAAATACAAGACTAGATATCTGTGAAGGAAGACAAGTTCGCACAATGAGAGACCAAGAACCTAGTAACCAATGTTCAAAGTTGGAAACAAAGGTATATTTATACATATTTGCATGAAGTTTTCTTTGTTGAGTTTCCTTGTTTGTCGTATGAATGGTTAAAGAGGCAGACAACGATTAACAGTGTCTTGGAAGCCCAAGATATACTGTTGTGGAACCAAAATACGGTCAATAGACTGAAATATGTGGATAATAAGTGGGACGGAGAAGTGGAATTCTAGTTTGACCGGGTTAAGGAATGATACATCATCGATTTTTCCATTGAATAAAACGAGGCTGAAAGAAAGTTTGTTGTTATCCCTAGAAAGATATCGTTGGAAGAGATCCCCCTATGGATCAAGATGTTGTTTATGGAGAAGGGGATAATGTGCATGGACCCCGATAGGATGGTTGAGTAAACCCCCTTGCGCCAAGGGGGAGAATGGAAAGAAGGGGGGAAAAGAGAGAGAGGATGGATCAAGTTGAAGTGATCCAAAAGATGATAAGATGAGGTGAGAATAGAATGGACCTAGAAGAGAAAAAGAGTCAAGATATACGCAACAAGATATGATTTAAGGAGGAAATTTGAACAGAGGAGAGAAGAATAAATAGCAAGGGGTGAAGGATGAGGGGTCAGATCCAGAATGACAAGAAAAGAGATCGCACTAGGGAGATGTGTGGTAGACAATTCTATGCCAGAGAGAAGTGCAGAAGGAGAAAGGTCATAAAAGAGACGCGACGTTGGGAGTAGCGTATCAAGTGAAGATACCCGGAGTAGTGGGAGTAGGGTCAAAAAAGACGAAGTTGGATCCCCTTGGTTGTTAAGAGATGTACTCACATCAAAGGAAGATGAGGTGAAAATTAGCAGCGTCGACATGGAAAGAGATGGCGATGGGCCCTCCGAGAATGGGAAGAGACTTTAGTAATTGTGAATGAGATTGCATGGCTATAAGTAGGAAGCTCTTTGAGATCCCTCATCGAATATAATGAGAGAAGATAGAGGAACCCCCTCTTTAAACCACTCCTTTGTACATTTTTAATCAAGAAGAAAGAAACGAAGAAAGTGTGGAGATAGGAGTAGAAGAAGAAAGAGTAAAAGAAAGGGAAGGAGAGGTCTAAGTCAACAATACTTCACAAGAAAGAGTCTATGTGTCAAGAAAGGGAAGGAGAGGTCTAAGTCAACAATACTTCACAAGAAAGAGTCT
>ML784893.1:668281-697386 GCA_009831015.1 Picea engelmannii | reverse complement strand
AGGAGTTGATTTTGCGCCTTCTAAGGTTTTGAACTTTGAAATAGATCTTCACCCTTTCCTCTTTGTTGAGCTGAGCTGTAGAACTGCTTAAGAGGAGGCGGCCAGACTACGGCCAAGGAAGTGCATTTCCAATGCATGAGAAGAAGTTCGTGAAGTCCCTGAAGTATGAAATTGTGTGAACCGCAACTTAATATTCCACTACGTAACAAACGATATCGACAAGTATCTTCAATGTCGAGTTCGAGTGAAGCTCGCTTGTGCAGTTTATTCTATCAGTAAAATGGTGGCGACCGATGGGCTGTGGATTAAACTGCATTGATCGAGTTCAATGGGCATTGCACGAGAGGGGCACAGAGATATGCATCAAGCAAGTGAGTATGAAGACCAAGGTGTTGATGGGTGATTCTCAAGATTGGGAATTTATTTCAGCAAAGGATTCCGAGTTGATATTTCTGAGTGAGATGGAAAATGAAGAATGAG
This sequence comes from Picea engelmannii, assembly GCA_009831015.1. Taxonomy (NCBI): domain Eukaryota; kingdom Viridiplantae; phylum Streptophyta; class Pinopsida; order Pinales; family Pinaceae; genus Picea; species Picea engelmannii. The sequence goes on along the minus strand of ML784893.1, from coordinate 696,906 downwards.
AATGTGGACGGAGCCAAGCGATTCTGCACCAAATAGAGAACGCAAATAGAGGGGAGCAATTTTATTTTTGGGGGGGAAGAAAACCCTAACGCCTGCAAATCGCAGATATGAGAGCGCAAATGACAGGGAGATGGTAGGCCAACTCACGAGGGGACATACTGGCAGAGGACGTTTTTGCAGAGACTGGAATGAAAAACACCCCTGGACGATGTATTCCATGTTAGGGTTTTTGCATATTAGGGTTTCTGCAAGGGAATGAAAAACGCCCACTGGACAAAAACGTTCGACCTAAACAGATCTGCAGGAAGAGAAATCATTTCCAAACGAGTAAGAAAATCATCCATGGACAACTAACATAGTGTAATTCAGGCTCTAAGAACTATAGGCCTCCATAGATAAGTGTGTAGTGCATATATGATAATATGATATAGATATAAATACATGTAGATGACCATTGGATTCATGTCTCTAGGACTCCTTATGTTCGTTATAATAACTTGACTCTTCCTATTCTTTCAAGTTCATAACCCTAATGGATTATGTTTTCAACAATAAATATTCCCTTGCAAAGTTGATGATGGTTCTTGATATTTCTCAAAAACTATCGACACCTCATTTTTAACTTCCTAAAATAAATATTGTTAAATAAGATCTTTTCCCTATTCCTATGTTATTCCATAGATTTGCACATTTTGGATAGTGTTGTATCCCATATGTATCCTTCCTCATGAGGAATTCTTTGAATATATTTGGTTACTATGTTATTCCATAGATTTGAACATTTTGGATAGTGTTTTATTCTATATGTATCTTTCCTTGTGAGGAATTTTTTGAATATATTTGGTTGAGTATTGTGACATGTATGTGTTTCCTAATCTAATAAAACTAATCTAATAAAACTTTTTAGTGGTCAATTTTCTAAGATTTTATTTAAATATTTTAATCTTATTATTTATCTTTTTAGTTAATTTTGGAAGACATACTTTATTCTAAGTCAATAGATGTCATTTTTTCTCATTTTACTTCTTTTTCCAAACGAATTTTTTTTTTTTTTTATTTCAGTCAAGCTTCTATGCCATATTTTTTGGTGTAATTAAAACATAAAGTGTTGTATGGGTTTTGTCCATACGATCTATGTGTCCTTATGTCCATGGATGTTCATGCACCCATGGGTGTCTACATGATGTCCATGTAATTAGGTGGGCTTGTGTCCTAGGAATCTTATGTGGTTATGTTGATATTAAACACCTTAAGATCTCTCTCAACACTATGTACAACCATTATTGGCACTAAGAAGAATATCATATGAACCAAGGATGTAAAACATGGAACATGAAATGAGATTATAATTTTGATTTCATGGGTGATGCTTTAGATGCATTTTTCCATGCAAATTGTGTTATTATTTATCGTTAACAATGTTATTTCTCCTTTTTTCAACAAAAACAATGTTGTGATTTCATGGATGGTACTTTAGATGCATGTTTCCATGCAAAGTATGTTATTATTTATTGTTAACAATGTTATTTCTCTTTTTTTCAACAAAAACAAAGCTTTAGAGTTGTATTTGAGAAGTTTCTTCCTTTTGTATTTATTACAAGGTTTGTAGTAGTTGTCATTGATGGTTTGTTGACTTTTGGCACTCAACTCCATGCCTTTTATGCCTTTAAAATTGACTCAATTCTAATTATCAATGTTTTCTCTCTACCTTGAAATGATTTATTTTTCTTTGTAGCAACATTAGAGAATGATTGAAGGTCAAAAATTCTTAGTTTATTTCTACGGGAGGGAAATAATCATCTTTATGCCAATTTGCTTAAGCTTTGTTGTGAGTTAGGTTTGTCGCAAAACTCAATGGTTTCATCACTCTATATTTCTAATTTATGAAATGATCTCAATGTAACAAAACCCTTGGGTATACAAAAAGGATATATAATCACCATTCCCTTACATTTGTGTTGTCTTTAGTTATGAGGAAGCAACTTATGGAGTATTACTTAATGGAATTTATATAAATTGCTACTACCATGGCTTATGCCCATTCTTAGCAAGATAATTTTTTCTTGAATATGCCTCATATGATGGATATCATAGATGATTTTTTGCATTAATATTGCTCATAGAATGGATATTCCCTTTGGATTGAATTTTCTTCTTGGCTAGAACACTACCATGCATGTATTGAAAATTGTGAAACCCTTTCGCCACCTACTAGTTGTGGATACCAAAGAAGCCTCGTCTATGAGCCCTAATGGGTGTGTATGTGTTGAAACTAACATTATACATAATTTACCATTAAAAAAAAGATTCTTCTTTTAAGCGCAATGCATGTTCAAAAGGAGTGTTACCTTAATTTTTCCAACCATCGTGTTTCCTACTTCTCGCCTTCCCACCTAATTAAATATTGCCCATTGAAGAAGCTTGATATGAAACATAAGTCTCAAATTGGTACTAACAAGTTACAAAATGAGGGAAGATCCAAAACAACACTCTTATGTCAATGTTGACCTTACCGTAAGGAATCAATGCATTGGGGTGGTCCCTTAAGGCCCCTTCTAAGTGTATTTTATATAATTAGTAGTTTTTTTTATCTCCAACTATGAGAATGTTGACATATTTGGCTATATATTGTTGTTATACACTCTATCCCATACATTGCATTTGATTGAAAATGCATTATGTTGTAAATCGTATTCATGTCCCTATTTAATAAAGTAGCATATCCTTCCATTCCCCATATTAACTCATCCCTATATTTACTGTAGATTAACCTTCGTTCTTGTAAGACTTCCAAGTGTTTTTCTTCTCTTCCTCGAATAATAGGGACATGCAATCAACTTTCATCCTTCCATTCCCATATAAATTTTCCCAACTCTGCTTTCGATACTTCTTGTAAGCCATTGGTCCTTGAATTTGCAAACCTTCTCATGTAAATATTTATTTGCAAGGTGGAGGATGATTCTATGAATCTTACCAAAAATTTATGAAAAACTCCATTTTTCTCTTTTTAAGATAAGTATTATTGAATAAGATCCTTCTATCAATGTTGTTTTCTAGATATTTGATCCCTTTGGATATTTGTGTACCCTACATGTTTCCTTCCTTGCGGTGAAATATTTGAAAATATGTGGTTGAGTATGTTGGCCTATAAGTGGCTCCTATTATAACAAACCTCTAAACTTTGTTCTTGCCAATTTGCCAAGATTTTATTCCAATAATCTAATCTTCTTATGTCTATCCCATGTGCTAGTTTAGGAAGACATACATTATTCCAAGCCAATATATGTCATTTTTATTCTTCTTGCTTCCATTTCTAGAGGATTTATTTTTCCTTTTGTTCCTTACTATATTGTTTGGTGTAATCAAAACATGTGTTTTATGGGTTTTATCCATAGGTTTCCTTATGTCTATGGGTGTCCACAAGTGTCCACATTTCCATGTAATTCATGAATGTGCCAAACTTGAATGGTCGCATCATTGTGACAATTTTGTGTTTATGACAATGAATTGTTTGTTGTAGTTTGTATTTATGTCCTAGTCTAAAATGGTCTTAGTGGCAATGATTGGATGAGTACTCAACTACTAGATTGCATTAATGATAATGTTAATGTTAGTTGTGGAAGTCAACTAGTGCACTGTCTTAGTGATAGTAATCCTTAGATTTGCGAAAAATGTCTATAAATAGAGGTAATGATGATGGATGAAATGTTTTGATTTTGAATGGGTAATGTCATTGTTATTATGGTGATAGCTTTGGTTGTGAGGTACATAAGGTGAGCGAATAGATAAGAACCATATACATGTCATGATCTTGTAACATATTTGAGACAATAAAGGCATTGAAATCATGTTGTGGTGTGACTTTTGTCCCAACACTCGGGATCCCACTACAAATCTTTGTGTTCTTGTTGTTAGTTTTGTTGGAACCCAAGGTTTTGAAGAATATTGTGCACGTGCAACAAATCAACACTGCGCACGTGCCCATGAAGATACATTACGCGACACCAAGAAGAATCAGCATATGTGCTAGCCAAAGGAATACTACACGTGAGGAATCAAGAAGAGACGATCGCATGTGAACCAAATCTGAGCGTATATTTGGGAATCTTTGTAAATGATTTTATAACAACCCGAATGATCTTGGGAAATGGTATGGATGAGTTGGAAAGTTAGTTAGGATTTCCATCCTCCATGAAATATATGGGGGATGCATGTCGACATATAAAGCGGGTAGGACTTGTGTTCACCAAAGAGAGTGGAGTAGAGAGTGGATGATTTTAAGGGAAGAGAGACAAAAAGTTGGAACTGAGTGTGATTTATGAGTGTAGTCCCAGTTTTGCATGAGTCTGTAAGAGAGATAGAAAATTTGTATGAATGAAAGAGACTAGAGTGCATGGCGCGTATCTGTTGTTATGATTTTGTATCTGAATGACTCTAAAGCTAATGAATGAAATATAAATTCCTTTCTCTTTGCACTCTTCGATGTCATGGTTTGAATGTATGTATGTTTACTTTCGTATGCATAACAATATATTACTTAGCTATGAATGAATGAACGGGTTTGTTCCTGTGAGGTTTTCATGTATGTTTTGTCCCTTCACATCCATCAAAAGACTAATGGTATCTCTAATTCTCTTGGCATCTCAGGTGAGACCTTCTCCAATCCTCGACTAGAGATTGAATATGTTGGTGCCTTAGGGTTTTGTTGGTAAATATTGATGGACCATGGATCATTTAACCCATAGCAAGTAGACAATGCCCAAAAAATGGTTCCATTGTTGGGGAATGAAGGTTTTGTACTGCATGATGAAGGGAAAGAATGAGGTGGAAACCTACTCAGGAGGAAATACAAGACTAGATATCTGTGAAGGAAGACAAGTTCGCACAATGAGAGACCAAGAACCTAGTAACCAATGTTCAAAGTTGGAAACAAAGGTATATTTATACATATTTGCATGAAGTTTTCTTTGTTGAGTTTCCTTGTTTGTCGTATGAATGGTTAAAGAGGCAGACAACGATTAACAGTGTCTTGGAAGCCCAAGATATACTGTTGTGGAACCAAAATACGGTCAATAGACTGAAATATGTGGATAATAAGTGGGACGGAGAAGTGGAATTCTAGTTTGACCGGGTTAAGGAATGATACATCATCGATTTTTCCATTGAATAAAACGAGGCTGAAAGAAAGTTTGTTGTTATCCCTAGAAAGATATCGTTGGAAGAGATCCCCCTATGGATCAAGATGTTGTTTATGGAGAAGGGGATAATGTGCATGGACCCCGATAGGATGGTTGAGTAAACCCCCTTGCGCCAAGGGGGAGAATGGAAAGAAGGGGGGAAAAGAGAGAGAGGATGGATCAAGTTGAAGTGATCCAAAAGATGATAAGATGAGGTGAGAATAGAATGGACCTAGAAGAGAAAAAGAGTCAAGATATACGCAACAAGATATGATTTAAGGAGGAAATTTGAACAGAGGAGAGAAGAATAAATAGCAAGGGGTGAAGGATGAGGGGTCAGATCCAGAATGACAAGAAAAGAGATCGCACTAGGGAGATGTGTGGTAGACAATTCTATGCCAGAGAGAAGTGCAGAAGGAGAAAGGTCATAAAAGAGACGCGACGTTGGGAGTAGCGTATCAAGTGAAGATACCCGGAGTAGTGGGAGTAGGGTCAAAAAAGACGAAGTTGGATCCCCTTGGTTGTTAAGAGATGTACTCACATCAAAGGAAGATGAGGTGAAAATTAGCAGCGTCGACATGGAAAGAGATGGCGATGGGCCCTCCGAGAATGGGAAGAGACTTTAGTAATTGTGAATGAGATTGCATGGCTATAAGTAGGAAGCTCTTTGAGATCCCTCATCGAATATAATGAGAGAAGATAGAGGAACCCCCTCTTTAAACCACTCCTTTGTACATTTTTAATCAAGAAGAAAGAAACGAAGAAAGTGTGGAGATAGGAGTAGAAGAAGAAAGAGTAAAAGAAAGGGAAGGAGAGGTCTAAGTCAACAATACTTCACAAGAAAGAGTCTATGTGTCAAGAAAGGGAAGGAGAGGTCTAAGTCAACAATACTTCACAAGAAAGAGTCTATGTGTCAAGAAAGGGAAGGAGAGGTCTAAGTCAACAATACTTCACAAGAAAGAGTCTCTATGTCAGTATCAATCTCACCAACAACTAGTGGTTGGTCGAAAGGACATGGTACTAGATTGAGTACGGCGAACCAAGACACAACTTTGAGTCCACCAGTGTTTCATGGGATGGGAAGAGATGATGAAGAACAACATTGGTTTACATGTCAAGTTATATGGTTTTTGAATAGAATCACAGATGAAGATCTAAGATAGTGCAGCTAGAGACCACCTTCAGAGACAAATCTCTGATGTAGTATATGAAGTACAATGCAACTACACTGGGGGGAAAGCTAGGTCCCTAACAAAGATTAAGAAAGATATACTTAGGAAGTTTCAGAAGCCTAAGTCAAAATCACAATGTATCACTGAGATCAAAAAGATCAAGGAGCGGGATGGAGAAGTTGTATGGGACTATGACCAATAGTTCAAAATATTGTTGGAAAAAATGACATTTCAAATCTAAGATGCCTATCATAGAGAGTGATTTATTGTAGGACTTCTACCTCACATTTGCATCTCGCTCACCCAACAGAAGGTGGCGACTCAGGAAAAGGTCGTGGAGATTGTGATTCCCTTAGAAGCTACACTAGGAGGTGGTGAGACATCAACAGGGTTAGCAAAAGTGCAATATCAACTTGAAAATCTCTTCATGCAACTACAAGATATGGGTAAGGATAAGGTGGTGCATGAGAATGTGTCGTGTACTATGTGAGACATGAAATATCACCATAGGAATGGATTTCCTACGTTGGGGAGATGCATGGAAATAGGCGTTTCAAATCCATTTCCAACCGGACCTTAAACAAAGTGGTGTGATATTTGCAGAAAATGGGTACATATACCTCCTTGTTTCCCAACACTACAAAAATATTAGAAGACTATGCATACTCTGTCACTGCAAATAAAGCAAGAGCACATTGTAGATGCCTTTCGAGACTAGGAGGAACAAAAATGTGTCGATCGTAGAGGCACTAATATAGAGAAGGATATCAAGGAGGTCTAAGAGGAGGATATGGATGAGGAGGAGGAGGAAGAGGTTATGGTGGTGGTGGAGGAAGACTACCTATCTACCTTAACTTTGGCGAAGTGGTCCACGTGTCGCGATTCTACACTAAACCACACACTATGTGGATAATTCCACAATATAGAGCACGTCACAGAGGATTTCCTAGAGATGTTGGAAAAGTGGGAAAAAAATAAAGTGCATTGCAATATGGTGATTGTGGAGTTGCATGAAGATCAACAACCAAAGGAAGAATTTAATGTACTAGTGGTCACCCAAGAGGAATTCAAACAGGAATGGACTTAGAATGTGGAGAAATTTTGAGCTAGAACATTGAAGGGAAGATCAGAAAAGTGGGCGCATTCCCCCTAAGTTCAACGATATGAAACAAAAGAAATTTTCTACATGATGCACAAAGGGCCTTAGAGGAGGAACACATGCGCGAAGAGCCGCGACACACGGTGTGAGAAGAAACACAGCGCAATGCTTTCCATGAACAAGAATTAGAGAACCAAGTAAGTAACTTCTTGTGTTGTTCTCTTAAAATGTTAAGTGACCTTGAGGCTATGAAGAAGTTAACCCATATGTTGAAAAGATGTATGGGGGGGGGAAGAAAACACTATAACTATTGCTACCCCACTGCTATAACAATATGTGTGTTAGGTGAGAAAGCAGAAGCACACGGAAAGAGGGTTCAAGATGACAGTTGAACTCGAAATCTATGAGATGGATGGTGTCATGTTGGACCAGGGCTCTCATGTGAAAATCTTGTCGAAGAAATACTGGGAGTTGATGGGTAAGAAAAAATTGGTGTGGTCCCCCATTCAATTGAGGTAAGCTAACCAATACCAAATATATCCCATCAATCATTACAGCAAGTAGAGGTGAAAATTTAAGGGGTGAAAACTGGAGCAGACTTTGAGGTGATTGAGATCATGGATGACTTAGATCCCTACCCAATTCTACTTGGTATTGACTGGGAATTTGACAATAATGTAGTCTTGAATATAAAGAAATGAAAAATGCCCTTTGAAACAGATACCTTGTGTGTCATTGCACCATTGGATCCAAATGAGGGAGACATATATAATGATCTTTTGAATGAGGATGCACAGAGTTCCATCATTGAGAAAATCTATAATATTACAGGGTGCAGGGAAGATAATATCAACCCCACAATTGATGGTGATGAGATGGAGAAATGTATGCTCATATAGATTCATAGGATGCTATGGAGAGATGGTAGAATAAGCTATATGAGGTTTCAACAAAAACACATGTGTGTGATATTGGACCAAGACCCTACAACTTACCCTGATTTGATGGAACAGACTCAGTGGATACGTTCTTCACATAGATGCAAAAAATTCTCATTACCCACATAAAGCAGGCCCTTGACATAGTACTAGAAGGAACACATATGCAATGGTGGGCAACACATCACGAACATCTACGAGAGTTGGTGCAAGTGGTAGAGTCAATCAAGGAAATATGTTGGCCTATGGTAAATCCCTAAGAACATATGTGTTCCTGTGAAAGGCTTTGGCTAGCTAAGAAATTTTATAACACACAATGAATCTGTCAGATTTCCAAACACACGGTGTTGAAAAGGAGTGTCACCCATAAAGTGCCTTTGATTAGGAACACGTCATTAGATGAGCAACATAGGCCAAAGTTCCAGCCAATCCAAGGGTTGTGAAGTCGAAAAAATAACCTAGTACCACCCATAAGGATCGACGACCCACCATGGAAAGGGTTCGGGAACAAGATTAAAGTAAAGAATGTGGCTCACCAGGGTCGAATGCAATAGAATGACATACCCAGAACAAAGCAAGGGTGCATAGTAGACATGCATTACGCTCTAGTAGGATAGGAATTAGGGAATATGTAGAATATTTGTTATCAAAGTAATAAATAGATGACATAGACATCTCAATGTAATAAGGTGGGACACGACAAGTCATACTCAACTAAAACTTTGCACATATTGAAAAGTATTAAGGTTTAAATGTCATTTTAAAATCAAAATGATGGAACAATGGTTGTTGACAACTGACTGACAAGAAAAAGCATATACGACAATTAGAAAGTGGTTTGTTATCCATAGGATAGGCGAAATGACCTAGGGAAAAGCAAACAATTATGGTAATACAGTCCTTACGGTGTGTGACAGTTATACCAGGGTAGGTCAATAATAAAATACTTTTATAACAACTTGGTAGCCAATATCGTCAGGGGCACGTCACCCTCTATGAATTTAACGCCCCATAGTCATATTTCACTTCACCATTTATGCCCAACAAGATGAGAAAAAAGTACAGATTCGAGGGGAGAATACTCAAGCCACAAAGTGCCAAAAGTTCAGGTGAATCAAGTCTTGTACTTAGCCATTGTAGTCATCCAAAAAAAGAGCACAGAGAACACAAAGGTGCTAACCATTCATGGATGATAATGGAATTCCCCAATAATCCCCATGCATGACAAAAAGCTAAGGTCACCAAGGGAAAACAGGTGCCCAAACTTGTAACTTTTAATACCCTCCATTGTAAGCTTCATAGACCCTTGGTCAGGGAAAGTTCCCCTATTGTAGTATGTCAACTACAATGTTCAAGACCTGATATAATTCCCTAAGTTACATTTCTATCAGTATGCAGAGATAAACCATGGGGAAGATGGGAAACATAAGGTAATCACCCACCAATGGGACAGGCCCCTTCAACAATCTAGTGTACTAACTTTGCTGGGTTTCCCACATTTTTGTCGAGGCCTGCCTGTCAGGGCATGCATTCAATTCTTTCATAGTCAGTTGCATGGCATATTTCTATGGCTCGATAGAAAATATCCAATTGACAAGAATACCATGTATCGAGTTTCATGCCTTCCAATGAAATACCTAGCGAAAGCGCTCAAGGTTAAGGACACGCCCCACAAGGAAATTTACACTAAGTATGCTACATAGTGATTGCAGATATCAATGATCAAAGATTTTTCTTTGCTACATAGTTGCTTGCTTGCAAATACTTTGCAAGTTCCACAAGGATGAATGTCCAATCAGAGTTTTCATTGCGGAGGAAAGATGTGTCGCAGGAGTTCAAATGGAGTGGGTGCGATATCTGTTAAATGAATTTGTTGATGGATGTTTGGAGTCCCGGGACTTGGGTAAAAACTTTCATTACAATAGGGTCATACTACTAATTTCCATGATTATGTGGAGGCCCCCTTCGAGCCACAAGGATGATGCAGTTGACGTGCCACCCTTTGTTGCACCCAAATTTCTCACACTATAGTACACTATGGAACAAGAATTCCATGCCACGCATCATAAGTCATTTCAAAAGTGGTACACACAACTTATCCAAACAGATAATTCAATGTTGTGCATCCCATGAAGTATCATAGAAAAGTACAAGGCCTACCTCCAATTTAAATTTAATTTCCATAATGTCTTTATTTACCCACTTGCAGAAACATAAGCAACAACTGCAATGCTTCCATTTTGTATCATGGAAGAAGACATCCAGCAGGGCTTCGAAGAATGTCTTGATCATCTTAAACCTACTTTTGAGGATGAGCTCGAGTAGTTCGAGACAATAACAAAGAGGAACTATGTAAGACACCTGACCCCCTAATCCTTACTTAGGGTGATGGGGTGTTAAAATTTCCTCCTTTTCCACTCAATTCATTTATATCCATGAATAGTACCATAGATGGATTTTTCTTGTCGAGAGATTTCCAATGACTATAACCATGCTCAATTCCAAGCTATAGATCAAAATTCAAAGCCTTCCAAAGTTTACAGGCCTCCTTTGGACAAAGGCCACCTCACTGACACGTGGCGTCCACCTGGATCCCATCCATTGATGCCCTCTCGCATGGCAATGACATGGCACCTGCCACTTGGCCCATCGGGCCTCTATATGAACAACCTAGATAAATTGGGTCAACCTTCATCGTCATTGGGATTCTTACCTTAAGGAGTCATACACCACCCCCAACTAAACTACTCCAACAACAATCACTTTGGTGGGTTCTCCCTCCAGATCTGACGGCTCTCTGGATTTGATAATCAAGGATCCTGATCTTCGTCAGCCCACAAACTTTACTAGTTATTTTCTCCCAACGATGATACTTCCCCCAAGGTAGGGCTGAGATATCTTGGTCTACAGATTTGATGGCCAAGGTTTAAGGTGATAACCCAAGGACCATTCCACTCAACTGGCCCCATCCTCGACCTGTTGGCCCATTCAACAGTCAACACATGTCGTCTCAAGGGACACGCTATCTGCCACACTGGAAATCCTCGTCAACATGACATCACCTTCCCCATTCCTCAATTGAATGGGACCTAAGGAAATCTATGACTGAGATTAAGTTTCTCTACTATGTCGATCAATAGCTCTCGTTAACTCTTGATTCTTCGTCATCCTCGACACCTTAGACCTACACTCAACTTTACCAATATGTTATGCTCTGACGATGATTCCATCGACATAAATGGTACAGATCTTCTGAAACCACTTCTGATAAATCAATGGCTCTCGTCCCATATCATAAATTCTCATCGTCGTTGGAACTCATCATTCCAACTATTGATCCACTTAAGGACTCATCCACTCGACTACAATACCTCCGCAACGAAGGGGTGAGATTTACATACCCGCCATTCTAAGATTCATTGTTACTCAACAATTTTAACAGGATTAAAATGTTTTAGGGTATACTTTTTGTATTAACCATTTTGGGATCTTGCCAGAATCTTCACAGGGACTTTACCAGACCCTCTTGACTCTCGGCTCCACTCTTAAATTGACTAAGTCCATCTCTCTTCAACACTTGAGTGAATATTTACATCTTCCACAAACTTTCCTCTTTAAGACAAGATATTACATAGGGATCTCAATGGGTAAATAACCCATCCTTGGACGATTAGGGTTGAATCCCGCTCTGGAATCAATGGCTACTAAATCTTGCCAACTCAATAGAAATTAAACAAGTTATAGGTAATATTTTGGACTCGACAATCTTGTAGCCATTGTGCTATATCAGTCTACTAGTTAAAAATTTGGCTCCCTCAGACCCACATGCATCCCCTGAAGGTTTTCAAATTCGTAGACCCTCTTTTGACCGAACCGGGAGTAATTAACAACCCCTTATGACTTCATTCTTCCAATCTATCACGATATCATACAGATTTTATATTCAAAGATACAAGGCATGCATATTTAAATCAAACACAAAGACTTGCAAATGCCTCAAGCAGTAAGTTCATCAACAGATTTATACAATCATAAATACAATTACATATTTAATCCATTTTTTTCATTTGTTATATAGAATACACAAATACTTATATGAAAACTGGGAAATATTGGCATCTTTTGAAGGGTGTGCCACTTTCCACCCAACCATAGGCACAGTTGCTCGTAGTGTTTTCATAACTGGCCATGATGCCATGAGAGGAAGTTCTTCTTTTTCTCAGCAAACTACGAAGGACGAAGGTTACTCTCATTCTCCCATAGGAACCTGGCAACCCAGACCTCGATCCACCAAGCAAAGGGCCTACTGTGATTTCTCATTCAATCACTAAATTATCTATGGCCCCATTTATCAACTAGATTCGAAGAAACTGCCAACAATTCCTAAACCCAAAACGGTGCCTTCTTTTCTTCTTCTTTGTTCTCCTCTGAACTAGAGAAAACTCACACGTTCTTCTTTTTAGAGTTGGTCCCCAGACCTAACCCTGCGTAACTTCTTTCTGTCTCTTCCACCCATGATTTTTCCTCTTTTCTTTCCTTCCACAACAAGATTGTTTTGGTCAAATCAGAAACTTCCATATGGTACTCTTCCCATCTCTCATTGATTCTTGAGGAAGACTACCAAACTAACAGCTTGACTGGTAAATAAATTCTCTGAGACAAAGGATAGTTCTGGGTCTAAGCCATTTTAAATCTAGCAAAGTATTTCCTGACAGGGGTCATCTCAACTATTCATGGTTCCCTCACTATTCCCTCTCATGGAATCATGACCTATATAGGCAACTCCTTCAGTAGTTAATCAACAATTTCCATTTTATTTAATAACAAAAATATTCACATTACCTTCTTTAGCAAAGATTCATCATTCCCCAAAATCCACACATAATAGATCTATCCATAGTCTTTTAGCAATAATATAATTATATTTGCAAGCTAGGGGAAACATGGGTATTAAAAACTAGGAGAGGAAAAGAGCAGAAGAAACACTACTAAAAGACGAGGCATCAGTGCCCACACAACAATAGGCAGGAACATCAAAACGAAAAGACAAACGATCCATGGGTCAGCGATCACGCACTGAGGAAAGGTCGGAGGCTAAAAAGATAAGGGCCCCAAGCGGAAAAATATACAAACATTTTCGATGCCAGCATCGATCAAATTAGATTCTATCTTGAACCCTGTCGACGAAGAATGGGCACCAACTCCCCCACTGAAGGTCTATCGGCTGATGCATTGACTACAAGAGACTTTTGACATGGTTGACAATCAATTTATGCATTCATTCAAGATCTCATGACAATAGTATCATCAATCTCTTCTATCAAGTCGTAAATTGCATCGTTGGCTCAAGGATGAGCAAACTAATAGTGTTGTGGGCCTGCTCACACCCAAGGTTTTGAAGAATATTGTGCACATGCCACAAATCAACATGACACGTGCACCCATGAAGATACAATGTGTGATGCAAGAAAGAATCAACGTCTGCGCTAGCCAAAGGAATACTACATTCGCCAACACAATTTTGTACGACATGCAAGGAATCAAGTAGAGACCACATGAATGCCAAATATGAGCATAACTTCAGGAATATTTTTAAATGGTTTTATAAAAACCTGAATGATCATGGGAAAGGGGACGGATGAGTTCATAAGTTATTTAGCATTTCCACACTCAAGAAAATATATGGCAGATGTATGCATACACGTAAAGTGGGTATGACTTGTGTTCACTCAAGAGAGTGGAGTAGAGAGTGGATGATTGTAAGGGAAACGAGATAAAAATTTGGAATAGAGTGTGAGTTCCAAGTAGAGTGTTGTCCCAGTTTTGCATGAGTCTATAGTAGAGCTAGAAACTATGTATGAATGAAAGATACTAGAGTGTTGTTATAGCATCATTTTCCACCTCATATGCATTGATGCCTTATTGTCCTTATTCACATACCCTTCCCCTACTTGTAGACTCAATCCCCCTTCAATCCTCCTTTGAAATTGTTAAAAAACCCCATTTTTTGAGATATATGTGCCCTAGCAGTTATGAAACACACGTACATATGCAATTTTCTCTTTATCGTGCCATGTATATACATAGGTTTCCCTTAATCAGCCTATGTATGCATTTATTTGGCTCAAAAAAACATAAATTTGCTAAATTTTGGGCGGGGTTTATGGGTTCCTCTAGTCCCTGACCCCCTATTGCTTGTGGATAACTACTCTAACCACTTGTTTGGAGTATAAAAAGTAGCCATGGGATAAAGGAGATATCATCATACCATTTAACACCATTATGTTGGTCATTTATTGCCTAATCTGCAAGCCCCTTGTCTTGTGTCTCTGAATTATCCCCTTCAGGTCTGGAAACCCCTATTTCCAACAATCTTTGCTCCCCTTGTCTACAAAAAGAGATCATCTCTCTTTCTCGTACTTTTTTGAATGAAGGAGTTGGAGGTTGATTTGATCATCATTGGCTCGGGTGGAGGGACCTGGATTTTGGTTCCGAAGCAGTGTCGCAGCAGTTACAGGTTGTAACAATAATTAACTTTGTTTTTAAATCAATAAAGAACTCTCTTTTTTATATAAATTTGTTTTTTAGTTTATCATTTACATTTGAACCTTTAATTATCTAGAACACTAATGGACTTTATTTTAGTTATCATACTTGAAAGTCAGTTATCTTGTAACTACCTATTTTGGAGTCGTCTTCTTCCTTGTGTGCGGGTGGTTGAAGGAACTATTGGAGCATGATGCGGGAGCGAACGTTTCAATCAAGGGATCTACATCAAATGGTTGGACCTAGGTTAGTCTATTTTCTTCTTGTTGCAAGATTAGTTAATTAGTTAGTTATGAATGCTTAACTGTCTTTTCAGGATTTAATGAATTCTTTTGGGTCATTGCTCTATTTTGGTTGTAACCTAAAACCATAAGAGTACATTCTTCATCAACAAGTGCAGGACGCATCTATGTTGTTATGATTTTTCATTTGAATGACTCTGAGCTAATGAATGAAATATTAATTCCCTCTTCTTTGGACTCTTTTGTGCCATGGCTTGAATCTATGTTTTTTTACTTTCTTATGCATAAAAATATGTTACTTAGCTATGAATGAATGAATGGGTTTATTCCCGAGAGGTTTTCATGTATGTGTTGTCCCTTCACATCCATCACAAGGCTAATGGTCTCTATGATTCTCGTGTTGTCTCGGGTGATACCTTCTCTGTTCCTTAACGAGAGATTGAATATGCCAACACCTAGGACTTTTGTTGGTAAATATTGACAAACCGTGGCTCTTTAAACCATCAGCAAGCACACAATTCCCAACAAGTTTTATCATTGAATTTACTTAATCTTAATGGAAAGTAAATCATAATGTATTGATGTCTTTATTTTTATGACAAATGAGTTGTGTTAAAGTATGAAGCTAAGGTTGAACATCAAGAATTTAATATTTATAAGGAACTTTGATTAAATTCATCGTTGCCTCTTTACAATCAAAGAGATTACACCATTTGGAATATTAGACAAATCATCCTAATTTGTGTGAAGTCTTAAAGAGTTATAAGGGGAATGCTTAAGGACGAGTGGACAAGGATAGATGATTATACGATTTGTCACATATGTGAGCAACAAATAAAAGGCTTGACTCCTCTTGAGATTTCATTTTCATCAAGTGATGTGAGCAACAAAGAAACATGTAAGGAAGAGGAGTCAAAAAGGAAAGTGGGTGATACCATTTCCTTGAACCTTGGGACCTCTGAATATCCAAAGATGGTTAAACTAGGTGCCCAATGTTCCGATGAGGAAAAGGTGAAATTCACGGAACTACTACGTGAATTTCAAGATGTTTTTTCATGGTCATACGAAGATATTTGTGGTTTTGATCCTGCTCTCATACAACATGCCATTCCTATCAAGGAAGGGATAAAACCAGTGAGGCAAAAACAAAGACCCATTAACCCCGCACTTGAAGCTACTATTATAAAAGACTTGGAAAAAAAATTGAAAGTTGGTCTAATCTTTCTAGTCAAGTATTCTGAGTGGGTTTCAAATTTGGTTCATGTTAGGAAAGCAACTGGTCAGATTCGATATGCTTTTATTTTCACGCATTGAATAGAGCTAGTGTAAAAGATCATCTTCCTCTCCCTAATATGAAAATGATTTTGCAACAGGTTGTAGGGTCACAAATGATGTCCTTACTTGATGGTTTCTCCAAATATAATCAAATCAAGGTAAAAATGATTGATAGATACAAAACCACCTTTACTACACGATGGGGCACATTTTCTTATGAACACATGCCTTTTGGCTTATCTAATGCAGGTACCACCTTCCAGCAAGCTATGAAAATATATTTTGACAATATGATCAGTAAAATTATCCAAGTATATCTTGATAATTTGACTATCTATTCAAAGAATCAATTCGATCACTTAGATCATCTCAGGAAATTTCTCATGTGATGTAAAAAATTTGGCATTTCCTTAAATCCTTCTAAATCTATTTTTGGAGTTACCAAGGGCAAGCTCCTTGGACATATCATTATGATTCAGGAATAAGCATAGATCCCAAAAGGATTGTTGCTATCCTGAACCTTCCTTCCCCCACTTCCAAAAAGGAGGTTCAAGCCTTTATGGGTATTATCAACTTTGTCCACATGTTTGTTCCTAATTTTGCTTTAATGGTTAAACCGATTCATAATCTTCTAAAGCAAGATCACTCCTTTTCTTGTATAGATTATGTCGAAAATGCTTTCATAAGGATTAAGAAGGCAATCAGTTCTGCACCAGTTATGGTGAATCCAGACTTTGAGAAAATTTTTATCATATACACTAATGCCACTGAGGAAGCAGTTTATGCTATCCTCTTACAATGTGATGATCAGAATAATGAGAAACATGTAGCTTACATGAGCCAAAGTTTATGAGATGACAAATTCAAGTAATCTTATATTGAGAAACATGCCTTTGCTCTTGTTAAAGTTGTAGAGAAATTTCGCCACTTTATCCTAGGCAAACACACGCAGGTAAAAGCCCCTTTGCTTGTTGTCAAGTTTTTGCTTTCACAAACTTATCTTTCAGGGAAGCTTGCACATTTGCTTGCCAAAATCCAGGAGCACGATTTAACCATCATGACTTCGAAAATAATTAAGGGATGAGATTTATCCCTTCACTTAGCTCAACATGTTGAAGCAAGTGAAGAAATTGACGATCAAGATAATCCTCTTTCAGCATTGTTTTATATTGAGAGTCAAACCCTTTCTATTGATGAACACCCCTGGTATAAAAATCTGGTGTATTATTTGCAATATCAAAAATGCCCAGATGACTTAGATCCTCATCAAAGGAGAAGGCTTTGTCTTGAATCTTCCAGGTATATTATTTTAGGAGAATTTTTGTTCAGGAGGTATGTTGATGGTATATTACTTCGATGTGTGAATAATGAGGAAGCACATAAATTGTTAAAGGAAACTCATGGATCTTCAGATTATGTTATGCACGTTGGTGGCCACTTTTCTAATAAATCTATTGCTTTTAAAATCATCAGAAATGGTTATTATTGGCCTTCAATTTTTCGAGATTCTTATAAGTTCACAAGATCTTGTGACAAGTGCCAAAAATTCGTTGGTAAAGAGTGTCTTTTTGTTATGCCTTTGCAACCCGTTCTCCCAGATTTTTTGTTTTCTAAATGGGGCTAGAAATTATTGGTCCTATTAATATGATCTGGATTTTATGAGCCAAATGAAATGAATACAGATTATTATCAAAAGATTCTTAACACGGAATAACAGATATACATTAAAATTGGTTTATATTCAATAAGGAAATAAGCTGAAACTGGAAAATGCAGCGGAAAACAAGCTTGCTAGAATGGTGGCAACTTATCTCTGAGAAGAGATGTGATGGTTGCGCTTATTCGCCAAAATATAATTACAAGGAGGCTCTAAAGGCATTTTTACAATAAACAAGAATTTCAAAAACTCTATACATCCAAAAACCTAACCCTAGGAGATGAAGCACCAAAAGTCATGTGGGCCCCGTTTGGGTAAGTTAGTACATCAACTTCCCAGGGTCGTAACGTTTGCATACGATCTTCATCTTAGGCACACGATATCCCGTTGGAAAGGTCTATCCGAGGACTACACATATTTCATGTGGCAATCCCTACATATGTTGACTATGGTGAGCCCTAAAAACACTATTTAGGGCCTCAAAACAGCCCCAGAAGTCAGGGACCTGAAAACTAGGAAAAAATTGCCAAACTGGAAAACTGCCAAAATGAGCCAGTTGGAATAGGTGGGAGGCCGTCGACATCCATATGGATCAATCCTCCCCCCTTAGGAAGAAATGGTCTCCATTTAATTGATTTTCTCCATTAGATGAGGAATTTTTTGTTGAATTTGGCCCCGGGTGAGCCACTTGCCTTGGTGCAAGAGTTTCCCTGCTTTAACAACTCGATAAAGTTGGATCCTTTGTTGGCGAGTAACCTTGACCTATTTATCCAAAATATGGTCATTGGATTCCTATTGTATGTAGTCGGGGTTGAGCTCTGTTGGTGTCAGTTGTTCTGCTATCTCTGAGGTGTCTAATAATGGTGGAAAATAAGGTCAAAGGAGATCCACGTTGAACATTGGGTGCAGGCCAAAGAAAGGAGGAATGTTGAGCTCAAAAGAATTATCACCCACAACCTTGGTGATGGTGTATGGCCCATAATGGAGTGGGCGACGCTTCCAATGGGGTCCGGTAAGGCATTCTTTCTACAAATGCAACCAAACTTTGTCGCCCACCTGAAACTTATGTGGCACCCGGTGTTGATCATGGCGTTGTTTGTACTTGTCATTAGACTTTTGTAGGATATATTGAACCTATTGGCAGATGTGTTGGATCCACTCAATGAATCAGGTGGCTTTGTCAGCTTCAGTTGGAGCAGGAGATGAGTCGATCAAGGTGACCGTAAGGGGTAGTGCAACATCTATGGGACCCAATGGTTGGAATCCCAATCCCGCCTGAAAGGGGTTGTGGCCAGTTGAGCTATGAAGGGCTTGGTTGTAGCTATGCTAGACATAGGGAAGACTATCATCCCATGTGTGAGGTTTCTTGGAATTATACATGCACAGGATATGCACAATCATTCAATTTAGGACCTTGGTTTGGCCATCTGTATGGGGATGGAAGGTCATGGATTTGTTGAGCTTGGTGTCAAGCAATGACCAGAGGCTCGACCAGAATGTGTTGAGAAATTAGATGTCCTGATCTGAGACAATGGTTTGTGGAATTTCAAAATGTACCCAGACTCGTTCAAAGAAGAGCTCAGAAGTGGCCTCTACTATGATGCTCTTCTTGCAGGTGGACAGAATCGCCATCTTATAAAAGCAATCAACAACCACAAAAAAACAGTCATTTCCCCGCTTGATAGACGGGAGGCCCGACATGTAGTCCATGGAGATGGATTCTCATGGCCTGTCAGGAGTAGGCAGAGGGGTGTACATGCCTTGTATCTTAGTGGTTGGTTTGGCAATAGTGCAGGCAGTGCAGGACCTGATATACTTGTTGACCTCATGTCAAAATTTTGGCCAGTAGAAATGTATCTGCAGCATTGACACTATATTTTTGACACCGAAGTGTTTTGCCACCCAACTGTAGTGGGATTCCCATATCAACTTTTCTCGCTCACTTGATGGAACGCAGATATGGCCCAGACAACACAACAACCCATCCTGAATATGGAAATTAGCGACAATTGTGTTTGCACCCAACATTTGGTGGGTGGTGGCGAAATCCGGGTCTATCTCATAGAGTTGGGGTCATCCAGAGGTCTCATGGCCGCAAGAGTCTAGCACCGTGGTGAGTGTCGCTACTGGCAGTCTGCTGAGGAAATCAGCAACGCAGTCAATGCTTCTTGTCTTATACTTGATGTTGAGGTGGAATTGTTGGAAGTATGTGGGCCACTTCTGATGGCAATCATTCTATAATTTGCCTTGTGTCTGCATGAACCGCAGTGGCTTATGATCAGTGTGGATGATTGTCTCCTTCCCAAGAATGTAATGTCTCCATTGGCAATAGGCTTGCACAATGGACTACATTCCTTTGTCGTAAGTAGGGTGCTTACAAACAAATTCTAATAGTGTCTCACTATGATAGGCCACGGGGTGGCTATGCTAAGTGAGAACGATGCCCACAACATAGTCTGAAGCATCCATCTCGATCTCAAAGGGATATTGTAGGTCCGGTATTGAAAATACTGGGGATGAGCACAAGCGCTGCTTCAAATCATCGAACACTTGTTGTTGGGACTGGCCCCACAAAAATTCCACCTTACCACCACCCTTGGTTACTTCGTTGAGGGCCCATGCAATATAGGAGAATCCCAACACGAACATGAGGTAGAAATTGGAAAGGCCCAAGAAGCTCTGAAGCTCAGTGAGTGTGTTTGGGGTTGTCCAGTCACAGATGACTTGGATCTTGGTTGAATCCACATGTACACCATGTTGATCAATGATGTAGCCCAGGTAATGGACCATGTCCATGCCGAAGGAGCATTTTTCCAAGTTGGCATATAGTTTGTGTTGTCGCAGGGTGTGCAGAACCTGCTGAATACGTTGCAAGTGTTCTGCCCAAGTCTTGTTGTAAAAGAGAATGTCATCCATATACACCACTACAAAAGTATCAGTGAATGGTCGCAGGATATCGTCCATCATCCTCATGAAAGTGGTTGGAGAATTTGTCAAGCCGAAGGGCATGACCAACCATTCGAAAAGACCTTCCTTGGACTTGAAGGTGGTATTCCATACATCTGTCTGTTCTATCGGGGCCTGGTGGTATCCAGACTTCAGATCAAGCTTACTGAATTATTTGTCCCCCGTGAGCTGATCAAGGAGGTCGTCGATTCAGGGAAACGGGTACCGATTTCTGACTCTGATTTTATTCAAGGCTCGGTAATCAATGCAGAGTCGCCAAGTTCCATATTTATTTTCTACCAGCACGATTGGGCTCCCGCAAGGTGATGAGCTGGGACCAATGTGCCCCTTGTGGAGCAGTTCTTGGATCTACCACTTGATCTCCTCATTCTCTAATAGAGAGCGGTGGTAGACTATCCCATTGGACAACAATGCTTCAGGGGTCAGATCGATGGGTTGATTTACCTGACAGTGTAGAAGTACCCCAGTAGGTGAGGAGAAGATATATGAGTATGTTTCCACAACCTTATCCACTTCCTTCTATTGTGTGGAGAGGTTGGTTGCGGAGACCCTGGATGTGGCTATGATATTTCTCTCATTGTGAGAGTGAATCATGAAAAAGACAAAATTCCCCGCCTGAGAGATGACCTTCCTGCATTGCTTGGCAGAGATCAATGAAATAACACTAGGTGGGACTACCTCTGGTATCCTGTACAATTTCTTGTTCAAAGTAATAATAACACTACAAGGCCTAGACTCATATACAACATGGCATTTCCATAAATATGCTTGGCCCAAAAGAACATTACAAACTTCAAGAGGGGAAACAACACACAATACCTTGTCTTTGAAGGGCTTGATGTCATATGACAGACGACATTGTTGGCTGACACGGATGTCGCTTCCTTGGCGGAGCCATCCGATGGTGTAGGGTTGCAGGTGCGGCATTGTCGGCAGAGCGAGTCGCTTGACAACCTCTACTAAGATGAGGTTCTTCTAGCTACCGCTATCAACGATGAAGTGCAGCGGGGTACCCTTCACCCACATCTATGAATGAAAAAGGCGCTCGTCCTCCTCTGGCTCGTCTAGTTCACTGGGCTGGAGCTTGGTGGTAGCAACGGTAGCACTGGGTTTTGCATCAATGATTTGTCTCCCCCTTTCTGGTTCTGACTTAGAGTTGAAACTCACATCTGATTCAGAGGCTTTCACCTCAGCCACAAGTGACTACTTTGAGTGGCAATTAGCAGTGTTATGCTAGGGGCTCTTATGGAAGTCGCACCACTTCCCGGTATCTTTCTTTGTCTTTTTGTGCCCTTCTTTACTTGCGGCTTCGACTAGTTGTCATGAGGTAGTCTGTATTTTCTCTATCCTTTGTTCTGCGAGTTGGGGCTGCCTTTTCGTGGCTTTTATTGTGAGCGGTTCCCAGGCCCAAGTTGTCGTGTCTTTTGGTTGAGCTTCTGGTCGATTTTGACGACATATCGGTAGCTCGTGCCCAAGGATGAGATGTCAAGAAACTCCATTTCAACCTAGATGTATCTATGCAAACCATAGTGATACTTGAGCACCAGATGTCACTCAGAATCTTTTATACACAGCTTGGTGCGCAAGGTATGGAAGATATTTGTGAACTCGGGCACTTCTTGGTCTCTTTCATGTCGCAATGTGGTCCATTTTGTATACAGGTCATCATAACTTCCAACAAGGTAGTATTGTTCCTTAATAGAATCCCTGAAGGACTCCTAGGTGACAATGACTGTAAATAATATGTGTTCGTCTATTTCCTTATGCTCGCAGAAAGTTTCTCACCAATATTTCACATGGGGAACGGCTTTAAGGAGCACAAAATTAATCTTTTATCTGTTCGAAAAGTTATGGACAGAGGAATACCCTTCTAGCAGATTCAACCATTTGTCTACAGCATCTGCGTCCATCTAACCTTCAAATATAGGAATATCAAAGTTGATTTGTACCTTGAAGGGGTGGCGCTTCCGTTTGAGGAATATGCGTCGCCTATTGGTAGTCGTCGAAGGATTTGCACAAAACTATCCATCATCTCATTCCTCTGTTGCATGAAAGCTTCCTCGAGCAACACTTTTAAGGGGTCTCCTGTCCCGTCATCTTCCTTTTCTCCCACCATAAGAGGTGTCTTGGGCGTGTGAGAGACTTTGTCCTCAAGAGAAAAAAATCTCGAGACCCAATTCTTTGTATCCTGACCTCATTGGGGACATGCATTAAGAACGACAAGGAGCAGACCACTCTAATACCAATGATATGGATTTTATGAGCAGAAATAAATGAATATAGAAAGTCTTGCTTTGGGACTCAGCTCATGCTGACAGAGGAAGACATTCGAAGTTTCAGAAATTATGGCTAGGTCCCTTCAATATCACTTTGGTCCTAGGCGCAAATTCTTATCTTTTAAAATATTTGGAAGAGCGATTTTTTTCCTATAGTACAAACGATTCCCACTTGAAACATTATGTGGAACCAGCTTGATTGATAAATTCCATGTGGAAGTCACTATTGTATATATCTTTATGTTTCATTGTTTTATTTTTCTTTGTTTAATTGATTGTTCAATTGATGTTGTTTCATTTTCTGGTTTTTTTTGTTTATCAAAAATAAGTTTTGGATCAATTTCGCCAAAACAATGCCATTATGTAAGTATTGTTGATCAATAACAATAAAGTTACACAGCTATCATGATGTTCTCCTTTTAGACATCGTTGAAATTGCTTTTTGCTTCCAATATTGTTGTTAGATAGATGATTTGATTTTCTTCCCTATTTTCTACTATCCCTTTCTTCCCTCCATCCTCGAATTCAAAAGAGAATATCAGAAAATTTCTCCTTAAAACAGAGAAACAATTTTACTGTGACTGATTGAATGTTATGCATACAAGACCAAACCACCTCATACATACCACTTTTCATGAGTTATTCCCAAAGTCCTGAATCATTTTTTCCCTTAAGCCATCTTTTTCCCCACGTTGCATAATCATTCTAGTCAATAATTCTTTGATCTATGTTCATTGATCTACGAAACCAGACATTTTGAGTTCTTAATCTGTTGGAAACAGATTTCCAGGTGGAGTTGCCAGTTTGTTGACGCTCAAAAGAGAAACATAGGGTACCTACTTGCAAATGGTTGCAAGGCCTTATTATTTAATTATATTTAATAATATACTAATAGGTGGAACCCCTTGTGTGACTTATGTGACTATGACGAAAAAGCAACACTTACATTTCATGTGTTTAGGCCTTGTTTGCGACACAAACTCTACATTTTATTTACTTTAAATCGTTGTCAAAATAGTTATTACAGGATGAAATGGGCAAGGTGACTAAACATGAAACAATGTTGTCTAAATTATCTCTCGCAAAATGTGACTATGTTGCCTTTGAATGGATGAGGAATCTACACTCCAGTTTAATTTCTATATTTTATATGGTGTATGGTTAGTTGGGTGATCACCTTGAACCTTGCTACAAGTGTTGCATTGTAAGTTGGGTTGTGATTTAATTACCACTAACAAAGTTTTATTATATGTGAAATGGGAATAATGGCAAGGGTTGGCGCATTTGCAAAATTGGAACATTGGCAACTATGGTATAGTCGGCTTGTATTAAGTTGATTTGGATGTTAATGGTTGATAAATGGTATAGTGGGCATGCCCGTATTGGCCATTAATGAAAACGTGAATGTAGAAGCAACGTGCAGTAAATGCACGTCACTCTAACTCACCTCGAGCTCACCACCCTAGTCATTTTGCATTTGTTCTTGTTGGTTTTTTTTTATTTGCTTTGCTCGGTCGTGGAGGAGGTATACAGGCTGGTCTTTTCTCCTTAGCAATTTTTTAAATAGGTATGGATTTTTCTTGCTTTTCCATCCATGAACATTCACTCTGCTCTTTAAGTCAATAGTTGGCTCTTGTTTTCTTATGGTCTATGCATTTCCAAAGTTGTTATATGAATGAATCCGAACTGTGTATTGGTTATTTGCAAGGTTTTGGTTTCTTGTGGTGGTTGTATTTGAAACACGGTATTGAAAATGAGGCATGGTGTCTTTTTTTGTGTATAGTTGTTCACATTTTTGTTATGGAAAAGAATATCGTTGGGAAAGTCTCAAGCCTATCTTGCCTCTTATATCTTTTTTTTTGGTTTCTTCCCTGTTCAACAAGAGCATATCACCGCTACTTACCTGTGGGTTATATGCACACTATGCCTGTCATTTTGGTGGTTAGTTTTCATGGCTATTGTGCCCTCGCTCTGGTCACTACTCTGTGAGCGTTAATGTGGATTTTTGTGAAGGATTAAACCTTCCATGCTCCTTCTGGCCAAACCCTCAGTTTGTTAGTCGCTTTCTTCTACCATGACGGCAACCCGCACCCCTCGGAGCATGATCGCCTCCTCCGGGACCTTCTCTTCTCTCGGGCCGAAGAGCGTCAAAAGCTCTTCTATCTCCCTATCGGAAGATCTGCACCCACAGTTCCTTCGCACGATTTCCCCTTCATTTACTTATCGGGAAAATCGGAACCTGCAGCTTCGC
This sequence comes from Picea engelmannii, assembly GCA_009831015.1. Classification (NCBI taxonomy): domain Eukaryota; kingdom Viridiplantae; phylum Streptophyta; class Pinopsida; order Pinales; family Pinaceae; genus Picea; species Picea engelmannii. The sequence goes on along the minus strand of ML784893.1, from coordinate 671,306 downwards.
GAGCTCATGGTCTATCCCTGGGTTCCTGAACCTCCGAGACCTGAGTTGCCAGTCAACGCTGACCTTCTTTCGCCTATCGGAACTTTGTCTCTGTCGCGACTTCGCGATTCGCGACCCCTAACACTTAAGGTTTCAACCTCCAATACGCGACGCGCCGAGACGCCGAATTCGCGATCTCGCTCCCTCGCGACTTCGCTTCTCGCGAGCTCAAACGACTCCTTCCTTGACTCCCGATATCCGAGATGCCGATACGCCGATATCTCGCATCGCCTGTCACATCACCCTGATGTGGCCACACTATCCACGCAATCGTCGGGAATTCGCGTCTCGCTATATCGCGACTTCCGCTTCGGAGAATTGGAGTCTTACCTCACGAACTCCCGATATGCCGATACACGAGTAGTTCCAACACTCCTCGTGATCCCGATCGAYGGMTCCTGCCTCCTGAGCTTCGAACTTCTTCCACTCTTGCACTATATCCTCCTTGCACCTCTGCAAGATCCAATGGCCCTCGGAGCTTCGCGAAATCTCCTCGGAGAATTTCGTTCGTCCGTTTCTTCCTTATCAAATCCACGAAAYRACGATCCATTCTTCCACAGAACTCGTCACCTTGCACACAACCTTGTGACGTTCTTTACAACCTTCCCAGCACARCCTGTTTACTCCGTCCTTCGACGAACTTGAAGGTCTATCCCTCCTSAKCTTTTGCTACCTCAATTCCCTCAGGAAGAACTCTTGCACGCACTCCTTGCGGCAAATCTTCAAACACGCTAAGTGTTGAAGTCTTTCGATCCTGCGCACTCCTGCAGCAGAAATCTTTCAATCCCTTTACTCAAAATCGTAATTCTGAAACTTCGTCCAGCCTGCGCATGCCTTGTACGGCTCTGGTGCCAAATCTGCACTTCTTGTAACTTAGAACAAAAGTTCTCTCTTCTTGAACCCTTCTATCAACGCACTCCTTGCGGACAATTCGACTGCACTCCTTGCAGGAATTCTCTGGTTCAAGATAGAGAAACAATTGAAACTAATTCCTCATTCTCTGAGACTTCAATTTAACCATGAAATCACATACACAGCATATAAAAACAAATGTATGACAAGAAGCAAACATTTATGAGCATAATATCAACAATACACAGAGAATAACGCAACCATGGAATTGAATCAAAGATTTCGTCTATTAATTCAATATCTATACATGGAGGTTCTTCATACACTTCTTTGCTGCTCTTCTCTTATGCTTCATCATGTTATAATGTACAAAGGAGGGTGTCTATATCACGTTTCCCTCTCGAGTTCTAAGCTATCCAATCTAGAATTAAATGTTCTATCTACTTTACATTAACTATCTTAAATGCTTCATCTACCTAAGGACGAGAGCTATCCGCTCAAGGTCCATTTACAATGTACAAGTGCGCTTCATTAACTCTACACATTAATGTTTGGCGCAACAATATCAAGGTGGTTCAAAATTCGTGTTGGCGTTGTCCAGCTATCTTTTCAACTTCTGCGCTAGCTCGCTTGACGTGGGCGATGCTCCTGCATCATACCACCTTATTATCCACTATTGCGTATTGAACCCTCTGCATTGGAAATTATCATGGAAATTTTCCTACACGGAATTTGATAAAAGCATTGTTTGTGCTCTTTTGTTCAGAAACAGGTTTGATTGATGGTAGAAGGAATGTTTAACCTACTTATTCATCTAAAGATATAGTCTTTCACAAGAAAAAATATGGGGTCGATGACAATGCTGAAAAAGTATTGTTAAAATACAGCTTGTTGTGTGTTCTTTTCAAATGCGAGGAGCATCTGTATATGAATTATGAAATTATTTAATGAATTTTTACGAACCAGAATGCAATAAATTGGAAGGTTTGGTTAATTGTGGTTTCGGTAAAATTATTGTTATACACAGGGAACCTTTAGACACTTCATGGGACCCTATGGGTTTAAACTTTACTGGTGTTGACATTATGGATAATAGCTTGTCCACTTCGCAATTGTTTGTTGTATTGGTTGTGGTTATTAGGATATTTCTCAATCCTCGACTCTGTTATATATAAGCAATGTTATTATTGTTAATTAATTCTTGGAAAATGTAAAATTGGTTACTATGCAATGCAATTTCTTAGGCAAACAAGTACCCTTGGAAAGAAACATTATTTCTGAGTTGTTTTCTGGAAATAGAGTGTTGTTCATTCTTGAAACAGTAAAAGGTTTTGATTATTAATTAACATCAAGGATGGAATTGTTTGACATATTATTAGAACAATATATGTGGGAATCCCTTCCATCATACCATTTTTCTGTAAATACAACCCCTTCATGATCCCAATTTCACTTATCCATTCCTTGTTCTGTGATATTTATTTTTAAGAGAAGTTTGTATGGAAATGAAGGAAAGTTGACATGGCAGAGATTGATGACTGATATTCTGGGTTATGTTGTTACACAGTTGATGGTTTTTATTGATTGTTTGAACAATATTCATAAATTCTTCCCCCTCCAAGATATCACTTTACGCTAAATACAAGCTCTCCATACTCCCATTGACCCTATCAATTCCATGTTCATGTGGCAATTAATAAATAGAATTTTGATGGATGGATTGCAGGTGTCATGTAGTAGATTATAGAGCCAACTCTCGATTTATGTAAGAAGAGTATCATGTATGGGTTATTAAGAATTTCATGACTGATTAATTATTGCTACAGGATGAGTTTTTTCAGTAGGGGCAGAAATGGCTGAAATAACAAAGGCAGAGGTAACTGGCACTGAGTCCATAGAAGGCCTCGGTTTTCTATTCATTTCGATGTTGATCCACAAGAGTTGAACCAATTGTTTCAATATGCATTTTTTAATTTGGTCGGCCCACTGTGTCATTTCCTTTACCACCACCAATTAATCCCAATGTTCAAATTGCTCCTTTTGTTTCACCAGTACAATCCTTGCACGCTAGCAAAAGATTAAAAAATGATATCCCGCAACATGTGCAAGACAAAGGAAAAGCAGTGGTTTCCCC
>ML784893.1:611295-647136 GCA_009831015.1 Picea engelmannii | reverse complement strand
AAGTATACATGTGATTGGGTCCTTGCCATCAAACTTCCTCACATCGATCTTAGGAACGTGGTTGGTCTTCAACCCAAAGTTGGAATTTCTCCATTCTTGATTCACCTTCCTTGTGTCCTCATCGTGAATTTCATGGGATACATTTTCACTTTCAGGTGTCCTCTCTATTAGAAAGTTTTTAAATCCTTCCATTATCTCCCCTTTTAAACCATCGATCTTAGTAGTTATTGCCTCAAACTTAGCTTCCGTTGAATCCATCATCTCTTGCAGCTCGTCTTTGTTACTATCTTCTTTTGTAAATCATTTATGTCCCTACGCATTTCTTCACCTTCATCAAGAGTCCATGTAGGATTGTTTGGAGGCTTATTTGGTGTAGAATTTGCCTTTTTAGGTGGCATGTTGGCCAGGTATCACTTTTGAACCTTGATTTTGAGGTGGTTCTGCTAGACAATCTTTCTTCTGCTCTATCTCCAAAGTTTCGGCCCTTCTGGGCATGAAACTTTCTTTTTTGTAGTCCTTTAATATTTCTTCTCTACAATGCCACAGGTCAGATCAAAATTGGATGTGCCAAATGGAATTTACGATAACTTCCCCACAACTTGTTGATTTTTGGCCTTTCCAGGAGATCTCACTTGTATAGCGTGCCCCGCACAAAATAATTGATATAAAATTATGAAACTCATACTAGAAATACTACAGACTGTCCACTATCTAATGCAACCAATATCACTCAATTTGGATACTCTAGGAAGAATTTATGATTGTTTTACCTGGAACACCTTCTTGAGACTAGTCAATAGGACTAGTCAGATACCCTATCTTCCACAAGGTGTATCTGAAAATGTAAGATGACCCAGAAGCTGAAATTTTTACCACAGATACCTTACTAATTTTTGTAAATAGCCTCTGGAGTTCAGGGTCTTGATCCATATACTAAATATCCTCCAATTCGTTCCTTCTGAAACGTTGTAGAAAAAAAGTTATAGTGAAAATGCCAAGATGTCTCAGATTTAGCAGCGAAACCCCAAGACCTTGAGCTTTGATACCATATGTTAAGAACCAAATATCAATATAGCATAGAAAAACCTCAGAATAAGTACTCAACACCTTGAAAAAGAGACAAATTCATATAATAAGCCTCTTCGAGGGGGCAACCTCCTTATGCCCACATAAATGTACAATTACAAGATGATTCCAAATGAAAATGTCTCCTTGGTATATATAGGAGACTAGGAGGTATAATTACAACTAATGGAATAAAGATGACATAAATAAAATAACATTACTAATGTAATATGCCCCAATTAAGGGGTAATGAGCCATTATTTAGGGCTTAACAATGATAGCCTATGAACAAAAAGGAAATGTTCCCTCACTTAATCCTAGGGCATCTTCTTCATCCGCAACGCATTTTAGGAATAGAACTAAAAAAAAAATTCATCCCAAGGCCATTATGTCTCTCAGTTGGTGTAACTTCTATGAAGAAAATCATGAAGAAAGTACTTGCGAAGTTAAGAAGAGTGCCAGAGATAAAATATTTGGCAAGAAGCCCGACACCACTATCGTTGTTCTAGATTGGGCAGATTTGAAAGATGTTATGATCATAAATACTAGGAACAAATATTATGCTCCTAAAGGGAAATACGATCCTCCTCGTGCTTCTTCAACTCCAGCCTCATCTTCACAAGGTACTAATGTACAAATTGTCAAAGTTCCCGAGAGTCAAGGAGTTCCTTCCCTCTTCCCTCTATGTCCCCCTGATACTCTAGTTTAAGGAATTCCTTGGAGAAGGAAGCATTTAATGGCATAGCCTTGAACCACTTTTCTCCAGTGTTGGGTATTTCTATTGCAATAGAGATGGAATGTTCTGAAACCTCAAATTCTAACATCCCCACTGTGGTTTTAGTCCCATTAAAGTTTAATGCAAATTCTCTGACCACCTCTGGATGTCCCCTCTGCATCTTTTGACAGAAATTAATGCAACCTACCCTCTGAAAGAAATCATTGATCAACGGTTCAGAGTCAATGAGTTGTGTATCATAGGGATTTGTCCTTACAATATCCCCTCCCTTGTGAGTCTTCTTATGTTGTTGACTATCCATAACTGTTGTTGAAGAAATCTTTTATGTAAGTTCTAATGACAGCTAGATGTGTGAAAACAGGGAATACATGAAATTAGGGTTTTGATGAAAAAATTGTTTTCAATAGGCTGAACTTGTACAGAACTTCATACACCTCACTCTATACACATTTAGGAATGATACAGGGCACTCTTTCAACATGAGGGGTAAGGAACAACAACTGAGAGTTATAATAAAAGGGAGACAAAAGTGAATTCTCTCCTAAAACAGGGTTTTTTCATCAATATAAATATCAGTTAACAACATGATAATGTGTGCAATCTTTAAACCTGGTTCAATAGATAATCAATCACATATTTCAAGTTTTATAGGGGTGCAGATTCAGTCTTTCAAAATTGAACTTTTAAAGATATAGAAGATGAAGGTTTCAACCGTGCTGGAACAGAGGGTTCGCAGTGCCAAAGTAACCAATTCGCATCGTTAGGGAAAATTAAGTGGAAAAGGTAAATTCTGAGTAGTGGTAAATATGACAAAAGGTAGCCTGGTCTGGTGGGAAAGGTTCAAAACATCATCAAGGTGAGTTTGAAAGCTGGTAGCAAATGAATTTGACAATTCGCAGCGCCGGTAGATAAATCAACAAAAACCCTTCTATCATCCTTTAAACGTCATGAAAACCCACAAGGAGTACCTAGTTGACCTGGGTTTGATGTTGATGTATGTGAATTTGAATAGAAATGTTTGCAAACTATCCAACCTCCAACACTCCTCTTCAGCCAGCCTGCAGCGCTTGTCTACCAGTTCACAATGCCTTATTCAAACATGAATTGCACACTTTGAGGGGACTGTTAGAAGATCTGACGACACGATCCCCGAAAATTGGTTAAAAGATGGTGTTGAAAACGATGAAATCTCCTTTGACATGATTATTAATTGCAATGATAACAATTGAATGCATGAGATACTTATGAGTACACCGCGAACTCTCCTAGTGAGTTCATAGCACATACAACTGACTTGGATTTGACACTTAAACGGATAGATGGTGACACGGAAAAACTTCTGTACAAGTGGGAGGTGTGACATGTCAAGGTAATGATGTAAGGTATGACTCATAAGGACTTTATTTGCTTTGTCATGATGTTTAATAAAATGACCTCAAGACTCTTAAACCAAGGTTGAACCAAAATTTAGCTTATTCAAAATCAAAATTTGAGTTATGACCATGACAAGAAGACATAAAAACCTATCACTTATGTAACCTATGACTCAAAAACAAAACTAAAATTATTTTTTGACCCTTACAATTCTATGTGTTAACAGGAAGGGTAACAACTTTTCGTCACAATCACTTGTACTACATCGAATTGACAAATTCCTATCTCTAATTGCGATATACGTTTTTGGATCACACCCATCCATCTATGTTAGATGAATTTAGTTTGTCACCAGTTGTTCATTCTTCTACCCTTAACCTTATCTTCTTCATCCTTGACTGGGATTTTGTTGTTCCTCCATCTCATGAGAACCTTGCTTCCTATGGAGAAGGTTTAGCCTTTGTTATCGCACCCGATAACCAGACTTGGCTCTTGTTGTTCCTCCATCTCATGAGAACCCTGCTTCCTATGGAGAAGGTTTATCCTTTGTTATCACACCTGATAACCAGATTATTAGAAGCTTCACTAGTGGCCTTATGATTAGGCCATTCCCCAGTGATTGCATCATGGATCTGGTTTGAAAAATGCCAAAAATAATGGCCACCAAGCCCTATGAATTTTTAGTTGTACCACCTTCCAACTAATCTAACTATTTTTCGATCCTATCAAGCAGTTTAATTCTAGGTTAAGACACCCAAATATTCAATCAAACTACCAACCAAGGAATCATATGGATCTCTTGTAGCAATAATCAACTCCTATTTCACCATGGACCTTATAAAAATTTTGAATTTTGTTGTCAAAAGAAAAACACATTTATCATCTCATGCAGTCATTTCATGTGTAAATTCTACAACGTGGTTTGAAAAATAAGGATTTCACCATAAATCATAAAGGATTTAGATTCTTCGTAGAGCATAATAACATATTGAGTTGCCTTGATAGATTTTCTAGCTATCCCGTATTAATAGGTTGTCCACTCTTGTTGGAATGTCACTTGTTTGGTGTGCTTGTATTGGAAGGATGGCTTTGCAAATAAGAGAAGTATTGTTTTCGCTCATGTGTATTTCCTTCATAAGAATGATATTTTTTATATTTACTATTGAATGTTGGAAGTGGCATTAACATAGCAATGTACATATTTTCATTGTAATATGATTTGTTTTATCCACATGTTTGCAAAATGAACTTATTTTGAATTCATTTCAACAAGTAATTCTCTTACGAGATGGTTTAAAGGAAATTGTGACTTTGTTGTTAACTTCTTCTTTTTCAAAATTTTTACTCGTATATGTGTGTTGAATTAAATATCAATTGGTATTTTTTATATTTTCTATTGAATGTGGGAAGTGTTATTAAAAAAAAAAAAACTTATATTAGATATTTCAAGTAGAAATCAAAATATACATGGATGTTTGCTTTATCAACACTTCATTTAAGTAGAAATGAAAATATACATGGCTATGTGCTTTACCATCACTCCATACACAAAAAAATTATCTCTCTTTCTTTAGAGTCCACCAATCTACATGCTTTAATCTATATAGTCTTCTCGATTCTCGATTTCATGACATAAGTTTCCTAAGAAAAAAACAATTGAATACTACATAAATCTACTACAAAGACTAACTAGAAAAAACATGAACAACAAACATAAATTCTCCTTTCTTAGAGTAGATTATAAACTTTATGGAAAATTTGTTTCTCCTTCTGTTTAAAGTAACCAATAGACCAAATCTTGAAGGGACACAACTTCTTATGACAAATTGTATGCTTTCTCATTTAACTCCTTGAAATGTAATCATAGGGAATATGCTTTTTACCTCTTTCATGTTATCCATGATTGGAAGTGGGAGTGGCATTAACATACCAATTACATATTGTCATTGTAATATGATTTGTTTTATCCAAATAATTTGGAAAATGATTATTTTGAATTCATCTCAAAACATGGTTCTTGTGAGCGATGGTTTAAAGGAAATTTTATTTTGGGTGTTAATTATTTTCTTAGATTTTATTTTTAAATATGTGTGAGTTTGTGTAAATAATTAATTGGTTTTGATTATAGTCTTCTAGATTTCATGACATAAGTTTCTTATGAAAAAACAATTGAATGCTACATAAACCTATTACAAAGACTAACTAGAACAAACATGAACAACAAATAAAAATTATCATTTCTTAGAGTAGATTATAAACTTTATGGAGAAGTTATTTCTCCTTTTGTTTACTTTAACCAATATTTTGTTTAAAGTAACCAATAGACCAAGTCTTAAAGGAACAAAACTTCTTATAACAAATTGTATGCTTTCTCATTTAACTCCCTAAAATGTAATAATAGGGAACATGTTGTTTACCTCTTTGATGTTATCCATGATTGGAAAACTTCTTATAACAAATTGTATGCTTTCTCATTTAACTCCCTGAAATGTAATAATAGGGAACATGTTTTTTACCTCTTTGATGTTATCCATGATTGGAAGTGTCCATGATTGGAAAACTTCTTATACAAATTGTATGCTTTCTCATTTAACTCCCTGAAATGTAATAATAGGGAACATGTTTTTTACCTCTTTGATGTTATCTACGATTGGAAGTGGGAGTTTCATTAACATACCAATTGCATATCGTCATTGTAATATGATTTGTTTTATCCAAATAGTTTGGAAAATGATTATTTTTAATTCATCTTAGCAAGTGGTTCTTGTGAGAGATGGTTTAAAGGAAATTTTCATTTTGGGTGTTAATTATTTTTCTAGATTTTACTTTTAAATATGCATGAGTTTGTGTTAATAGTTAATTGGTTTTGCAGTATGAGGGTAATGATTCAAAGTTTTTAAACTTGTGTTTATTAAACATTGTTTGTGGGATTGTGTTTGAAATTCTCTTAAAAAACTTGTAGTCTTTGATTGTAGTTTACCTTTGCATGATGTAGTAAGGAAAAATTTAGGAACTAAATTTTGTTATGGACTAATTTTCCATGTTTTTTGCCAAAAAAATATTTGTCAATTTTCATTTTTTCTAAGATTCATCCAAATTCTATAGGATAAAATTATTTTACCTTATAAAATCCTTAGAAACTTGAATACTTTTACAAAAATATCTCCAAACATCTTACAATTTGTATATAAAGGACTAGTAAGATTCGCCAAATACTTCTACACTTTAAGATAAATTTTCATCGTTAAAACTTTCTTTGTGGCATAGTGATAGAAACATTTTTCATTTTGTTAACTTTTAAATGGTTTTAGGTATTAGTTACTATAGTTAGTGAATACAAATTCATCCTTCCTCTTCAAGTGACACCATTGGTGTTGCCATGGTTATTGGATGTAAGCTCAAAGCCCAAAATTCAAAGTTTATTCTTGCTACCATTTGAAGCCTCCTAATAAGCAAGTAACCCAATTGCTTAGCTCCCATTTTGTGTACTCTCCTTGTTGACCAACCAAAGTGCCTAACACAAGTGCTTTTTTTAATCTATGATTTTGTGTGCGAAAGGTATTTGCATTAGTTGTGCTAAAACATGGGTTGGTGGTTGAGTCTACCTTGAAAAGAAATAAATATCAAGTTTTCTACGATATTTTGTCTGTGGTTTTTTCCATCGTGTGGAATGTATTATTGAACTTGAAATTGGGATAGTTGCCATGATAACTTTTTTTTCTAGGTAACTCGCTTGGGAAGAACTCGTCGAGCACTTCCCCTCATTTCGAGGATGACACTCAAAGTAAATCTAGATTTTGAAGGGCATATGGCCAATCAACAGGGGCATTAAACCATTACAATATAAATCAACTCACTAAAAGTAACACGTCCCAAAGGTTGGATTTGAACATGGCTGGGGAGGTTAACGACATCCCCACCCAACCACTTGAGCTACACCCACTTGACACTTCCCATGATAACCTATCCTTACAAGTATGCTCTCTTTTTTTAACAATTAGATACCTAACTTGGAAATTATTATAAATTGGAGCTATTACACCAAACAAAACAAAATCCATGAGCATCCCCTTCGATGTCAATTATAACATATTGGATCATTTTAGACATTCGTAGATTATAATGGTCATAATTTGATCCGGATTTATGAGGGGAACGAAATGAAACCACGGATTTGTAATGTTAACACAGAGACAAAGTGAACAATAACAAAGATACATTAAAACTTGACTTCTATTAAATAAGAAATATGTTGAAAGCTATAAAATGCATATTGAAAACAAGATTGCTAGAATGGTGGCAGCTTGTCTCTGAGAAGAGATGTGATGGCTACGCTCATTCAAAAAAAGATGAGTACAATGAGGCTCTGAAGGCCTTTTTTTAAATAAACATGAATGCCAAAACTCTAGACATCCAAAAACCTAACCCTAGGAGATGAAGTGCCAAAAGTCATGTGGGCCTCGTTGGGGTAAGTTAGTACATCAACTTTCCGGGGTCATAACTTTTGCATATGATCTCTGTTTAGGGCGCATGATAGTTCGTTCGAAAGGTATTTATGAGGAGCTTCATTTATGGGGCTCAATCAAAGCCTTTGGCTATCATTGAGGTTTTTTATCATGAAAAAATGTCGTTTGGGCCCTCGAAATGACCTCGAAAGTTGGGACTGTTAAAATTAGTAAGTTGCCAAAAAACTATTTTGAGCCATTTGGACAAGGTGGGTGGCCACTGAGATCCTCCTAGATCAATCATCCCCCCTTAGTAATCAATGGTATCCATTGTGTTGAGTGCCCCCATCATATGGGGAAATTTCTGTTGGATTTGGCCCCGGGTGAGCCACTTGCCTTGCTGCAGGAGTTGCCCTGATTTGACAACTGATAAAGTTGGATCCTCTGCTGGCGAGTGCCCTTGACCTATGTGTCCACGATCGGATCAGTGAATTATTGTTTCATGTAGTCAGGGTTGAGCTCTATTGGTTTCAATTTTTGTGTTATCTCTGAGGTGTCCAATAATGGCGGAAAATACGGTCGAAGGATGTCCACATTGAATATTGGGTGCAAGCCAAGGAAGGGGGGAAGGTTGAGCTCAAAATCATTGTCACCCACAACCTTGGTGATGGTGTAAGGTCCATAACGAAGTGGACGAAGCTTCCAATGAGGTGCTTTAAGGAGTTCTTTCTGCAAGTGCAACCAAACTTTGTCTCCCACCTGAAATTGTTGTGGCACCCGATGTTGATCATGGCACTGCTTGTACTTGGCATTGGACTTTTGTAAAATATCCTAAACCTATTGGTGGATGTGTTGGATCCACTCAATGAATCGGGTGGCTTTGTAAACTTCCATTGGAGCATGCGACGAGTCTACCTAGGTGGTCGTAAGGGGTAGTGCAACATCCATGGGACCCAATGGTTGAAATCCCAACCCCACCTAAAAGGGGTTGTGGTCGGTTGAGATATGTATGGCTCTGTTGTAGCTTTGTTGAACATAGGGAAGACTCTCATCCCAGGTGCGGGGGTGCTTGGAATTGTACATGCGTCGGATGTGCACAATTATCTAGATGACGACCTCGATTTGGCCATCCGTCTAGGGATGGAAGGCAGTGGAATTGGTGAGCTTGGTGTCCAGCAGTGACCAAAGCATTGACAAGAATGTGTTGAGGAACTGATTGTCCCGATCTGAGATAATGGTTTGTGGGATCCCAAAGTGTACCCACACTTGTTCAAAGAAGAGCTTTACAATGGCCTCCACTATGATGTTCTTCTTGCAGGCGACCAGAATCGCCATCTTGGAAAAGTGATCAACAATCACAAAAACACAGTCATTTCCCCATTTGGTGGATAGAAGGCCGGACATGTAGTCCATTGAGATGGATTCACATGCCCTGTCAAGAGTAGGTAGAGGAGTGTACATGCCTTGTTTATTAGTGGTCGGTTTGGAAATAGTGAAGGCAGTGCAGAACCAAATATACTTGCTGACATCTTGTCAAAGTTCCAACCAGTAGAAATGTCGTTGCAACACTACCACTGTCTTTTCCACGTCAAAGTGTCATGCCACCTGACTATAGTGGGCTTCCCAAATCATCTTCGCTCGCTCGCTTGATGGAACGCATAGATGGCCCATATGGCACAACAGCTCGTCCTAAATATGGAAATTATTGACAGTTGTGTTTGTTCCAAACATATGGTAGGTGTTGGTGAAGTTAGGATATGTCTCATAGAGGTGGGGCCATCCAAAGGTCTTGTGGACACAAGAGTCTAGCACTGTGGTGAGTGTCGCGACTAGAGGTCGACTGAGGAAATCAACAACTCGGTTGGTACTTATTGTTTTATACTTAATGTTAAGGTGGAACTGCTACAAATATGTGGACCACTTCTAATGGTGGTCATTCTACAATTTGCCTTGTGTCTGCATGAACTGCAGTGGCTTATGATTAGAGTGGATGATTGTCTCCTTACTGAGAATGTAATGCCTCCACTGGCGGTAGTCTTGGACAATGGAGTACATTTATTTTTCTTAAGTAGGGTACTTACCGATAACATTTGATAGTGTCTCACTATGATAGGCCATAGGGTGGTCATGCTGAGTGAGAACTGCACCCACAAGATAGTCTGAAGCATATGTATCGATCTTGAAGGGTTTTTGTAGGTCAGGTAATGAAATCACTGGTGTTGAGAACAAGTGTTGCTTCGGATCATCGAATTCTTTCTGTTGGGACATGCCACACACAAATTTTTCCTTACCACCACCCCTGGTTACTTGGTTGAGGGCCCATGCAATATGGGAGAATCCCAACACAAACCTGCAATAGAAATTAGCAAAGCCTAAGAAGCTCTGAAGCTCAGTGAGCGTGGTTGGTGCTAGCTAGTCATGGATGACTTGCATATTGGTTGGATCAACATGCACATCATGCACATCAACAATGTAGCCTAGGTACTGGACCCTATCCATGCCGAAGGAGCATTTTTCCAAGTTGGCATATAACTTGTGTTGTCAAAGAGTGTGCAGAACCTGTTGAATATGCTGCAAGTGTTCTGCCCAAGTCTTGTTGTAGATGAGGATGTTATCTAGATACACAACCACACAAAATTAGTGAAAGGCCGCAAGATATCATCCATCATCCTCATGAAAGTTGTTGTCAAACCAAAGGGCATGACCAACCATTCAAAAAGACCTTCTTTTGACTTGAAGGAAGTTTTCCATACATATGTTTGTTCTAATGGGACCTGATGGTAGCCAGAATTCAGATCGATCTTACTGAAGTATTTTCCCCCCTTGAGTTGATCAAGGAGATCGTCGATTCAAGGAATCAGGTATCGGTTCTTGACTGTGATTTTATTTAGTGCCCAATAATCAATGCAAAGTCCCCAGGTCCCATCTTTATTCTGCACCAATATGATTGGGATTCCACAAGGTGATGAGATGGGTCGGATGTGCCCCTTGTGGAGAAGTTTTTGGATTTGATGCTTGATCTCCTCATTTTCTAGTAGAGAGCGGCAATAGACTGGCCCATTGGGTAGCGGTGCATCGGGGGTCAGATCGATGGGATTCTTGACCTAACAGTGTAGAGGTACCTCAGTAGGTGATGAGAATATGTCTTTGTATTCTTCCATGACCTTATCCACTTACTTCTGTTGTGTGGAGAGGTTGGCAACAGAGGCCATGGATGTGGCAAAAACCTTTCACTCACTCTAAGAGTGAATCACAAAGAAGACAAACTTCTCGGTCTGAGAAATGACCTTCCTACATTGCTTGGCAGAGATCAAGGAAATAGCACTAGGTGGGACTACCTTGGGTATCTTGTACATTTTCCTATTCAAAGTAATAGTAACACTGTGAGGCCTAGAATCATATACAACATGAGATTTCCATAAATAAGGTTGGACCAAAAGAACATCACAAACTTCAAGGGGAGAAACATCACACAATACCTCATCTTTGAATGGATTGATTTCGTACGACAGGTGACACTGTTGGTTGACGCGAAGATCGCTTCCTTGACAGAGCCATCCAATGGTGTAGGGTTGTGGGTGCGGCATTGTTAGTAGGGATAGCCACTTGAAAAACTCTTATGAGATGAGATTCTTTTGGATACCGCTATCAACGATGAAGTGCAGTGGAGTGCCTTTCTCCCACATATGTGAATGAAAGAGGTGTTCCCCTTCCTCTGGATCATCAGTTCATCAGGTTGGATATTGGTGGTAGAAACGGTGGAACTGGGCTTTGCTTCAATGATATGTCTCCCCTTTTCTAGTTTTGACTCAGAGTTCAAACCCTCATCTAATTCAGAGGCTTTTACCTCAGCCACCAATGACTGCTTTGAGTGGAAATCAGTATTGTTATGCCAGCGTCTCTTATGGAAGTCGCACCACTTCCCGGTATCTTTCTTCATCTTCCCATTATCCTTCTTTGCTTGTGGCTTGGACTGGTTGTCCTGAGGTATCCCATATTTTCTCTGTCCTTTGTTTTGCAAGTTGGGGCTACCCTTGCCCTGCTTCTACTATGAGGGGTTCCCAGACCCAAATTGTTGCATCTTTTGTTTAAGCTTCTACTCGATTTTGAGGGCATAACTATAGGTCGCACCCAAGGATGAGATGTCCAAAAACTCCACTTATGTTTGGATGTATCTATGTAGACCATCGTGGTACTTAAGCACTAGATGATGCTCAAAATCTTTGATACCCAGCTTGGTGCGCAAGGTATGGAAGACATTGGTGAACTCTGGCATTGTTTAGTCTCTTTCCTGTTGTAGTGTGGTCCATATTGTATACAAGTCGTCATAACTTCCAAAAGGGTAGTATTGTTCCGTAATAGCATCCTTGAAGGAAACCCAAGTGGGTGCAACTGCAAATAATGTGGAACCCTATATTTCCTTTTGCTCACAGAAAGTCTCCCACCAACCTTTGACATGGGGGATGGCCTTGAAGAGCGCAAATGTAATATTTTCTCTATCGGAAAAGTTGTGGACAGAAAAATACTCTTATAGAAGGTTTAACCATTTATCTACGGCATTTGCATCTATTTGACCTTCAAATATAGGAATATAAAAATTGATTTGTACCTTGAAGGGGCCAGCACCTCTGCTTGAGGTGGATGTGTCGCTTTTCATAAACCATCGAAGGATTTGTGCAAAGTTGTCCATCATCTCGTTCCTTTGTCACTTAAGGGCTTCTTCGAGGAACATTTTGAAAATGATCTCATGTCCCGTCGTCTTTCTTTTCGCCCGCCATGGACTGTTTCTTCGGCATGTGAGAGTATTTTTCCTCACGGAAAACAAGCTTGAGACCCAATTCTCTATACCCTGATTGCGTCGGGGACATCCATTAAAAAAAACAACAAGGAGCAGACCGCTGTGATACCACTGATCCGGATTTATGAGCGGAACAAAATGAAACCACATATTTATAATGTTAACACAGAGACACAGTGAACAATATAAGAGATACAGTCAAACTTGACTTCTATTAAATAGGAAATATGTTGAAAACTATAAAATGCAGACTGAAAACAAGCTTGCTAGAATGGTGGAAGCTTATCTCTGAGAAGAGATGTGACGGCTACGCTCATTCGCAATAAGATGAGTACAATGAGGCTCTGAAGGTCTTTTTTACAATAATCATGAATGCTAAAACTCTAGACATCCAAAAACCTAACCCTAGGAGATGAAGCGCCAAAAGTCATGTGGGCCTCATTGGGGTAAGTTAGTACATCAACTTTTCAGGGTCGTAACTTTTGCATATGATCTCTATTTAGGGTGCATGATAGATCGTTGGAAAGGTATTGATGAGGAGCTTCATTTAGGGGGCTCAATCAAAACCTTTGGTTGTCATTGAGGTGCTCGATCATGAAAAAATGTCATTTGGGCCCTCAAAATGACCCCTAAAGGCCTTTTTTACAATAAACATGAATTCCAAAACCCTGGACATCCAAAAACCTAACCACGGGAGATGAAGCACAAAAAGTCATGTGGGCCCCATTGAGGTAATTTAGTACATCAACTTCTTAGGGTCGTAACTTTTGCATACGATTTTTGTTTAGGGCGCATGGTAGCTCGTTGGAAAGGTATTGGCGAAGAGCTTCATTAAGGGGGCTCAATCAAAGCCTTTGATTGATTGAGTTGCTCGATCATGAAAAAATGTCGTTTAGGCCCTCAAAATGGCCCCGGAAGTTGGGACTGCTAAAATTAGAAAGTTGCCAAAAATTTGTTTTGATCCAATTGGACAAGGTGGGTGGCCACCGAGATCCTCTTGAATCATAATTGTATTATAGTTTAATAAAAATCCTAGTTCTCCCTTTGGTGTCGGTTAGAATAGATTGGAAGTTTTTAGATGTGTGTGGATTACAAGTTCTCATAGCACACTTAAATAAATATTCCATTGCTTTAATGGATGACATGAGTGAGCTACATGGTGTCTGTCACTTCTTCAAGCTTGTGACCCCATTTAGGGTAATTACTACATCTCATTTAGAACTAGGAAAAATAACATTTCATAAACAAAGTATTTATGGGTTATCAAATGCATAGTAACATTTCGAATCACTATGAGTTGTGTCATTCTCTTTAAAAGTAGTAACAAAGATCTTTGATGATCTTGTCATGATCATGTTTGCTATCGTATTTTAAAATGCTTAAGAGAATACTCTGTCTATGCCAAACAATCAAAATGTTCCTTTGATATGCCTACCTTGGATCCTCAAAATGTTCTTTTTGTATGCCTACCTTGGATTATCAAAATGTTATTTTGATGTGCTTACTTTGGATTATTTTGGGGACATTGTCTTTTCTCCTGCTAGTTTGGATGACGACGACGACCATAGTGATACCAATAATCTGAACATTGGAATGGTTATAATATTGAACCACACTAAAAAAAATGTTATGAAAACCTTATGTCAACATGACAACTTGGACATCAAAATAACTGACGATGATGGGAATTTAAACACACGCGCGCGCGCATGCAAAATAATGTGGAGAAAGATTGCCAAACATTGGCTGCTTGTCACAATCGTGTCAAAATTCTCAGGTTAATAAAGAAAATTGAATATATTTAAATCTACCATGTGCCACTCTAATTACATCAGAATTACAATGTTATTAGATGTATGTCAGAATTATGACAACGCTATCCCATTGATGAAAGTTTCTACTTTTGACATTGTTGCAACAACATTAATGTTGATACAACGTCGAAACTTGTACCTAAATCTAGTCGTGATTTTCTAGAACAAATGTTATCATCCGTAGAGTAGCATAAGTGTTTTAGTAAGATGTTTGGGTATAAGTGGTTTAGTAAGATGTTTGGGTATGATTATGATATCATATATAAGAAATGAATAATCTTTTTTTACCTTATCCTTACATGTTCTAGGTTGGCTTGATGAAGCTCGTCAAGAATGGATAATAACGACGTGATGGTTCAACTCATCCTAAGGTTTTAGGAAAATCTCAACCCTCCCAAAGCTTATACATGGTAGCAAGATGCCTTATACCACATTTTTTTGGTAAAAAAATATGCATTAAAACAAAGGGTCTTAGAGGAGTTGCATTCATCACCTGCCCCGAGTCACTATGGCTTTCATAAAACCTATGAATGAGCTAAGCGCTCCTTTTGGGAAGGCATGAAAATAAACATCTAGGGTTTTGCAACGACGTGTGACACTTGTCAAAGAAACAAGGGTGATGCAATGAATACAAGCAATTGCAATCACTATCGATCCCAACAAATATTTGGACTGCCATCTCTACATATTTTATAGTGGGTCTTCCAAAAGATGGTGACAAATCAATTGGTGTGATGGTAGTTGACTAAATTTTCAAATATGCTCATTTTTATGCCTCATCGCACCCATTTACACCTTCCTTAGTGACCCAATACTTCATGGATCAAATTATTAAGTTATGTGGCATGGTCACTTCCATTATCCTGAATCAAGATCCTACATTCACTAGAAAATTTTGGCAAGACTTATTTAAACTTCAGGGTATCCAGTTGAAAACGAGCATTGCATATCATCCTCAAATCGATGGTCAATAGAAGTGGTTAACAAGTTCTTAGAAACCCATCTATGATGCTTCGCTTTCAAAAGGTTACACTAACTAGCATAGTGACTTCTCCTTGTAGAATGGTGGTACAATACCACTTATCATGGAGCCACCAGAATGACACCATATGAAGTTGTTTATGGCCCAAAACCCTTCTCAATGGCTTCCTATTTACTAGGTATCTCCAAGGTTCATACATTTGATAGCACACTTCACACCAGAGAAGCCATTCTTTGCATACTAAAGGACAATTTGGTTCTGGCTTGAAATAGAATGAAACAACAAGTTGACTAGCACTGCCAAGAATGTTCTTTTGCGGAATGAGATTAGGTGTTTCTTCACCTTAAACCATATACACAAACATCTATCAAAGATAAAATCCACTAGAAACTAGTAACAAAGTTCTATAGACCCTATAAGATCATCCAACACATTGGACAAGTTTCCTACAAACTAGTTCTTCTATCCCACTCTAAGATTCATCTAGCCTTTCATGTGTCTTGCATGAAGAAGATAGTGGGATTGAATTGTATGGTGCAAACTAGCTTGCTATAACTTTATGAAGAAGGGTCCATTTGGATGTAGATGGAAGTAATATTGGCTACCAAAGAGCATCAACAATGATTCTAGTGGAAATATATGCAACAAGAAGATGTCGCATGGGAACCAACAATAATTCTACATCAATTTACCCACCTTTAGCCTTGAGGACAAGGTTGCTTTTGAAGGATCAGGGCATGTTAGGGTCCTACCCTAACCTCCCTACTTTAGGGTACTTAGGAGTTATTCAATTAATGTATGCAACCATCTTCTTTGAATAAGGCCCATTAGATAGTTAGCATATAATTATTTAATGTAAAAGGCTCATCTTTATGAATTAATTCCCTCTAGGTAGCTGGTACTATCAATGATTGGACCACAAGTAATTAGGGTTTTTCTATTGAAAATCTATATAAAGAATTAGGAGGCTATGGAATTTTTTTTCCGAGTATTGTTGTAATTGGAGCTCTACTCAATGAGAGGTTGCCCTACCTTAAGAGGCAAGTGAACATTTTTTTCTTTCTCCGATAGTCATTGATACAAGAGCATATTTCACAGATTTCATCTTAAGTGTCTCTTGTATTTGATTTTTTGCATTTATATTCTTTGAATGCCTTGTCTATGATTAAAGTATAAGGGTTAAGGATCACTAAAATGACTAAGGTACTCTAGGGATATCTTGACAAATTCATACTTGGATTCCTTTGCATAAATATTATGCTAGGTTAAAGCATCCAATACAAGATAAAATGCTCTAGACACTCCTTGAATTATTTTATATATATGAATATATCATCAAAAAATATATCATTTAGGTTTAGATTGAGTGGTTGTGAGGAATTGCTACCTGTAAATGTGTTGAACCTGCACATAATAGATCTAGCTAGAAAATACTACACGCATTTGCAGAGATAAATTGAGAAAGAAGAAGAAGGAGAGAAAGAATGGAATAATTCTCATTAACCGTTAATGAATAATGAATAATTTACACAATATATACTTTGTTTGACTCAATCAATGCGCATTGGAGGAGAACCAATAAGCCATAGTGGTGGTCTAGAGTGATCTGGACACACACCAGCAGTTACGAGAGTGAACTTCCACCTAGTCTAGTCTCTCATGCAGTTACGGGAGCGAACTACCACCTAGTTGAGTTAACTAGTCAACCAATGTTTAGTAAACTGATTGAACAGAGTTTAGTGAGGAAAAGATCGAGGAATCAAGGATAATGCACCACTCTGATGATGATCTCAAGGCAAGTGCGCATTAGCATGGTGATGATCCCAATGTTGCATGGTGACAAAACCAATGCAACATCTAGACTCAACTCAACTAGTCAAACTAAAATATAGGAGACTAGATAATAACTAATTATGACTAATAAACAAGGAAAACCCTTAGGAAAAATTAATCCTAGGTGTGTGTGTGTGAAGTAACTCCAACACCCCTCCTGAACATCACTATGGTGAAAATAAAGAATGGGTCCTAGCAACGAGGCCATGTTAGGTACCCAAATACAAAAGATACACTGAAAATAAAGTGAGAAAAGAGGGAAAACCTCATGGGAAACCCCCCCCTTCAAGGTACAATGTATGTAAAAAGAAGAACTACGATTGCTAGGAAACTGTGTCCTTCACTCCAAGACGACTTCGCAAAGAATGGAACTTATGCTCAGTGAAGGTCTTGGTGAAGATGTATGTCGTCTATTCTATTGAAGGACATAATTGTAGGTCGATGATCCCCTCGTGTACTAAGTCCCGGATGTAGTGCATGTGGATCTCGATGTGATTCATCTACTGCCTCTGAACTGGATCTTTGCAGAACTTCAGATTGCTCTGGTTGTCACACCAGATGACGATTGTTCGATGAAATTGAATTCCCATCTCAGTGAGAAAATCTTGTAGCCACATAGCTTGAATGGTTATATTAACTACCCCTCTCTACTCTGCCTCGACTTAAGATAGAGCAATGGTAGCTTGTTTCTTGCTCGACCAACGGATAGGCCCGGAACCAAGACTAAGTGATTAACTAGATGTGGACTTGCGATCAGTTCTATCGCCATCCCAGTCATAATCAGTAAACCCGATGAGATCTAATGTAGAGTCTATTGCATAATGAATCCCAAAGGTGATGGTGCATTGTACGTATCAAAGGATACGCTTTGCAGCCTTCCAATGTAGCTCATGTGGCTCCTGCATAAACCTAGAAACTGCGCCAACTACATAGGAGAGGTCTGGTCTGAAGTGTGTGAGATACAACAAGCTCCCCACTAGCTATCTGTACATTGTGTTTTCAACCAATGCAGTCTCCCCGCCATCCTCAAGTTCGACTCCTGATAGGAAAGGAGTCGGAGCAGACTTGCAGTCTGTCATGTGAAATCTCTTAAGGAGATCTCCTGCATACTTGGCCTGAGATAGTTTGATGCATGATGCATCCTGACTGATCTCGAGTCTAAGGAAGAAGTGTCGAGGACCCATGTCCGTCATCAAAAACCTGTCATGTAGAATCCTCTTGACTACAACAATCGTTGAAGTCAAGCAACCGGTGATCAACAAATCATCAACATACAGAACTAAGAGTAGAAGTGAACTAGACATCCTAAGCATGTAAACATTCAGGTCTGATTTACAACGTACAAATTTATGTGACAACATGTAGGAGTCCATCTTGGCATACCATGCCCTCGAAGCCTGCTTGAGGCCATAAAGGGACTTCTTCAGTCGACAGACCAAAGATGAGTCCTACATAAATCCCTGGGGTTGCTCCATATAGATCACCTCAGAGAGATCACCATGAAGAAATGGATTCTTCACATCCATCTGATGGACTTCCCATCCCTTGTTTGTCACAATGGAAAGTGATAATCGTATGGAATCCATCTTCACTACTGGAGCGAAGGTCTTATCATAGTCAATGTCATGCACCTGCTGAAATCCTTTGGCAACAAACCTGGCTTTATATTTTCTAATTTATCCATCTACTACGCTCTTGGTCTTGTAGACCCATCTGCATCTGACAAGTTTCCTCCCAGAAGGAAGAGGAACCAAATCCCAAGTCTGGTTCTCGAGGAGGGAGTTGCACTCCTCCTGCATGGAGGATTCCCAAAAGGGATTTCCAGCAGCCTCACCATAAGACTGTGGATCTGAAGACTGAACCAAGAAAAGATGCCTGGAGGGAAATGGTTCAGTGGTAGTGAGTGCAACAGGAGGCTCCTCGAAATCAGATCAAGTCCTCCTAGTATCAGTTGGATCACCAACGAGATCCCATGCATCCTGAAGAGTAGTATGTTCCCATTGGGCCTCTGCTATGGCTCTGCAAATGCATATGGATGCTCTGACTCTACATTTGACTATACTGACTTTGTATTAGAATCATCTGAGTCCTCAGAATCAGAACTCTCATCTGAATAAGAGTCAGCATGTGCATGCTCATCATCTCAGACAGGTGGAAAAATGAAGGTGTTTGCATGCGGCTGCTGAGGTACATGCGAGACACTTTCCTCGAATTGGACACTTCACTCAATGATGAGCCAGTCCAAGGAAAGATCAATAAGTCTGTATCCATTCACATCGTTGGGGTATCCAAAAAAAATACACTCAATGTTATGTGGATCAAGTGTCTTTCTCTTTTCAGAGGGAATCTCGGCCCATGCACGTGAATCGAAAATACGAAAGTGGGTCACTTCCGGTTTGAGGCCACTCCAAGCCTTGTAAGGCATCTTATCCTTGACATATCTACGTGGAGATCTATTTTGGATGTATGTTGCACAATTAAGTGCTTCAACCCATAGTCTCTATGGTGGTGACTTTGCATGCAACATTCAAGATGTCATCTCATTTAGAGATATGTTTTTCCGCTCAGTCACTTTGTTTTGTTGCGGAGTATAGGGAACTGTGTGCTGCAACTAAATCCCTACCTTATGGCAAATATTATGGATCTCATGATTGACATACTCTCCCCCGTTATCAGTTCGGAGGACTTTGATTTTATTTTTGGACTGTGTCTCAACCAAAGCTTTGAAATCTTTGAGGTGTTGAAAGACCTCAGATTTTTGCCTGAGAAAGTAAATCCATGTAAAACGTGAGAAATAATCAACAAAAATGAGAACAAACCTCGCTTTGCTAATAGATGGATGCTGAAAAGGATCCATAAGGTCACTATGGATCATATCTAAAGGCACAGAAGCTCTATGAGACTTTCCTTTATCGAATTTCTTGTAAGGGTGTTTTCCAAGAACACATCCTTTAAGGGTGAATTTTTGGTAGACCATCAACCAATCTTTGCTTGCTAAATTTTTGCATATATATGAAATTCAAATGTCCAAACCTTTCGTGCCATATCCTACTACTTTCATTAGCATGAGTAAATTGTAAAGTAGAGTCTGGTTCAATAAATTCAAAAAATGTATACAATCTAGATTGATGATTCACCTCACCGGTAGAAACCCTGGAGTTGGTTTGCATGTCATAGATGTCCACTGCATTTGGTGTGAATATGAATTTCTTTTCGATGCTGAAATTCGTCATTTGATACACGAAGAGAAGGTTGACGGAAAGTTTGGGAACGTGCAACACATTTCGAAGCTTTCGTTGGTGAGTTCAATCCTTCCTTTACCAGTGACTTCAACTGAAGAGTTGTCCCCCATCAAAATAGGAGGACCTTTGCATGCATCCAGTGAAGAATAGACTTCTTTTGAGGCAACCATGTGATGTGATTCTCTTGAATCTACGATCCAAGCATCGAGGGAGGAGTTGATGGCAATCAAGGCATGGCTAGAATTGTCTTTCTTGGGATTTTGAGCTTCTGGCTTCTTCTTCTTGGCACCCTCGGGGATGCGATCTCCAAGGTTGCTTTGTTGAAGTATTTGATTCATTAGATCTTTTTTTTTTTTGCATGCATGGGGATTATGGATGGAATCCTTTGTGACAGTATGTGCATTTCTCCCCTTTTCTTCCCTTTTTCCCTTTGGATCCGGAGGCATCGGTGAAGGGTTTTGAGTACCCTCCCTTCTTCGTATTTGCATGAGCTTTCCTTTTTCCTTTATATTTAGATTTATGATATTGATGGCTTCCATCTTGAACAGTAAGTGCATGTGCCTTTGGGTCTTTGATTTTTCCCATGTTGATGAGCTTGGTTTGCTCTTGTGTCAGGGATTCGATAAAGTTCTCAAGAGAAGGAATCTTCTAGGTGGCTTCAGAGGTGAATCTAACTTAATGGAATGTGGACACGAACATAGAGAATTCAGGACCAAGTTTGGAGAGAATGGTGAGAACCATTTGTTTCTCCTCCTTAGATTTATCAACCCCGCAAGCTTTGAGTTGCGACAATAAATCCTTGAATTTTGTAAAGAAATATTGGATATTGTCGAAGCTTTTTTGGATCCAATGTGAGAAATTCCACCTCCAACATGTGTCCCCTCATCTCATCCTGTTTTCCAAAGAGCCCTTGCAAGGTGGTCTAGGCTTCATTGGGAGTCTTACATGAAGATATGTGAAAAAGGAGATCGAGAGAAATAAGACTGCAAATTGTTCTGAATGCTTCATCCATTCGATTTAAGTACTTGGATTTTTCTATGGCTGATGTTGGTTTTGTGTCTGTATTCAAGGTTAACCTGTATAATCCTCTGATTCGGAGATGTATTACTATTTTCTCCTTCCATGCAAAGTAATTGTAAGGTGTAAGAATGAATTCTTTTTGGAAATCCATCTTTCTGTTGTCTTCAATCTTTTGTACCTGCAAAACAATTTGGTGTAGATTTTGCTTAGCAGTCTGTCGGCTCTGATACCATGTAAATGTGTTGAACCTACACAGAATAGATCTACCTAGAAAATACTACACACATTTGCAGAGATAAATTGAGAAAGAATAAGAGAGAGAGAAAGAATGGAAGAATTCTCATTAACCGTTAATGAATAATGAATAATTTACATAAGATATACTTTGTATGACTCAATCAATGTGCACTGGAGGAGAGCCAATGCACCATAGTGGTGGTCTAGAGTGATCTGGACACACACCATTAGTTACGGGAGTGAACTGCCACCTAGTCTAGTCTCTTAGGCAATTACGGGAGTGAATTGCCACCTAGTTGAGTTAACTAGTCAACCAATCTTCAATTAACTGATTGAATAGAGTGTAGTGAGGAGTATATCAAGGAATCAAGGGTAATGCACCAGTATGGTGATGATCCCAAGGAAAGTGTGCATTATCATGGTGATGATCCCAATGCTGCATGGTGACAAAACCAAAGAAGCATCTAGACTCAACTCAACCAGTCAAACTAAAGTGTCAACTGAAGAGAATATTCTCCAGGCGAAATATTCTCCCCTAAAATATAGGAGACTGGATAATGACTAATCATGACTAATAAACAAGAAAAAACCTTAGGAAAAAAAATTCCTAGGTGTGTGTGAAGTAACTCCAACACTACCCTTCCCACTCAAGTTCAAATCCCACTTTATGACATGTTTGTTCTAGTGAGCCGATTGTTGATGAACTATATATGATATATTCATGGGTTGTTGGCTTGGCCTTGTTCCTTCAAGTTTACCTTGGGTACCACCCTCATAATGAGGGGAAGAGTTGGGGTGGTTTCCCTTGGGATATGTTACTTGGAAAAAAATATCATCAAAGAAAACTATAACACGTTTTTCGAGGTACTTACCAAACACCTTTTTCACTAAAGATTGAAAAGTATCAGGAACATTGTAGAGGTTGAATGAAACCATTTGAACATGGCCCTGATGTTGAATGTGGTCTTCTCTTGGTCCTAGAGATAGATAGGAATCAAATTAGTAAAGGTTAGTCTTTGAAAAGAATTAGGCACCATGTAGCTCATCCATAAAATCATATATGTGAGGTATGGGAAACTTATTCTTGATGGGTGATACAATTAAGTGCATTATAATCAATACAAAGGCAATAAGAGACACCCTTTTTCCTCACTAGTATAATTGGCGTCACTTAAGGGATCTCATTACGAGTTATGATTTTTTTTTCCAAAAGCTCCTCTAAAATATTTTTGATCTCTAACTTTTAGAAATGGCCATGCTGATAAGGGTGCACCATTGTGAGGTTTAAATCAATAAGATGTTCCATGCTTATGTTAAGAGGATGTCTTGTAGGAATATCTTGGTATACTACACTATATTTCTAAAGTAATATAGAGAGGCCTACAACATAATTTGGCAAAGGAGTTGCCACCTAAAGCTTTTTGGAGGAAGAGTTATTTCCTAGAGTACAATTTTGTGGAGGATGAGTTTCCTCCATGTGGTATAAGCAAGCCATTAAACCAAAGTGACTCTTATTCAAGAGTTTGGGCATGTGTTTGGGGTTCACAAATTGTTTGCTCTTAATTTCAAGTCCTTTTTAGAGTTACCTCACCAAAATCTTACTAGAAAGAGAGGAATTTATCTCAATGGTTGGTCATAGTATCCACCTATGGAAATAAGCCATCGAATACCCAACACAACATCTAGTCCTCCAACATTTGTGACATAAAATCCATTCTAGAGGCTATAGTCATCCATAGAAAGTTCCACCTTGTGAACCACACCCTCACAATGAATATATTTATGACTTGGGATGTTGACAAGGAAGCATTCAAAAGTATCTATATGGATTTCCAAACACTTAATTTGTTTCTTATTGAGAATGTTTAGTGTGCTACCATGATGAACCATAACAAGGACCCCCTATATTTTAATACAGCCATAAAATTTAAAAGTATAAAGGCTACTGAAACTAATCATGGTAGCAAGGGAGACAAAGGGTTCCCATGTTTTCAATGGTGGAGGATGGATGGTCTTGCAAAGTAGAGTCATTATCAAGTTCTTTGGAATAGGTATTATTTGCATCTTCATTTTATGAGTTAGGTAGAGTGGGCCTTCAACCATAACTTTTTTGGGGTATCAAAAACATGACCTTTCAACTAGGGTGTAGAGCATGTGTGACAAGGGTTTGAGGTGGGAGGGTTAGGGATTTATTTGGATAGATGGATAGGTATTTATTTGTTAGAAAAGTAGGTGTGCTCGTTTAACCATAGACAATATAGCAATGTTGTCACCCAACGATAGGTTGAAACCACCCCCGAGCACCTCAACCTTGATAGAGAATAATTTTGGAAGCAAACACTAGGCCTAATAGCCAATCAATTTAGCGTACCTCTCTCCAAAGCTAGCGCACAAGGCAGAAAGTCCAAACCATAACCAAGAGAAATTCCAAGCCTAAAACCGAAAATACAAGTTGCAGTAGTTGCAGCTGCAACTACTCTCCAGACTTGTGCACTTACTAAATTTATACAGTGTGCATTAGATTTTTGTAGTTGCGAGTTGTGTGTGTCCAAATGAGCTCTGGCATCCTGTATTTATATTGCTCTTCCTTAGTTGTCTGGGCCAAATTCTTTTTCTGGAGGCTAAAAACTCAATATTAATTATTTTCTTTACCCGACTTGTCTTCTAGGGTTATGTTCAATGCTTTAGGGTTTCTTTTTTATTCCCGAAATATTATATTCTTGTCGGGTTACACGTGGAGTTTTAATACCTCCCACAGCTACCATAATATCAACACTCCCTCCTAGCTAGGGAGGTATTTAAAGGTAATGGTATTGAGCACAAACATACCATTCAACCGGTAGCATCATCATAGCCACACATGATATCTCGTGATCAAATCATGAGCACCATCATCACTATCAATATCATCTTATAGCATTAGTTGTATCATATCTCAAAGCCATACTCCATCTGAGTAATCAGGCATGATGCTGGATAAGTCACTCACTCCACAAAGTGATACAAGAACCATTCTTCTAATCCAGACATATGTCCTAGAAGAATAACTATTCCAATAGATGTTGGAAGCCACGCCATGGGCTACAAGGACTATTCTTCTTATCCAAACATACGTCCTAGAAGAATAAATGTCTTGGACCATTTTCCGCCTAGAGAATGTCTGTCCACTATCACACTGACTATCCATCTAGTTGATAATCATTTCCAACACTACTGATAGTATTCATTGAAATCAGAACAATGTCATTCAATAAAACACGACTGTGTCTATCCATAGTAGTACACAGCTACTATCTAGTGGTACACAACCACACCAAGTAGCACATGACTACTTGATAAGTGACGCATAGCCACAACCAGTGGAACACATCCACCACAGTAGCATACATCTACTGTCCAAAGACATACAGTCTCTACAACAATCATATCATCTGATATCAAACTGCATAACACTATTATGACATAAACAGAGTCATCTAAGCCATTCTTCCACTCACATATGTGAGATCTAGAAGAGCATCTGCCCTCGAAAAGTAAAACATCATCCATGGGCTATCTGGACTATTCTTCTCAAGCATAGAAGAATAATTGTCCCTAATTTCTGAGCCTAGACCATTCACCTAACTGGGTCATTCTTCTGGCACTAATCATAGTGCAACCTGGAGAGAATGAGTCTGCCCTAGGGAATTCATGTCCCTGATTGATGAACCTGGACCATTCACCTGATTGGGTCATTCCTCCGGCACTAATCATAGTGCAACCTGGATAGAATGAGTCTGCCCTAGGGAATTATTTTCCTGCACCAACCTCCAAAACGGACCATTCTTCAAAATTTCTCACAATTGTGAACTTTGAAAGAATGTCTACCCGGCGAGGCAGACCATTCTAATTGACCACTACTCAGAGTGACTGCGAAGAAGAATGACTATCCTAGACCATTCCCCCACACTGGACGCAAGGGGAATTGTTGTCTATGGTACATCGACAATCTATCAGATCGTTTTCATTACAAAAATGATTCTCTGATCTAGACCATTTTCCGAACTGAAAAATGCTTGTTCGTCAGAAATCTCAAACCACTTTCCAAACTGGAAAGGAATTGCTCATCCTAGACCATTTTTCAAACTGAAAAATGATTTTCCATGAGTCAATAACATATCGGTGCTCCCTCCCAACCTGGGAGTAATCTCTTTCCTTTTTCAATAAGGAATTTATCTCCACGAGCCCTAGCTTGTTTCTTGAGTATGCAAACTTTTCATCTTGGACAGCGGCTTTACCAAAATATGTGTTGTTTGCTCATCTATGGAGATATATTGGAGAACCACTTCTCTTTTCTGGACTTCATCATGAAGAATATAATGCCTGATCTCAATGTACTTCGGTCTATCATGGAACAATGGTTTTCTCTAAAGGCTTCATATAGCTCTGATCATTACAATATATCATGGTCGATTTCAACACTTATGTTTCCTGCTAGCTCATGACGTCATGGCAAGGCTCAAACTGAAACATATCCAAGTAGCACTTCTTCTTTCATCATGAGAGTTTTCCATGGATTAGCAATCCATCATCCCAGACTTCTGAGTAACTATTCTGATACACTATCTCTGTCATAGAAATTTTTCACCATACTTCTACTGTATATGAGATACTTTGCATCAAGTTGTTTGAATCCATACAAGGTATTCTTATATCTACATACATGGGTTTCTTTCTGGTATAAGCTTCTTTATCACTTGCTTTATTGGGAAAAACAATCTTTTACATGTAAATTCCAATCCATGGATACTACAAGAGGTATATTTGGAACAAATTGTTGTCATAGTCTTCTCCCTCGTTCTGGAAGAGCCTCTGAATCTTGCAATACTTCCATTCATAAGTCTTTTCATATTTTCTATACATTTTTCTTTATCATAACTTCCATTTCTTCTGCTCGATTGTTTCTTAGTGGGTTCAAACCAACCTGGTAGTCTTGTGATTCTCGGTATAATAATTGGTTGTTCTTGCTTTTCTTTCTTTCTTGGAATCTTCATGTTCTTCCTCATGTTTCTCTTTAGCTCTTGGGTCAATGGGGTCTTCTATATGCTCTGAAGATTCCAACTTCTTCCTTTCATCATAGGATCATGGACTTAGATGGACAACTAAGGATACTTTAAGGATTCTTTTCGAAGAAGACTTCTTCTAGAGTCAAATTGAACACATGTTGCTTATCATGGATGCTACTTTCAATTGGAACATGGACAGATAGTTCATAATCCTCAATGGATCATATCATTTAGGATTAGATCCCTCTCGATCCTTTCTTCATGCATGAATGCATGCTCTTCTTTTGGAATTTTGTAATCATCTCCCTCCATCTAAGAGAGTTTACGCTTCCGTATGCATTTTTGTTGCCTTCTGCAAAGTGTCACAAGTATTTTTCTAATTTCCTCGTGATTGTTGACTTCTTTCTGTTTTAACTTTTTCTGGGTCTCTTCAAGTTTGATTATGATTTCGGCTTATCTGGCAGTTGTTACTTATATAATAGATTCCACAGGAATTGTTACCAAGGGTTGTCAACGTACTTCATCTTTTCATGTGTATTGCTTGACTTGTAGTCATTGTGATAACAATCCTTATCTTGTTATTCTTCCATAGGTATTGTTTCACTTGAACATATTATCTTCTAATAAATAGATATGCAAGATACGTACAGAAACTATGTAAACATGGTATGTACAAGAAATTTTAAGAATATCGTTCCTTGACTTAGAAGAAGAAGTTTGTTTTATCCTGCTTGGCCTTCTTTGAGGGTTCCCTTTCTTCAACAACTGATGCTTCGTTTGTTTCCTTCATTAAGCCAAACTTCCTCTTATTCCTGAAATTCTTGAATTTTTCTATGAAGGCTTGATCATCGTATTTCTTTTAGGATTTCTCTTTTGTGCTAATCCTTGATTCTTCTTGTGCACATCAAGTCCAAAGTTCTTCAAATGTGAGATACTCCTTTCTTGTGTTCATGCTTGTGACAAATGAATCCCATGTCTTGGAAAGGTTTTTGAGTACTATATTTACTAGTTCCTTGAAATGATTTCTTCAATAGATTGTACTTAATCTCTTAACTGAGAGATTCTCACAAAGTATGATGTTATGATTTCATCATCATTCATTTTCATGTCACGAAGCTCATTCTTTAGACTCATTACTTGTCCAATGTTTCTGACTGAGAAGAAACTAGTTAGGGCATCATACATATTCTTAAATGAGTCAAGATGTGAGATGTAGGGTATCAAGTGGTCTTTTACATAGTCCACTATGATACTCATGGAATTGATGTCATTGTCCTTTAACTTCTCCATAACTACAACGTTATGAGGTTCCTTCTCTTTTCCTTCTTCAAACTGTGGTTCCACGATCTTTCCTTTCATGATATCCAACACTTTATTCTTGGAAAGGATGAGATCAATCCTTGTCTTCCATGCTCTGAAGTTAGAATCCCCTTCTAACTTGTTTTATGACTTCATAGAGTAAGTCATGACTTCTTTGACTTGGTCAACCTTTGACTTTGAGCAAAAACTCAAACTTGACGTCTTAGCTTGTTGAGACTACTAGGAGGTGCGCTAGGTTAGGGCACAATAGGCTATCCATAATTTAGGTCAATCACTTCACTTAAGGTGCCTTAACAAGAGGGTTAGGGTTTCATTGTTGCAGCAAAAACTTTGACTGCAACTGCAACTATAACTGAGCAAATCCTCCCAATATATCTTCCAGCAGTTAAAATGTCCGAAGATAGTGTGGGCCCATAACCTATTATAAAAGTAGGTGTGCTCGTTTAACCATAGAAAATATAGCAATATTGTCACCCAACCATAGGTCGAAGCCACCCCCGAGCACCTTAACCTTGACAAAGAATAATTTCGGAAGCAAACCCTAGGCCTAATAGCCAATCGATGTAGCGTACCTATCTCCAGAGCTAGCGCACAAGGAAAAAATTCCAAACCATAACCAAGAGAAAGTCCAAGCCTAAAACCGAAAATACAAGTTGCAGTAGTTGCAGTTGCAACTACTCTCCAGACTTGCACACTTACTAAATTTTTGCAGTGCACACTAGATTTCTGCAGTTGCGAGCTCTGTGTGTCCAAATGAGCTATGGCATCCTGTATTTATACTGCTCTTCCTTAGCTGTCTGGGCCGACTTCTCTTTCTGGAGGCTAAAAACTCAATATTAATTATTTTCTTTAGCCGACTTGTCTTCTAGGGTTACATTCAATGCTTTAGGGTTTCTTCTTGCTTCCCTGAATATTCTATTCTTGCTAGGGTTACACGTGGAGGTTTAATACCTCCCGCAGCTACCATAATATCAACATTTGGGGTGGAGACTCAATCTTTCCCTCTTCCTTATCCCTTCTATCATATGTATAACATCATTTCCCATAACCAATTATGTTTCTCTTAATATCTTCAGCATTGGCTTGCGACTCTTCAAATTATAATATCAATGTTTTCATAAGTGTCAGGGTTATATATTTTTTTCCTCTGTCTAGAATTCAAATTGTAGATTTCAAATATAGATGCTCTGCACTTAATTTGGAAGGGGTTTGGCCTCAGACTTGATGACTTGACATTTCTTTGGAAATTCTTCAATATGAATGTCCCTTTGGAAAGCATGCATGAAATGAACTTCTAAAGCGTGTCCTATTTGCAATATGCTTTTTGAGTTAATGCATCTGGAAAATTACTAAAGTTCCCTCCAAGGATTTTGATAATCCATGTTTCTCCCCAAGTACGAGTTTACCCATCCAGATACTATAATACCACATTCAAATTATCTTCTTAGTCATGCATGTGTTGCACCTTGAATGTAATCCCAACCTCACCTAATTAGGAATGCACTTCCACTTTACCGACAAAGTCGTATTGAAATATCTTCATCTAGAGCTTGTAAGAGGTGGAGTTATGTGGTGATGACGATCTTGAAGGGGTGTTTTCCTTCATTTCCCAAGGGTTTAATCCTTCTTCATCTTAAAATATTTGGATGTGAAATAAAGTTTTAGATTTTGTGGTTCACTTTCCTTGCACCAACTACATCATTTCATTTGCAAACTTCATGAAAGCTTCATTCGATGCTTCCTAAGTCACATGAGCTTGGGGGCACCCATAGACCTAGGGGTGGACACTCTTGCAAATTTGAATAATGGAGTAAGACATTTCCAATAAACATAAGAACTGATTGATTTGTATTTATAAAACAATAGAGATACATATGAGATGGGGAAAACCCTTATTTATATCCATAGAGAGGCAAAAATTCTTATAGAGTCCTAACAAAATTTTAACTAAATAAGTAATTATGTTCTTATTATACTAAAGTGGGCCTCTTACAAATATAAAATTACGACAAATCATGAACTTATACACAAAATGGCTCATGTATAAAGGCTCATGTAGAGAGAGAGAGAGAGATACATATGAGATGGGGAAAACCCTTATTTATATCCATAGAGAGGCAAAAATTCTTATAGAGTCCTAACAAAATTTTAACTAAATAAGTAATTATGTTCTTATTATACTAAAGTGGGCCTCTTACAAATATAAAATTACGACAAATCATGAACTCATACACAAAATGGCTCATGTATAAAGGCTCATGTAGAGAGAGAGAGAGAGAGAGGCAAAATTTCACGTTGATTTACTCATTTTCTCAAAATTAGATGATTTGGGTTGTCTTAAATGGACCAAAAGCTATAAAGACAAAGTTCCCATATATACACAGAGAGAGAGAGAGAGTCTAGGCAAAATTTCACGTTGATTTACTCGTTTTCTCAAAATTAGATGATTTGGGTTGTCTTAAATGGACCAAAAGCTATAAAGACAAAGTTCCCATACTCCTAGCCCGAATCCTACCAGATTTGGGGAAGAATTTAAATGGAAAAGAGGTTGGCTTTGTCCACTAATTAACTTACTCAATTATAGATTGGGTATTCCTATTTCCATCAAATATTAATTCATATGTATTATTTCTTGTGATATCAATATCAATACATGTAATATAGTGAGCTCATCTTAGAGAATCACCTCGGTTGTAATCTAGTGAGCTCTTCTTAGTGTATAACCTCATTTGTGTAATCTAATGAGCTTTGCTCATAGTATCGAGATATTGCACACTCACAAGGGTTTGATTACCCTTGCAATTGGAGCACATACCACCAATATCATAATGATCTATGCTAGTGTCTTGATGACCTCTTCATCACTAATACAATGTTACACAATTCAAGAAGACTAAAAATAGTTTTAACCACGATTATTAGAATATGCCATAGCCATTCGACCATTAACAACATGAACCAACTAGTTATGAATCCCATCTACAACCTCGAGCAATTGATGTGACCTAATTGATAAGGGAAGATCAATCATTATCATTTGTAGGCACATGTTCCCATGCATCACGTGGAAGTGCATTTATTTGCACATTCACGGTTTAGCCCAACTTTGCTTTCATAATGGATATTCAATCACCTTGATTGATCTGAATTGGATCCTTGACATATCTTTGTAAATTTTGTAAATAAACATTTCTTTGTTTATTTTTATTTTTGAGCGAAATGGAAGTGGAAACTAACAATTGTGATGGTTAGCCTTTCAAAGGTAGTGCATTAAAACAATGAGGGTTGTAGTGAAGAGGGAAACTGAGGGAGATGCAAGGATAATTATGGGAGAACAATAACACAAATGGAAGCTTGAAGAAGACAACCTGCTCAAAGTTTGATAGACAAAGGAATCAAGAAGCCTATCCACAATTAGCGAAGGTGCTTCTAAGCCATGCAATCAACAATTTGGGGTTTGACAATGAATAACAATACACATATTTTGTGTATAGCTCACTCCTATGTAATTATCTCCTTAGCTTAATAAAATCTCTAATAAATGTTGGTTTTCAAGACCAAATCTCTATATTTTTGTGATTTAACGTTGTGAATAAGTGTCACTATGTCATTATTTAAGTTTGGCGAATTTCTTGTTGTTTCAAATTCCATTCTACATTTCCCTCTTTCTATGCCCGAGTTCTCTTTGCTTGGGCGATTGAATACATGGTTGGGTGACTTATTTACATACTTGGACCTTTCTCTCACTCCTAGAGTCGAAATTGTTGTTGTTTGGTGTCTAAATTTGCCCATAGGCCAATCATTATATTTTTGTCGTTTATGGGGTGTTTTCCCATAGGCTGCATAAAGACCATATTATGCATTATGGTGTTGCTTGGGCATTTGTTATTTGCCGACAAGCAAAATAATTCTTCTTTTCCAGTTACCCAATTTGCCCATATGTTTTTTTAATTGTCATTGGTTACTGGATTCCTCCTCTAAACGTTTTTCGACATCACCGGTTTCCAAATCCGCCCTTCAGACATTTTATTCAATTGTTGGTTGCCCAATCTGACTTGCAGATGTTTTCCCTTCTCTATTGGTCATCGAATTCATTCTTTGAGCAATTATCTCCTTTGATGGGCAACCCAACTCGTCCTTGAACGTTTTGCTTCACCATTCATCGACCGATTCCGCCTGAGTCATTTTCCTATTCTTTATTTGATCTATTACACTTGCTAAACGACTGGATCTCCTCTCTGATCGGTTGAGCTTCTTTCTCTTAGTTGACTCGAATTGTGGATAGTCGACTTGCTTGTCTTTGGGTTGTCTCGACTTGCTTGTTGTCTAGTTGAATCGACACGTGGGTGGTCAACATGTCTATATTTGATCGACTCAACTTTTGGCTTGACTGGTTGAGTTTCCATCAGTGGAAAAGAGATAAGATTATAATTATATTGTAGAGGTTTCCGTGTTGGTGAAATGGATAGGCTATAAGTCTTATGTTTACATGTCATTGATAGTGAGACGATTAGAAACTTTCCATTGCAAAACAAGGGAGATAAACCACATAGTGGCTAGTCATTGCTTAGTCAAAACTCAGAAGGTATTGGATTAGTGTGGGATCCAAGTTGTTTAAACTTTTTTTATATAACTGATGATTGATAGGTCAACTTACTAACTTTGTTAGTGACTCTTTCAGTTCTTCAAATATAATGAAGAAAGGCGTACCCTTTGCAATGAATAAGTATGAGAAAGGCTTCCATTTAGTGAAACTCAAATAATGTAGTTGTACCCTCCTTAGGCTGTCATGGGACTAATATTTTGTCCAAGTTGCTAGATTGTTGGTCCTTTCATTCATGTTTGTGGAAGTCATTTGTTATTATATTTAACAAAGACCACATCACCCATCTAATCTTCTAGCTAACTCAACACAAGTAAAAACTAATATGACCCTGCACGGTTGACAATTTAAGAACTATGTCTAATTTCCCTATCTTTATATTATTTTTTTACTAACTCCAAATTGTTGATCTTTATTATGGATTAACCATTAAAAATACATATTAATGTAAATAAAATATCAAAAAATATTTAGATTGACACGGATATAGATTGCCCACTACCAGATTTGCATCAAAATGTTAATTTATTTATGTAATATTTCATTGCATATAATTATTAACAATAACATATTCACAACAACATTCACTATCAAAGAACCCTTTCCAAGCACTCAAAAAAACAACAACCCAATAAAGAACCAACACTCAAAAAAACAACAACCCAATAAAGAACCTCGATTCACGACACTCAACTAACAAATTTAATAACCTCTAATACACCTTTGGTTTGAAGAAACATTTGACACTAACCAAGTAGATGTCAAACAAAGATTTTCATTATGGAACGTGTGGAAAATGTACACGTTTTTTTACTTATTGATATTATGGCTTGCTCTAACATATACCATCACTAGTGAGGAGGAAGATGCACAAATGAAAGACCAATTGAAAGGGAGAGAGTAGCTTCTAGTTTTATCATTATCTAATGTTTGTAGCACATGTATCTTTGGAGTTGACAACAAGATGTATGTTGCTCAGTGCATGTAGGATGATCCTCTAGGATCCATATGGTATCTGTGCTTCTCCTACCTTTTTCATAAGCTTGAAAGAACGTTTTCCATACTAAGTGGAGGGTGTGGCTAATGATAACATGAAAATGGAAGGTGAGGTAACAATAATAGGAAAAGGAGAGCAAAGACGAGGCATCTACTACAATGACCCTACTATCATTATTTGCACTGTAGGGATCTACATGTTAGTTATTTAGAGCAATATTTTTATTTTTTTTAATTATTTGTTAACTTTAAAAATTAATGAAAAAAATCGAATATATTAAAACCATATTACAATAACATTAACTAATCAAAATTTGAATAAATAAAATTATACAACTATGAAAATGATTTTGTTAAAAAAAAATATATATATATATATATATATAATTTTAAACTAAATATCATAATTCCTCTTCTTATTTTAACAAGGATTAAAAATTCAAATTATAAATTTCATCTTCACAATATAAACACCCACATTGATCCACATTAATAAAAAAAGAAAAAGATTAAAACCTTGCCGATTTCCCTACAGTATACACATTATTTCAAAGTAATTTGTTAAGATCATGGACTTTTCATTTGTAAATGAAACTTCTAGCGTGCTTACTCAATTATACAATTGGCACATACTTTCCATAGTGAGTGCTGGGTAAATATATTAATTTTTAATCATTTTTAAAATATTGGTATTTTTGAAAGTATGATAATCTAATGCAATGGAATTTCAGTTGTAGATATAAATTTTAAAATGTCTTGCAACAAGATTTAAAATATTTGTGATTGATTAAGAGTTCATTTTTTTTAAATATAAGGATATATGATAATGGTCCAATATCGATAGACATTTAGTAAGAATGACAGTTTGTTTCCTTATGAATTACGAGTAAGTTATATTAGCTGGTGATAATAGTGAGTGATGACTATCTTCAATGTTAGTTGACAACGGAGTTATGATAGTTTTTTTCACCTTAAAAAATTATATTGATATTAAAATTCTAGAGAATTTTGATCTTTAATAGATTGTGTTTACTCTATTAACATTTATAATATCATTGTCCCTGTGGTGTAGAGTAGTCGGTGAGGGAGTGTGTTGTTAAGGCACTCCGTAAGTGAAATCATTGGTTCAAAACCTCTGGGGACACCTCAATTCCAGCCATGTTAAGGGCTGGTGCGGTCCAGGTCGGGTGCGATCCCTAGGTGATTTTGACGGATGCCCTTGAGTCGTGGCATCCCGACCATAAGCCAATCCCACAAGTCATGGATATTTAGCTAACAAAAAAAACATTTATAATATCACAATGTGTTTATACAAATTTATTAATTTTATGTATAAACTTATTTTAACAGGAAAATTTTGAATTTTGTGTATTTTCATTTATCGTAGTCTAAACGTTTTACTAAATGATTCTTTTTCGACGATATTTTCTGGGTACCTTTGTCTGAAATCCGGTGAGAAATTGTTAGATCCACATATTTGAATGATTATTTCTGTATCTGAATGCTCCAAAAGTTTTTTAGCATGATGAATCCATTTATACATTCAAAAATGAATTTTAAACAATAAAAAATAATGTTTTGGTGTAGATTTATATTACCGGATTCCAGCAAAAAAAACTATTTCATATAACAATTAGACAACACTTTTTCATTTTGTTTCAAGATGACACAAATCCATTTTAACACTAAAAAAACTCCATTTTGATATAAAAATACAAGAATTTAAACCTTATACTATTTTATGATAGAACCTAGATAAAAAAATTGAATCTTACATTCTTCCACTCCACATAATGTGGTACAAACCCACATAAATATAGCAAGGAAATTAGAAACTCGTACCTTTTCACTTTACATTAATCCATACAAACTTATTTTAAAATGGGAAAATATTTGAATCTTACATATCTCCATTTGAAATTAAATACAATACAAACCCACTTTAGCATAAAAAGGGAGAGTTGAACTTTATACTTCTCTACTCCATGTTAAAATCTACTCCAGGTTAAAATGACAAATATCAATTTTAATGTAAAGAAATGTGGAAGTTTAAATGTTCTACGAAATGTTTTTTTTTTGTTATATTTTTTGGGATATTTGTTCAAAATTTGGTGAGAATTTGTTAGATTAGTAGATTTGAGTGATTATTTCTATATAATCAAAGTGTCTCATGGGCTTTTTAGCATGTTGAATCCATTTATGTATTAAAAAATAAAATTTAAACAACGAAAAATAGTGATTTCGTGCAGATTTATATTACCGTGTTGTAACACACACGACCCCTAAGTATCCTTTATAGGGACAAGGCATTAAAATTTCGCTTTCCTTAAT
>ML784893.1:579845-605208 GCA_009831015.1 Picea engelmannii | reverse complement strand
ATTCAATTCTATCCCGGAAGGACTGAAGTAGTCCACTAATAAATTGTTGCATCTTTACCTTTTCATCCTTTATGTAGGGCACATACCTTATCAACTCAAGAAATTTGTTGATATATTCATCTATTGTGAGTTGTCTTAACTTGAGTTCATAGAACTCCTTGGTCTTCCCATCAATGTGTTTTTTCGAAAGATACTTCTTCTTTAAGTACTTCTCAAATTGTTTCCATGACAAGTCCTTCTCATGGATTCCTTTCACATTCCTAAGGTCCTCCCACAAAATGGAGGCCTTTCCATTCAAGTTGAAAATGGTTATTCGAGACTTTAGGTTTTTAGAGTAGTCATGAACTCTGAAGTACTTCTTCAAGCCGAGTAGCCAAACTTCTTCTTCTTCCCCCTTTTTAATCTCTCCATCGAAGGTGGGTGGTTTGGCTTTCTTAAACTCTTCAAGGTCATGGCTCTTGGAATGTTTCCTCTTCTTTCTTCTCCTTTGGGAATGTGAACTAATTTTGCTACTAGAAGATTCCTTGGAGTTATCAATTTCCTCACCAGAGGATTCTTCCGATGAGCGTCTCTTGGCTCCATGTTGTGTCTTCTTTGAAGTGCTCCTCCTTGTGTGTCCACTTTCAGGACCATGCTTTCATATCTCAGGTGGACTTTGAGTTTTCTTAGTATGATGTCTGTCCACATGATTGGTTGTTGGTCCATGTTGCAACTACCTTTGTATATATGATAGGCTTTGTAGTAGGACTACATTAATTTCAATTTGTTTTTCCTATTATTTTATCAGCCTTTCAATGTCATCGTTACAACTCTGTAATTCCGCCACGAGGCTTCTTATGGTTTCAGCCAAATTTGGAGGGGTTTCCACCACCCTCCTCTCATTAGATTCCTCTTCTCTATTGTGAGAGATTTCCCCCAACTCATGGTGTGTCACCATCCTTTACGTTGTAGTTTTCTTGCTGTCCACTGACTGCTTGAGTGCTGATAAAACATTTTTTGTTAGTTAGTTATCTACTAGTTTATGAACAACACACAATTCAGATTTTCAAAACATATAACAACATCAGAAAGTTTCATTCCTCTTTTCAACAATGGTTTAGATAAGTTTCTTATGAATGGGGTAAGATGGGGGGTTACCCCCTTAAAAGTTCTAAAATGAGATTTTTATGTGACTCATTCATGAGCCCAAGCAGGCCAATTGTTGTTGCCCGCTCTGATATCACTTTGTAACACACACGACCCCTAAGTATCCTTTATAGGGATGGGGCATCAAAATTTCACTTTTCTTAATCATCTCGGATCCTCTCCCCGAGATCTCCATCTTCTTTTGCTCGTCAAGAGCTTTCCAACAACTGTCACCATGCTCAAATCTGAGCTCTGGATTGGCAGTTACGCCATTGTTTAACGTACAGGATTACGATATTTCGCGTTCGACGCTTCAGCGTTGAATGCCCGTTATCTCTAATTGCATATCCTTCGGAATCCCGAAACCCCGAAGTCCTGCCACGTGGTTCCAACCTTCGGCCTTTTCGACTTATTCAATACACCACCTCTAAACCTTTGGAATTCTGAAACCTCGGACTCCCGAAGCGTCCACACTTACACGTGGTGGCACGTTAAATGTTGAGGCAGGGACAAGTAGGTCCAGGCCTTCGGCCGATTTACCCCAGCATTCCAACATTCCATGTTCCCCGAAGTCCCAAAGTCCTGGTGTCTCGGGTACTCC
The DNA here is from genome assembly GCA_009831015.1 of Picea engelmannii. Taxonomy (NCBI): domain Eukaryota; kingdom Viridiplantae; phylum Streptophyta; class Pinopsida; order Pinales; family Pinaceae; genus Picea; species Picea engelmannii. Next base: position 603,482 of record ML784893.1, on the reverse strand, counting down.
ACCAGCTTTTAGGCCAAGCGAGCATGCACCAGGACACGCGACTAAGGGCATAAATGACACATCGACCCATTAATGGGTGACACGTGTTACGTTCTAATGGGCATATAAGACCTATAAAAAACATGAATCAAGGCGACACGTGGCATGTCGAACATGGGTCCACGTCACCCTAGGTCACATTAGTGTGCCACGTCGCTCCAGATCGATAGCCTCCGGGAGTCTCTAACTTCTCCTTCCTACGAGTTCGCCCAGAGCTCCAAAACTTGAACTCTCGCCAACAACCTCCCAACACCCCTTCTATCCCATTGTCAAGATAGGATCACATAGATCCATTGATCTACGACCTCCGTTGCTTCGCAACTTCGATGTTCGGGGGATCCGCTGTGCAACTTCCTCTTTGCTCCTAGAGTGGTCAACGCCGGGATGACCACGGTCTAGATCCGACGGTCAGGAGGGATCCCGAAGCATCCTCGAATTGACGGTTTGTGTTACTTCGTGACTTCGATGTTCAGGGGTTCTACCCATTTAACACTCCCTTTCTCCTAGAGTGGTCAACGTCGGACTAACCGCGACTTAGATCCAACGACCAGGAAAGGTCTCAAAACGTCCTCAAATCTACAACTCTTGTCACTTCGCGAGTTCGACGTTCGGGGGTTCTACCCACTTATCACTCCCTTTCTCCTAGAGTGGTCAACGCCGAACTGACCGCGATGTAGATCCAATGACCGATAAAGATCCCGAAGCGTCCTTTGATCTACGACTCTCGTCACTTTGCGAGTTCGACGTTCGGAGGTTCTACCCGCTTAACACTCCCTTTCTCCCGAGGTGGTTAACACCGGACTGACCGCAACGTAGATCCAACGGTCATGGGAGATCCCAAATGTCCTTGGATCTATGGTTCTCATCACTTCGCGACTGAGAAGTGAATCAGGGTTTAACGATGGGACAAATTCCATGATCGCAGTTAAAGGAACCACCAGATGTTGGTCAACCTTGTCGGTAACCGTGCCAGTAGGTTTCCTTTGGTTGGTTTCGAAGGCTGTAAGGTCATAGCATCCTAGAGCTCCGAACTCCCGGAGTTTCGAAGCCAAAATAGCTTAGCTCCTTTCGGACCTAGCGAAGGGTTACAAGGTCCCAATCATGTGGAACTTATCGAGCTCCAGAGGCTACACTCATAGTTCTTAGGCAAGATTTGGTTAAGGTCATGGGCATGAGCCCGTGGTCTCTTGAGCGACTTGTTTGAAGGGAACGCCTTCCATTCAAAAAACTTAAATTCTAAAACAGGGAAAGGTACTTTTCGAGGGATCAACGAGACTTAAACATTCCAGCAAAGTCTGCCCTGACTCTTACCTTGCAAGACCAATCCTTGGGAAAATTGCCTTAAGGAATTTTCGACCAGTACCAGAACCATAAACTTATTCTCAAATTCATCTAAAAACCCATGTTGAATAGTTATCCTGCTGCTAAGCAAAGGTAAACAGAAACCATGCAAATATAGGGGCTCACAGAAAAACAATAAGCATTTCTAATGATTAATCAAACAATGTAATATTTAATCACAAACACAAGCATTCAATCATCACTTCCATTCTAGTACACATAGTATAAAAATACTTATCAAGAAACCATAATCGTGAAGCAACTACTGAGAGGGGTGCTCGTTTCCATCCAACCGTAGGCACAACAACTCCTGAATGGATTTACTACTGGCCACCCCCTAGCTAGATCATGATGCCTCGAGAGAGAGTCTTCCTTCTTGTTCAGCGACAGTTAGGGACGAAGGCCACTCTTCTCCTCCCACATGAACCTGACAATCGATTTTCTTTTCATCGAGCAAGGGGGCCTGCAATGAGTGCTTCCTCAGTCACTCGTCTTCCTGCAACCCCATTTATCAACTTGGACTGAAAACGTTGCCAACAACTTCTTGTACCTAGAGCAAGCTTGTTGTTCAATTATCCTCAGAACCAGAGAGCTACACACACTCTCCTCTCTTTGGAAGGATGGTCTCTCGACTTATCTCCTTCACAATCCCCTTCTGCCCACAAATTTTGTTCTTTTCTTTCCTTCCTCAACAAGATTGAGTGGGTCCGAATCCCCAGTTCATGGTCATGTCAGAAAGTCTTTCAGATGGGTACTCTACCCATCTCCTCTTTAACTCTTGAGGAGGGCTTCCCAACTATCAACCTGACGGGTAATTTATTTATGGGTCAGAGGACTGTTCCGGGTCTAAGTAAATTAAATCCAATAAAGTACTCATCTGGTAGGGTCATCTCAACCATTGCTGGTTCCCCTTAGCATCTCTCTCATAGCATCATGATCTGCCTTGGCAAACCCCTTCAACAATTATGCAACACTATCCATTTTATTTAAAAACAGAAATACATACATTATCTTTCATAAAAATGTTCATCAATTCCAACATCCACACATATTCACCGTGCCCATAGTCTTTTGGCAAGCTATAGTTATATTTATAGGATGGGGAAACAAGATATTACATAGTCATAAGACAATTGAACAACACCTAAAGAAATATAGATTTAAAACTTACACTTGTAACAAAAATATACAAAACCCTCTATCATATTTAAAAAATATTTGTGTAACATTATTATCTATTTTTTTTTTAATAATTTTAAATTTTATTTATAATATCTGATTTTATTATTATTATTTTTAATAATAAAAGTTTAAGATATTATTTAAATTGAAACTATATTTTTTGGTTAGTAAATAAGATTGGTTAGTAAATAAGATCTAAAATTGTTATTAATTAATAGTTCAAGAGCTAAATATATTTAACAATAAAATTTACCTCCTTACAATTCATTAACAAATTATTTTAAATTATGTTTTTAAAGTAAAAATATACCCACTCAATTTAAAAACACTAATTAACAACTAAATGAGAATAAGTTTTACCACTTCTAAATGCTATTTATAAAATAATAAATAAATAAAGTCAAATATAAAGGTGACACTGTTACACATATATACACCTCTATCAACTTACCAAGAAACCATTCTTGTCATTAATGAAGAAAATTAAAACTTAACGCCACGTGTCACGAAGAGGGCGCCCTTTTACGTTCCCGCCATTTTCCCGTTACAAATTGCATATCTTCTCAAAGAAAACTGTGTTTTCCTGCACATATCTGTCTCTCCAAATGCATTCTGGTAGCAAGTACATCGAGGTTCAGATATCGATTCCCACAGAGCACTGCAGGAACAACAATGGAGCCGATGACGGAATACGAGCGCAAGAGGCTCGAAAATGTCCAGCGTAACCGGCAGATGTTAGCGGCTCTTCGCGTGCACGACACAGCTGAGCACCTTCGTTCCGCCTCTAAAAAACCCAAGTAAGTCCCATTCCGCATCCCCCAAATGCCTCCTAAGATTGTGCAGCCAAAATAATTGAACAATTGTTGCTGTTTTCCAGGTCGGAGCCTAAGGTTAAGCCCCCCAAGCGTGAAAGAGAAGCGGAACACTCTGTACTTCGAAGGTCCCGGCGGACCAGAGGAGTCTCCCCTCAAAGTATCGGGGATTTGGGCAGTGATGGCCCGCCTGCTAAACCTCGCAAGGGTTTGAATGCGCCAACCCCTGGTTTTCCGAAACCTCCCATATCCTCGAAGAAAGGGCCTCTAAGTTTAGCGAAAACTTATATGCCCTACGGGGATGAGGATGCTTATGATCATTATTTTAATCGGCTCAAAGAGCTCAGGGACCATGCGCCTTTGACGGATTTGAAATGCGCCAAGACAGGCTGGGTATCGGAAGGCGGAGGTCATGTTGGGCCAAAATTTAGCCCGGAAGACCTAAAGTTAGAGGCTAAAGATATAGCTAGGGTTACTCCAACTAAAATATGCAGTGTCCATATCTTGCCTTGCAGAGAGAGGGTTATAGTTGCGAGTGGAGACATTGAAGGCTATTTGAGCCTGTGGGATGCTGATTATGAGGAAGGAAATGGATTTCACATGTATATGCCCCATTCCGGCCCGGTGTCAGGAATTGCAACCTCACCCTTTTCTGTGGAGAAGGTTCAGTTCTTATCATGGAGTGCTATTTTATTTTTATTTTTAGTCTCTAGTTGTTCTTTATTTGTTTCTTATAAAATTTTATATCAAAAATTTTGAAATAATAATTTAATAAGTGCATTTTGTATATACGCCCCAGGGATCGATCACAAGAGCAAGAACATAATTCATTTTTTGAAATTATAATTTAAGAAGTGCATTTTGAATACGGCTCAAGGACAGATCTCAAGACCAGAGTGGAAATCTGGTGAACAGCTCAACATTCTGTTGACCTTATTAGTGAACCAAACAATGGCTCGTTACCTAGTATTAGCTAGTATTCATCTTTTAGATGTGCCACGGTCATCATCTGGTGTTGTCGTTTAATAAAAGTGGTTCCTACGGGCTGCAAGATGTTGCTTAATACTTTTCTTTTAAGGCAGAATCATAGTTGCCAATGGCCATATGTCTGTATTGATATGTATGCATATAAAACAATTCTTATGATATAGAAAAAAATTATTGGAAAAAGCCAAATATTGTTGAAATATCAAATACAATAGTATACCTCCGAAATATGGCCAAATATGCCGAATTAATGGCCGAGATGTGCTTGCAATACATCGAAAGTAAGTTCAAGCTACAACTGAAGCACGCCCAAAGTAATGGCCGAGATACGACTGAAATGCGCCTAAGTTAATGGCAGAGATACGGCTTCAATATACCCAAACGTAATCGTCAAGATACGGTTCTTATACGTTGATCTTTTTTCTGGTATATATTGCTGAATATGGCTCTATCTGTATACATAGGCTGTATATCTGCTGCACATCTATGTGAAGAAGGCTGTATATCTGTGTTAAGAAGGCTGTATATGGTAACTATGGGCAGAATCACACACACACCAAAAGACTGTTGTGCATCTGTATATATGATAACTACGGGCAGAATCACACAACAAAATACAATTCAATAAACTTGGAAAGATGTTGGATAAACCTTTTTTATGATGTCGATTGTCATGAATGTTCTTCGCTCTTTACCTGCTCTATTAATATTTAGTTTGTTTTCTTATTATTGTTTTCATAACGGGTCAGTAAATTGAATTCCTGGCGCATCATTAAAAATGGTTTGAACACTACAGAATATATAGATGGTTAAGCTCATTCTCAAGTCAGTAACTCTCGCAACAACTAGTTTTGTATTGTTCCAGCCCCACGTTCAAACTTTTACTATGCTGCCACCATGTTCAACTTTCCAGTACCCAATGTCATTTCTATTGATGATAATGTGACTTATTACAGTTTGTTAATGCTTAGAGTCACTGATATACGTTACATATTATAAAGTTTATTCAATCTGAAGAGACATAATTACATTCTGTAGGTGCTTCAAGGAGCACAACACCTCATGGGTGTAGTATATGAACCAGAAAATATAAAAAAGAAAGTTTCAGAAAAAACCACCAAAACCCAGCCAATAGCATGGCAGAGAAGCACTTCAGAAGAGAACCTGGACGGATCGGGCATGAGCGGCAAGAAAACCCTTTGAGAACAGGATCCATTGTGACCACAAGAGGGCCTGCAACCTCTGAGGATGAAGAAACAGAAGCTGCATGCCCTAGACGGATCTCAAAGTGCTGACCCTGGCAGTAAATCAGCACTGCACGCCCGTAAGGACCTCAAAGCTCTGTTACAGACCCCACCAAAAGAAACAGAAAACCCTAGCAACCACACCACACCACAGATCCAAAGCGAAAACAAGGAATCTCGGTCACCAAGATCACCGAGATAACCCTGACAATGCATCAACCCCTGAACATACCAGCAGGGATGGATTGGTGAGGACCAAACCCTCAGAAAACTTCATGAAACACCTCCACACACACTAGAGGTTGAAAAGATAGTGGACCGGAACCCCACAGCAGACATTGAAGGCTTCAAATATCGGATTTGAAAAGACACCAGATCTGAAGAGAAAAACCCCAGACACGTTCATCCACGCTCATCTGAAGAAAAACCGTGTCCCCAACAGAAAAAGGCCAGAGGAAGAACATGAGTCCGCAGCAGGACTCGAGACCACATGAAAAATGCAGCTAAACCGGGAAGGCTCCAACAGCAAGATCCGCCCACAGGAAGGCATAACCCGTTCCAGAAACAAAAGATCCGCATAGAAAATCGCCAAAAACACGCAACAGGGGCAGCATGAAACCATGGCTTCAATGAAGCTAAAGAAGGGACGATCTCCAACGATCAAACCAGGATCATGGCTGCCATTGCCACACCGCTACCAAGAAGGGGAAGAAACATATGGGAGCACAGAGAGCGCCTCAAAAAGGGAGAGGGGTCTGCAGCTGAGGAAACCCTAGTCACAAATCCCCAATTCCCAAGTTAGATTGTTCTATGCTACCCAATATCATACCCAATCGTTTGACCTTTAATTGCAGGTTCTCATGTTTAGCACTGAGATACCATACTCTTGCTTAGAATTTGCCACATTGTTATGTCCTAGGGTCCATTATCCTTTAGTGTAGTGGTAAGTAAGCCTGTTTGATACCACACTTCCACTGATAAGTGGCCATGCAAGTAAAGTGAAACAACTTGCAATATTTTGAGTATTCAAATGTCCGGTGTTCTACATAAAAAATAACATCAGAGAAATCTGTCTGAAATCATTTGTCTTTACAATATTACTTTGAAGGAGTATTTAAAAAGTTTTCTTTGGGAAATTATCTGGATTCTGAACTGTTATTGTGTTACTTAGTCAGATGCTGAATTTAAGCAAGTGACAAATGCCAATGTTTTTGCATGTGCAGGTTCTTTCTTGTAGCTGTGATGGGTTTATTCGTTGTATGGATATTGAGAAAGAAGTATTTGATATGCTATACACGAACGACAGAAATATAATGCTTTCAGCCATCTGTTGTGCACCACATGGTTATCAATCTGTTTATTTTGCTGAGGCATTCGGTGAAATGAAGATGCTTGATTTGAGGGTTGGTGGTGTTTCGAACTCATATGATTTGCATGAAAAGAAGATAAACACTATCGATTTTCATCCTCATAATCCACATTTAGTGTCTACAAGCTCAACTGATTGTACGGCAAGCATATGGGATGTGAGAAATATGGGAAAGAGGCAAACTAAAAGCATTGCTACTGTGCGACATGATAGGGCAGTGCTTTCTTCTTACTTCTCTCCTAGTGGAAACTACCTTGCAACCACAAGGTATGTTGTTGGCTGTCTTTTAGCTCTTGGTGTGTTAGAGAAAAATAATACGTTCTTCTTTCTTTCTTAATTTATATACTTTTTTTAATTTGATTTTTTTTTCCCGCAGTCGTTTCAGGTTATTTGATTATATAAGATAAACAGTATGTTTAAATTCAAAATCATATCATCCACTACATAAAATCATCATTTATATCAATTTAGTAAATACTAACTTCTAATACAAGCTTGTGGCATGTAATTGTGTTAGAAACTCTGTTGACGTTCAACATTGGCTAACATTGGATTCAATCTATTGAATCCTTATATCTGAGGCTCGTCGTCCTGACGATAAGCCTTAGGTAGAAGGGTTAGAAACGTTGACTAAGACATGGACCAGATTGCAGGTAATCTGGAAAGCATAAATGTTAGTGAAACCTTCATTTTTATGATTGGAATCCTTTTGATGTGATTTTGGATCATGTGGCAATGGGAATAATGGTTTTCTTTTTCCAATTTTTTTTCAATTTTTGCCATGTAAGTGGGGTTGAAAGCCATCTTGTGTTTTTTTAATTACAGAGAGTATAGGATTACTAATTTAATCTGATTTATCTTTTTGTAAATTGGTGAGATAGTATATTGCACCAAACAATAGCATGTTAGGTTTGTATGCTATTTATTTGTTAATTATAACCTATCTGTGTTGTTCCTTCGAGTTATTAATTTCTTATTTGATAAATACATTTATTTTTCATTTTCATCCGCTTTAAACTATAATGTATGATGAAGAATGCATTCATTTTTGGGCCCAACTCTTATTTCGGACCTTGTCTAGTTGAAACGATGTTGGGTTCATGTGCAACAGCTTTGATGACAATGTGGGATTATTGAATGGACTCGACTCATGGAGCACAACTTTGATATACCATTACAACCCAAAACGAACAACGATATCTTCTTTCAGGCAGGGTTCCCATCCTTTACCATTACTATATCTTATTTACAATGTTTAAAAGTTTTATTTTCTTTATTGGTGGGTACAAGTAGATATTTTTTTGAGGAAAACTTTTTGCACTTTTCTTGTCTTTTGAACTGGCTCATTCTAGGTTGAGACATTTCTTTAGTTTGTAATCTTTCAAAAATAAATCATTTTAGCTTTCACTAACTATATTTGTGCAAGTACTGATATCGTTGTGTATGCTTTTGTTGATATTTCTTTAGTTTGCAATCTTTTATTAGGCATTTTAGCTTTCAGTTAATATATGCCCTCTAACCATTTATTTCTCTGTGCATGTATGTATATGCTTTTGTTTTGTGAATTGAAACCTGATCCACCTATCTACCAATTTGTTTATCTATCTGACTAGCCACACGTATATTTATTTATAAGTCGCTCTATTTTTATATGTTAATGTGTTTCTATGAGTTCGACATTTCTAGTATATCGTTTAGTGACCTACAAGGCATTAATTTGGAGTGAATTTAAAAAAATGTCATGTTTGATACTTATCCCTAGTTAGCATGACGATCCTTACCGCATGATATAGTCATGTATAAAGAGCTTAGTTTCAGCATTACAGTATAGAGGAAGAGTTGTATATATGTAAATACTACAATGGCATAAATTGACGGCATTCTGTTGCACAGCTTGCAGATATATTAGTGTATTTTGTTTGAACCTCCATTTTAAAATGCATTACAAAGCACAATGTTGATAAGCCGGCCCTCGTCAATACATCTATGATTATATTCTTTTTTTATTTGCCGTTCTATATTCATTGTGCTAACTTATGAGCTCATGCTTGCTCAAATCCATAATTTATTTGATCAATAAATTCTTGATTTCACTGTTCGAGGCTTTAGGACCTTTCCAAGAGATTATGAGCTCATGCTTGCTCAAATCCATAATTGATTTGATCAATAAATTCTTGATTTCACTGTTCGAGGCTTTAGGACCTTTCCAAAAGCAATTTAAAAAAATGAAAAATCACAATTAAAATGCATTGAAATTTCTTAATGATAACAATGTGAATCTAGTAGAAGAAATCGCGGTTCCAAGTTAAGACCAGATGGCTCTGACAGATGGCTCCGACAAATGCTTAGCCAAACAATGCAGAATATATGAAACAAGGGTTGATGTGCTATATTGGTTCAATATTATTGAAAGCATTACCTTTTTGGGTTTACCCCTATTAGGTTTAATGCATTGAATTTTTTTTAATGATAACAATGTGAATCTAGTAGAAGAAATTGAGGTTCCAAGTTAAGACCAGATGGCTCCAACAAGTGCTTAGCCAAACAATGCACAATATATGAAAGAAGTGCTTAGCCCAACAAAGCACAATATATGAAACACGGATTGATATGATATATTGGTTCAATATTATTGAAAGCATTACCTTTTTGGGTTTATCCCTATTAGGTTTTTGTTTTTGACTATTTTTCATTTCTGTTCTTTGAAATTACTATAAGAAGAAATTGTGGTTCCAAGTTAAGACCAGATGACTCCAGCAAGTGCTTAGCCAAACAATGCACAATATATGAAACACAGGCTTAGCCAAACAATGCACAATATATGAAACATGGGTTGATGTGATGTATTGGTTCAATATATATATATATTTTTGGTTTGTTCGTTTGTCCGTGACATGTGGGACTAAGAAATCGTGATTCAGGGGCATCTAAGCCGTCAAAATCACCTGGGGATCGCACCTGGTCTAAGCCACACCAACCCTTAACATGGCTGGATTTTTTGTCCCCGTAGGTTTCGAACCGGTGATTTTAACATCACAGAGTGCCTTAACAGCACACTCCGTCACCGACTGTCCTACACCTCGGGGACTTATTGGTTCAATATTATTGAAAGCATTACCTTTTTGGGTTTATCTCTATTAGGCTTTTGTTTTTGATTATTTTTCATTTATGTTCTTTAAAATTACTACAGGTACTCCATTGCTATAATATTATTACTTGGGAGTTTAGAGTTCCACTGACCTACTTTGATCACTTGTGGACATTAATATGATTTCATTTCTTTTTGCAGACAGCAATCTGACCCCATCCTCTCACAATTAAGTGAATAATGGAGGTGCTGGTGCTTAAGCTATAATTTCATTTCATTTCATTTATTTTTTTAGACAACAATCTGACCCCATCCTCTCACAATTAAGTGAATAATGGAGGTGCTGGTGCTAAGCTAGCTTAAGGGAATTCTTCCCCTTTGTAATTTCTGGATTAATCTGCTGACAAGACTCTTTAGAAAAAGCATTTTAAACCAAAGAATTCTTCGTAAGTCTTCAATTTATGACAACGGTTAGTCAGGTCTTATCCAAAAGTATTTTTTTAAGATTGTTTAAATAGTAAGGTAGCTGGTAAGAACCCCAAAGGACTGGATGAGATTTGGCATATGTGAACTTAGCACAAAAACATATACAAATCAAACTAACCCTTGGTACTAGCAGCTCATTTCATTTCGCTAACCTTTTTTAATTAATTGTTCGAAATTCCAGCTATCATCTTCATCTTTCACTGGCCAGCAACGTCTTTCTTATACATGAGTTACATGGTCTCTAATATGCTGACAAGTAGATTATTTATGGAACCTGCCAAACCCTTGAATTCCACAACTCACGTCGGTTATTAGTTAAGTCTAATAGGAGACAGGCTGATCTATTAACTGTTTTCTTAATCTTTCAGTGACGTGCAAGTTCTTTTTCATTCCCAAGTTAATCTTTAATTTGCTGACAAGTAGATTTTCTTCAATTTATGGCAATTGTTAGTCAGGTCTAATTCAAAGTACATTGTTTTAAGTTTCTCTGTATAGTAGTAAGAACACTCCGTTTGCCTTATGCTAAATATGTGTCCTTGACAGTGGATTTCTGTGAAGAAGTCACCATTATCACTTTTGGCCATTTGGGCTAAAATTTAGGGATCCGAAATGTAGAATAAGATGTAATATATAACAAAATCTTGTTCAGAACAGTCAAGTACTGCCCCACGTGCAATATAAAAGTGAAAAAAAACTTTGTTATATTGCAATTTTATCTGAAGATGGAGACATGCAGAGTGCATATTTCATTGTATCCAGTTTTCTAGAAGCCAACAAGTGCTTATGTGCATTTCAAAACTGTTCCTGCCGAAGTTGCAACTTCGGCATGTTCATTACGCAGGGATGTGCGAAAGTATGTTCAAGCCATTTATTGTACTAACAGATTTACGAAGTTGATATATAATGTGATTTGTTAATCGATCTAACATGTAGAAGAACTTTTCGTCTTATCTCTCAAATGGGGTGATGTTTTAAACTTAACTGGTTTCTTTCGCAGAGCAATATGGGGATGGGATGATCAATACCTTTTCATAGGTAACGCGGAAAAGGCTCTTGATGCAATCTGTACATCGACAAAGATTACAACTACTTTACGCAGCCCATTGCTGACAGCAATTCCTGCCACAGTCGCCATGCATCCTTTCTCCTGTGGCACATTGGCTGGGGCCACCGGAGGTGGTCGGGTGTATTTATGGCGAAAACATTGAAGTACCTCAATAACGCGCTTGTTCTTTTGCTTTTTCGATTAGTGTAAGTTATTTAGCGGCCATAATATTATATAATGGTGCACGAGGCATTTTTTGTTAGCAATGGGAAAAACAAATATGTGTCGATGCTGGAGTTCCTAGATAACATTTAAATTCATTTCAACTTTTTACTTCCTTTTGAAAGGTGTATTGAAGTTTTTGACGTTCGTTTACATATTTGCACAGATGGAACAGCAGTCATTTACTTCTTCTTGTGATGCTGAGGAACTGAAAATGGTTAATGTCTCTCTCATTTCCATTTTGTAATTCCTTTTCTGAGTATAGTGGTGTTATTGATCGTGATCACCTCACTAATGAACTAATTATTGTGCATAAATTCAGAGTTTATGATAAAGTTTTACAAAAATAGTTTTTATTCTTTATTGTATAATTTCAATATTCAAAGTATATTTTTTTTTAAAGTTTTAATTTTTGTTTCTCTTAATTATCTTTCAACTAAAATTTCATCTACAACTTATTCAATTGAAGAATAAATTCAGCAGTTGAACTAAAACAACTTAATCATATGCAAACAGTGAATTAGTAAAATACCTCTTAACACTGTCAAATTTAACAGCCCAGCTTTGTAGAAGTCTTGTAACAATCTTGATTTGGTTAATTACTGCCCAAAATTGGGATTATTCATTCCTAGTTGCTAGCTCTGTGAAACTTGGGGATTTTAACCCTCTTTGTTTGTGTATCTAGCAACCACAATAACAACTAGATCTGAAAATCCTTCCAATCTCAAGGTACTCAAAATCCTTGTCTCTTTGTTAATTACCTTTTGTCCTCACAAAATTATCCAACTTCCTATTCCCCACTATCTTCCTATCCTCTCCAACTTCATATCCTCCACTATCTTTCTATCCTCTTTCCAGTATCTTCACTATCCTCTCTAGAATAGTCCTAGGAAGGTCAAAATATATTAAAATATTCTTTCACTCATCCAACATTAATAAGCTTGACAAAAATCCAAATTAATTTCAATTTTGGGTGGATTAACAAATCTTATGTTATATGGATACAAGGAGAGGAGCGGGCATGTCGAGATGGAGCTCTGCGGTCTACTAGCCCCGGAGGCTCGCCGAGCCTATTGTCACCCTAGCTCCTTTTCCTCGTTGACATGGAGAGCTTTGCGGCCCGCACTCCCCCCGAGGCCTGTACCTATGGATAAGCACTTGCTGCAGGCCACATAAGAAACACTTCTAACCTACTCCATAGCAGTCGATTTTATCTATTGGTTTATTCAGCTGGGATCTCCACAAATCTCTTTGAATATCGGGAACCTTCTGCGACAGACTAATCAAGGGCCTTCTTGTTACACATTATTTTGGTCACACTGATGATGACTCTACAAGCATGTGTTCAGGCTCTCAAAACAATCTTTTACATGAGGTAAATGATTGAGTTCTTCCCCTACAAGACATGTTTTTAGAACGACGCCACAGGCTGACAGTGGTACACAGTGCGGAAATCCTTGATTTCTGCACGCTGCTCTATGCCTGGCTCACAGGGTTTTCGCAGGCTGCTATATAGGTAGGGTGCGATGGCGTTTGAAGCTAAAGAAAGGAAGTTCATGAAGTTTCTAGGAGGAGAATCTTCTAGAATGTGAGGTGGCGTCCGTATGGTTGTAATCCTACTGGCTTCTCTGATTTGGTGGGATCATTCTCATCCTTTTAACCACTTCACCTTCCCCTATATAATGATGGGTTTCTCATAGAAAAGGTTAAGCAAGATTGAACAAAGAATTGCTGAAAGAATAGGCTAAAGACTGTGTGAAGGATTCTGTTACAACTGATGCTTGAGGCCTCCATTTGTCCATCAAGCTTTTGTGGACCATCTTCATATAAATTCGGAGCAAGTGTACGTGTGTGTTGGAACAAAGGACCACCAAAAGGGAACTCGCGACATCAATGCAATTTGGTTGTATCTTCCACTTTTACTTAATATAATACAGTGATATGTTTCTTTCCCATAAAATCATTAGCATTTTATTACATGACTCTTTGATCACATGTTTAAGTTTTCATTGAATCTATTACTGTTGCTGTAACGTCCCCAACCATCAATGCCATGGTCGGGCCAACATTACTACGCGGAAAAACACTACTATAACATATTATGCATTCTTATGAAATACAATTACTTAATAACAGTTAAACACAACGTAAGCACATTAATACCGATAGCATACATAATCCACGGCATTAACAATAATTCACGAATACAGTGGAATACATGTAAACATTGCTAGAATCATAGACATGCATATTTAATTGAAATTATACGCATGTATATACTTATCTTTTAGACTGGATGTAATTCACCAACTGTGTGTAGACCTCCCACGAACATCCCAGCCTTAGACCGCGCTGCTCATCACTCTCAGCAGTAGGTCACCCCCGAGCTGGGACTAAGCTCCACCGGGTAGGGATTCCTAGGCTAGGCAAGGAATACAGGAAGACATAGTCACAGAAGAAGGATTTTCTCCCAGGAGCCACTTATGCCCACTGTCCACAGACTCTCATTCCCCACATGTTTGTCCCACCCCAGGAGTATACACCTTCACTGTCACCAAGACAATCCATCGACTACTAACCTCCCTTGCCTTGGGCTTAAGAAACAGACCAGACCGGAAGTCTCCGAGCTCTGTAACAACTACATGACTCTTTTCAGGAGTTCTCACTTCCTCTGCGCACTTTCTCACTTGGAGAGAGTCGCTCACAAACTGGGTAACTTGCCTCTTCAACAACAATCACCTCCCTCACACTGGCCAGCAAGCCACACGCAATCCAGCACTGCGTGGCCACAACAATCAATTGGGAACATGGGTATGGACACCTGAAACAGAAACGATCAGCGTTAAAGCATAGCGCGGATTTGCGATTACAGGATGTGGTGAGCTTTCCAACAAGCAACACAGGATGCATGGCTCAACAATTACGGTACATTCAGTTCTCCCAACTAGCAATAAGGAACATACTCACCTCTCTGGTTTCAGAGATGCGTAAGGTGTACAAACGGAGGATGGAGGAATTGGAAGGTCAAACCCCGAATTCAGGTGATGGTTGGAGGAATGCCCACCCAACTCCTACACAACAGTCGACGGAATGGAAAGAGAACCCCCAACACGGTTCATTTTTTGGGTTAAATCTCATGCACCTGGGGCGACATGTTGTCCCTCCCGAGGAACTTAGGACAAAACATAGATTTCATATGGCTTTTGGGATAATATTAAAATATTATTCCCAAGGACTTAAGCCCCTAGGCTCCACACTTAGCCTCTCTTTCCAACCTTCCAACCCCCAATCCCTTACACAGGTTTTCTGGAAGTTTAGTCCCCCATCACTCATTCATCGTGGTCGGTCCACACAGAGAGATGTTTTGTATTAAAACTGTGCATAATTACATGTACAAAAATCAAGCTCCTGGCTTCAACACTTAAGTTCCCTGGCCTAATAACACATAAGCCCACTAGCTTATATAACTTGGCTCACCAGCCTTATAAACTTGAATTACAGTTCATAAACAAGCTTTATACTTCATACACATGATTTACAACAGGGCTCGGCCTTGGGGACATTACAATCCCCTCCCCTTATTTTTGCACTGTCCTCGGTGCAACTTTACACTGCATCTGCAAGCTTTTCAAAATTTTCAAAAAGATGCAGGTACTCTGCCCGCATAACATCTTCATGCTCTCATGTCGCATCCTCAGGACCATACCAGGTCCACTGGACCTTTACAAGCCCTATAGCTCGATTCCGGAGCTGTTTGTTTTTCTTGTCCAATATGCGCACATGATGCACTTGCAGGACACCTTTTTGCTCCACCTGGATCACATTCCAATCGATTACATGATTAGCATCAGGCATATACTTTTTAAGAAATGAAACATGAAACACATTATGTACAGTCATGGATGCAGGTAATGCAAACATATATGCAACTGGTCCAATCCTTTCCAGGATTTCAAATGGCCCACAAAATCTGACTGCCAACTTGGCGCAACTTCTCAGCTTCAGGGAACTCTTGTTAGCTTTCACTTTCAGGAAAACATGATCACCCACTTTGAACTCTCTGTGGGTTCTGTTCTTATCAGCACAACTTTTCTGTCTGTCCTGGGCAGCTTTCAAATTTTGCTTAATTTTTATCATTTGGTCCTCCATCTCTTTGAGCAACTCTGGCCCAACTACTGTTCTATCAGTTGGATTATCCTAGCTCATTGGAGTATTGCACTTTCTTCCATAAAGTGCTTCAAATGGGTTCATCTTCAATGATGCATGATACCCATTGTTGTAGGTGAATTCTACCAAGTGTAGGTAGTCTTCCCATTTTGATGGTTTGTCCATCACATACATTCTCAGTGTGTCTTCTATTACTCTGTTCACCCTCTTTGTCTGTCCATCAGACTCAGGATGATAAGCTATACTAAAGTTCAGATTCGTTTCGAATCCTTTGAACAATCATTTCTAGAAATTCGAGGTGAATTTCGGGTCTCTGTCGGACACAATCGTTTTAGGAATTCCGTGCAATCGTGCCACTTCTCTTATGAAAATATCAGCAACATCTGCTGCCTTGTGAGTGGAATAAAATGGGCAGCTTTTGTAAGCTTGTCCACCACCACCATGATCGAATCATGCAGCTTGCATGTTCGGGGCAATCACGTAATAAAATCCATCGTTACTACTTCCCACTTCCACTCAGGAATGGGTAAAGGTTGCATCAACCCTGATGGGTGCCTATGCTTAGCTTTAACTTTCTGGCACTCCATACATCTAGCGATGTATTCAACGATCTCTCTCTTCATACCCGGCCAAAAGTAATGGCTCTTGACCATTGCTACTGTTTTCTGATATCCAGGGTGCCCTGCATAAGRCACATTATGCATCTCCTGCAAAATCATYTGTTTCAAGCACTGGACATTGGGTACAAAAACTCTGTTCTTGTACAACAGTATTCCATCTGTTTCCAATTTATAAATTTCTGTCTTTTGTGGCATCTTACCCTRCTGTARCTTGGCTACCAATTTTCTGTACTGCAGATATGCATTTGCAGCCTCCAGAATTCTGCTTTTAATATCAGTCYGATACATGCTAATGGCTGTAGCATGTAATTCATGCACCTTCCTGCTGAGTGCATCAACCACTTTATTCTCCTTTCCTTTGATATGCTTGATCTCAAAGTCGTACTCACACAGAAATTCCAGCCACCTACTTTGTCTAGCGTTTAAGGTTGGCTGATCAAACAAATATTTCAAACCGTTATGGTTTGTTCTGAGTTCAAACCTCATTCCCATGAGGTAATGCCTCCATTTCTTTAGAGCATGAACTATGGCTGCCAACTCCAAGTCATGGGTTGCATAGTTCTTCTCGTGCTCTTTTAATTTCCTGGACTCATAACAGATTACAAATCTGTTCTGACTGAGGACCCCTCCCAGTCCTTCTTTGCATACATTAGTGCATACTATGAAATCTGCATTTGGATCTACAATCCTCAGGATTGGAGCATTGGTTAACAACTGCTTCAATCGCTGAAAACTTTCCTCACATCCCTTTGTCCAGTGAAACTGCTTCCCCTTTCTTTGCAAGGAAGTGATAGGGTGAGCTATCTTGGAAAACCCTGCGATGAACCTTCTGTAATAACCATCCAATCCCATGAAGGATCTAACTTCCGCTACGTTCTTTGGCGCTGACCATTCTCTAATGGCTTCAATCTTCTCAGGGTCTACCGCTATCCCATCCTTCGAGATAATATGTCCCAAGTAATGGATCCGCTTCTGATAAAATGAGCACTTGCTCAGCTTGGCATATAGTTGGTGCTCTCTTAGCACCTGCAACACCATCTTCAGATGTTGTTCGTGTTCTTTGTCGGTCCTGGAATACACCGGAATATCATCCAGGAAGATGATGACAAACTTGTCTAGATAGTCCCTGAATATTCCATTCATTAAGCTCATAAAAACAGCGGGTGCATTTGACAGTGCAAACGACACCACTGTGAACTCGTAATGACTGTACCTTGTTCTAAAGGCGGTCTTGTTGATGTCTTCATCTTTTATGCTTACTTGGTGATGTTCCGATCTTAGATCTATTTTCGAAAAGATCTTTGCATCCTTCAACTGATCGAAGAGATCATCAATCCTTGGCAGAGGATACTTGTTCTTCACTGTTACTTTGTTCAATTGCCTGAAATCGATGCATAATCTCAGCGTTATGTCCTTCTTCTTTACGAACAGGACTGTGGCACCCCAAGGCGACACGCTTAGGCGTATATACCCCTTCTTCAGAAGTTCTTCAAGCTGCAGCTGCAACTCTTTTAGTTTTGGCGCACTCATCCTGTACGAAGCCTTTGACACTGGAGCTGCTCCAGGCATCAAGTTCACAGAGAAATCGATATCCCTTTTCGGAGGTAGTCCAGGTACTTCCTGGAATACATCTTTGAATTCTTTAAGTACTTCATGATCCTCAATACTTGACACCTTATCCTTAGGCGTTTCCCCCACATGGGCTGCAAATAATTGATAGCCTTTTCTGTAGCACTTCTTTAGTTGCATTGCTGAGATTTCTCTAACAGGAACAACTCTAGGAATTCCTTGGACGACTCTCTGATTCCCTTCTTCATCTAAGCAAGTGAATGCCTTGTTCCGACAGTCCAAGATGGCATGGTGCTGGTCCAACCAGTCCATCCCAATTAGACAGTCATAAGAGTCGAACGACAGAATGTTCAAATCGACTTTCGTGCTCAGTCCATTCATGTCTACAGGATAGGACTTGACTAACTCCGTGACTTTCCTCTTGGTTCCTGTAGCTAGCTGCACTAACCAAGACTTTTAATGTTTGCTTCTTATAAAATGCAAACTTTCTACCACTCTAGGGTCTATATAACTATGGCTAGCCCCTGAATCAACTAAAATAGTAAATGGTTGATTTTTATCATACCTTTTACTTCAATCATGTGCGACTGATACTCATCTTGCTTGTTGTCCAGGGCCGCGTAGATCCTTGGAATTCTACTACCCATGTCCTCCACTGTTTCAGCCTGCTGAACATTGTGGATAATTCTTACTTTATCATTTCTGTGGGGGCAATCCCTGTACCTATGGTTTTCTTTACAACCCCAACATTCCATAGGTGGCGGCCTTGACATTTGCCCACCCACTTCAACCTTCCCGGGCTCTCTAAGAGACGACTGTCCTTGATGACTGTTTCTGAAAAAGGGTGGTTTATTTCCCTTCTGCCTCTGTTCTTTCTTGAACTTTTTCTGGTCATCCCAAGCCTTCCGAAAGGCAGGCTTTTCTCTTTGTTGTTCAAATAAGCACTTCGCTCTTCTTATCGTTTCTTCCATAGTCTTTGGGTCATCATACTGAATCTTATCCTCAATAGGAGGCGGTAATCCACTCAGGTACCTCTGAATCTTGACAGACTCATTTTTGATGAACGGAACATACTTCCGTAATTCCAAAAACTTCCGTTCATACTCATCAATGGTCTGGTTGTCCAGCTTGAGTTCAAAGAACTCTTTCATCTTTCTGTCATAATATCTTTTAGTTAAGTATTTTCTCTCGAAATACCTCTTGAATTCTTTCCATGTGATGTCCCTTTCCCTGATGTGTTGCACCTGCACAAGTTGATCCCACCACATGGACACCTTTCCCTTCAATTTATACATGGAAATCCTGCCCTTTGCATGAGAGGAATAATTCTGCAGTTGAAAGTATTTCCTCATACCAAGCAACCAAGTTTCAACATCTTTCTCCTTCTTATGTTTTCCATCGAATGTTGGAGGTTTGATCTTGTTAATTTCCCCTTTCAATTCATCCATCCCAAATCTCCTGTGCTTTCTGGTAGGAGATGGGCTTGAACTACTGTGTACTTCCCTACTGGAATGTTTTGGGGAGCGACGACGATGTCTGCTGATACTCCTGGATCTTCTTTTCCTCTCAGGGGTCCTGCGACTCTCTATCTTGCTAGAGTCACTCTCATTTTCCAATTTCTTTTCTATTATTTTCAGACTCTTCAACATCCTTAAGTTGAATTCACCCTGCTTATCCCTGACGTTCATGAGCGTTCGGCTATCAGCTCGACGAGCCTGGGCATCTTTCTGCAATCTTTCAATGATTTTCATCATACGTCCTTCCTTATCCATCTCTTTTCCTTGCCCATTATAGTTTGATTCTTTGACTCCCAAGTTGACATTCCTTCTCTTTTGTTCTCTGAATTGGAGGCAATCCGCACCTCTTCCATTCTCTGCTCTCAACGACAACCCTATTCGGTTCTGACACTTGTTAAGCTTCTGCAAACACACGTGCAGACAACAGGGATTTGTCAGGTCGTCAGTCTTAGCAAATTCCACACATTCAAAACCATTCTGATTTAAGAAAACGCTTCGACTTCACAAATTTTTCGAGTTCTGCTCGACTCTGTAATTTTCAGGTGATAACTCCCTCTTTATTAGCCCCTACCCTCGTAACCAAAGGTCGCGACCAAATGCTAGACTACTAGGTGCTACTCGAGCTTTCGACCTTTGAAGAGTTTAAGGTACACACATCTATCTCCCGGAGTTTCGATTTACCGAATTCGCGTAAATCAGATGGATCGACGATCCACGTTTACCCAACATCCAACGGTTAAAAAATCCGCTACGGTTCTTCCGTCTTCGAAGATTTCATGACTTCGGAACTTCGGGTTTCGGTAACCGGGAGTTCAAAATGCAGCGACCCAAACCACTGGTGACTCCATTCCCCGAACTCCGATACACGAGTTCTTGTACAAGATCCAATGATCCTTGATGATTTGGATCCAATGGTCCAGATCTTTTCGGAGTTTTGTGAACCGAGAGTTCACGATACAGTGACTCCAAATCTCTTGTCACTTCAATCCTCGAATTCCGATATGAGAATTCATGTATGAGATCAACGGTTGTGAGCCTCCCCTGATCCGACGGTCTAGATCTCTCCTAAGCTTACACCTGTCAAAGCTCTTCAGCCCTAACTTCCTCGCTAGTTGGCTGGATCCGACGGCTCACGGGATTTCGACACTTCTTTCTGGAAGCGCTCCACTGTCTGATTCTACCCTTGTTAATCTCTTTCGCGATTTGGGACTTGGAGTGACCAAGAATTTGGCCTGCGCTCCAAGTTCACAATCCTTGAATTCACGAAATGATCCAACGGATCAAACCAACCACGATCAACGACCCACGTTTATTCTAGATCCTAGGGTTGCGAGTTTCTCCATCCACTAACCACCTTGCAACTTCTGGCTATCTTACGGTCCTCGCGATTTCGTGAGTTCTCCACATAGAATTTTGACCATCCAACTCTGCTTCTCAAGGACTTCTGGCCAATGACTTGGTACCCTCCTTTTGAACTTTCATCTACTTGATCCAACGATCCTGATTCCCCACGATCTGACGACTTAGATCTCATCGACATTTCGCGTATCGGGATTTCGTGTGTCACGAGGTCGAAAGATTTTCCACCTTCATCTTCCCTATTCCCGAAATGTTGATTTCTTTCTGGACAATTAACGGTCCAGATCTCTCTTAGATCGACGATTGTGATCCAATCGTGAATTCGCGTTTCATGAATTCTCACGAACTCACCCTTAGACCATTTCAAGTCACGAGTCAGCGAAAGGCTGATCGCTCTCCACGCGTCCTTTTCGATGGACGGTCTTGACGAATTCGGGATTTCACGTATTGCGATTTTCACACTCCTGTGCAACTCCAAAGGGTTTTAAACCTTGTGCATGTTCTTCAGATTTGACGGTTATGAGGGTTCTCCTTTTCTCCCGAATAGATTCTATGGCTCCAACACTTCTGGTGTGGAGTTCTCTCTCTCCCTGTGGCCATATACCACACAGGGTGCAGTTTTATAATACCACTACACCCACTGAGCTTTGTAACACGGTCAAGTAGTTCGTTGACACTCAAAAACATTCTGAGGTCTGAAATTAGTCCTCCAAACACAATTTATTCTCAAAACCTTGGTCCAAAGACCACTTATCCGGCCCATCCAGGCTCAACGTTGAAACTAGGCTCTGATACCATACTGTAACGTCCCCGACCATCAACGCCATGGTTGGGCCAACATTATTACGCGGAAAAACACTACTATAACATATTATGCATTCTTATGAAATACAATTACTTAATAACAGTTAAACACAACGTAAGCACATTAATACCGATAGCATACATAATCCACGACATTAACAATAATTCACGAATACAGCGGAATACATGTAAACATTGCTAGAATCACAGACATGCATATTTAATTGAAATTATACGCATGTATATACTTATCTTTTAGACTTGATGTAATTCACCAACTGTGTGCAGACCTCCCACGAATCTCCCAGCCTTAGACTGCGCTGCTCATCACTCTCGGCAGTAGGTCACCCCCGAGCTGGGACTAAGCTCCACCGGATAGGGATTCCTACATTAGGCAGGGAATACAGGAAGACACACAATCACAGAAGAAGGATTCTCTCCCAGGAGCCACTTATGCCCACTGGCCACAGACTCTCATTCCCCACATGTCTGTCCCATCCCAGGAGTATACACCTTCACTGTCACCAAGACAGTCCATCGACTGCTAACCTCCATTGCCTTGGGCTTCAGTAACAGACCGAACCGGAAGTCTCCGAGCTTTGTGGCAACTATAGGACTCCTTCCAGGAGTTCTCACTTCCTTCGCGCACTCTCTCACTTGGAGAGAGTCACTCACAAACTGGGTAACCTGCCTCTTCAACAACAATCACCTCCCTCACACTGGCCAACAAGCCACACACAATCCAGCATTGCGTGGCCACAACAGTCAATTAAGAAAATGGGTATGGACACCCGAAACAGAAACGATCAGCGCTAAAGCATAGCGCGGCTCTGCGATTACATGATGCGTTGAGCTTTCCAGCAAGCAACACAGGATGCACGGCTCGACAATTACGGGATATTCGATTCTCCCAACTAGCAATAAGGAACAGACTCATCTCTCTGGTTTCAGAGATGCGTAAGGTGTACAGACGGAGGATGGAGGAATTGGAAGGTCGAACCCTGGATTCAGGTGATGGTTGGAGGAATGCCCACCCAACTCCTACGCAACAGTCGATGGAATGGAAAGAGAACCCCCAACATGACTCATTTCCTGGGTTAAATCGCATGCGCCTGGGTCGACACATGTCGCCCATGAAGCTACATGCGTCCCTCCCCAAGAAATTAATATAAAACATAGATTTCACATGGCTTTTGGGATAATATTAAAATATTATTCCTAAGGACTTAAGCCCCTAGGCTCCACACTTAGTCTCTCTTTCCAACCTTCCAACCCCCAATCCCTTACCCAGGTTTTGTGGAAGCTTAGTCCTCCATCACTCATTCATTGTGGTCGATCCACATGCATAGATGTTTTGTATTAATACTATGCATAATTACATGTACAAAAATCAGGCTCCTGGCCTTCAACACTTAGGCTCCCTGGCCTAATAACACATAAGCCCACTTGCTTATATAACTTGGCTCACCAGCCTTATAAACTTGAATTACAGTTCATAAACAAGCTTTATACTTCATAGACATGATTTACAATAGGGCTTGGCCTTGGGGACATTACAGTTGCTTTCACTTTGGTTGGTTTGTGTCATTGCAGATCTGATCTCACAAGAGCACTGGAGCGAAGCAGGGACAACAAAGATATAAGGAAGCAATATCTAAAGGTATGTCATCCATTCATTCTTTGGTAGTAAATTCAATGACAATAACTTAGGGAAAGCGTCATGTCCTGTCTTGTTTTGTTCTAGATCCAGGTGGATCTAGAGAGATTAGTTTATGTTCGCATTCAC
>ML784893.1:551254-579753 GCA_009831015.1 Picea engelmannii | reverse complement strand
GGGGGGGGGGAATTTGGGAAAGAAACATGTTTCTGTATTCGTGTTAGTGGTAGTAATAGTCGCTCTTGAACATGATACCCCCTTTCATCATTTGAATCCGGGTTGAGAAATCCTTTTGTCTCTCATCAGACCTTCTGCAAGTTCATATCTTGGGTCGTCTTTGAGTCAATGTTGCCAAGACCATTGTCGTGTCATTCATATGTTCAAGAGAAGTCCAAACAAGTCCTCTTTCGAGTCGGCCATCTGCAATTGTCAATTTCTACCATGTCGACCTTCCCTATGTCTGTTTCAAATCATTTTCATACTTTGATCTACCCTAAATCTGTTACTTATTTCGTGTCATTGATGGGGGATACATCAAGGCCCTCTTGTGACGAGTCTTTTCTATTCGACTTCAACTCATCATCCAGGAACAAGACTTAGAAATCATTTTAGTACCTTAGAGCCTGCATGCCTCAATGACATTTTTCTTCGCTTTCAACAATGGATTCACATCATTGGTCTCTGATCGGAAGATTCCCTCGAGTGTTCGACTTTAGTTCATTTATTCACATTCGTTGGATTGTACTAAGGTACCTTGGGAGTCATTGACATTAATGGTGATTTCCCTCGCACTTGTTAATGGTTTTCATCAATGACCGGTAATCAAGTGGTTTCTACCATGTTTGACTTCAACACATGTAATCGCATGGTTATATTCGTACTTACAGACGACGAGATTGAAGAATCTGGATCTCATCACCTTGGTCCAGGTTGCGATGGAGTATTTACGATTTGAATTGACACATAGATCCACTTTGTATGGCTTGTGGCTATGTTCTGATTTCATATTTGTTAACACATAGATCCACGGTGTATTCTTGGTGGCTATGTATCGTTTTGATGACATGGATCCACAATGTATAATTGGTGGCCATGACTAACATTTATGAGTCAAATAATTTGTAGTCTGAGCATGAGAATGCCTACCTCAGAAATGGTATAATATTGTGTAGATGCTTGAGTGTTTGCAGGTTCTCGATTGGTGTGCTCTTTGTTCTCGACATACACGCATTTTACAAAGTATTTCAGTTGTCACGAGTTCCAACCTCATACTTTGGGGAGCATTCTGTTACACATTATTTTGGTCACCCTGATGATGACTCTACAAGCATGTGTTCATGCTCTCAAAACAATCTTTTATATGAGGAAAATGATTGAGTTCTTCCCCTACAAGGCATGTTTTTAGAATGACGTCACAGGATGACAGTGGTACACAGTGCGGAAATCCTTGATTTCCGCAGGCTGCTCTATCCCTGGCTCGTGGGGTTTCCGCAGGCTGCTATATAGGCAAGGTGCAGTGGCGTTTGAAGCTAAAGAAAGGAAGAAGTTCACAAAATTTCTAGAAGGAGAATCTTCTAGAATGTGAGGTGGCGTCTGTATGGTTGTAATCCTACTGGCTTCTCTGATTTGGTGGGATCATCCTCATCCTTTTAACCACTTCACCTTCCCCTATATAATGATGGGTTTCTCATGGAAAATGTTAAGCAAGATTGAGCAAAGAATTGCTGAAAGAATAGGCTGAAGACTGTGTGAAGGATCTTGTTGCAATTGATGCTTGAAGCCTCCATTTGTCCATCAAGCTTTTGTGGACCATTTTCATACAAATTCGGAGCAAATGTACCTGTGTGTTGGAACAAAGGACTACCAAAAGGGAACTCGTGACATCAAAACAATTTGGCTGTATCTTCCACTTTTACTTAATATAATACGATGACATGTTTCTTTCCTATAAAATCATTAGCATTTTATTACGCGACTCTTTGATCACATGTTTAGGTTTTCATTGAATCTATTATTGTTGCTTTCACTTTGGTTGGTTTGTGTCATTGCAGATCTGATCTCACAAGAACACTGGAGCGAAGCATGAACAACAAAGATATAAGGAAGCAATATCTAAAGGTATGTCATCCATTCCTTCTTTGGTAGTAAATTCAATGATAGCAACTCAGGGAAAGCGTTATGTCCTGTCTTGTTTTGTTCTAGATCCAGGTGGATCTAGGGAGATTAGTTTATGTCCGCATTCACCGATTTATCCAATAACACTTCTGTTGGGTTCTCTTCGCTAAGCTTACCAAGCCACCATGGCCGATTATGATGACGTGGTGGACTACTCTCCCGATCCTGGAGAACTGCTACCTTGTTTAGCGACAACTGGTAGTCTAGATCAAACTTTCTCGGATCAGTTGGGTGGGGTTTCATTGCCGGTCTCACAGGAGCATTTTTTCTCACAACTCTCAGGTATCTTCGGGAATTTTCAGGGCCAGGCTTCCGAAGACCTCTCTTGGCTAGGCGGTGCCGGAAATTTTGGGGTCGCCTCACCACAAACCTCAACCTTTTCCACCTTCCCAGATCCCTTGTTCCCATCCTCCTTCCCCGTCGTAGGCTTTCCCTCTCCTTTACACTGCACTCTCCCTTTATCCACCTCCCCTACAACCCTTTCCTGGTCTTTACCCAACCCCGCGGTACCAAGTTTTTCGTCCCCCCCCCTCTTGAACAAAGTTTTTTCTCACCGCCCCTTCAAGGTTTAGGATCACCCTCTCCTGCTCATATCATCACAGACTGGGTTCCAATGGAACACGACTCGACTTCGACCCACCTCTATCCTTTCGAGGAACAATTTTGTTTTCAGGACCACACTTTAACGGTGGAAGAAGGGTTTATTTCAGCAAATCTCCAGCCATCAAACTCCAACGAGTGTGTTTCAGTCTTCGGGGGGGAGACAACAAATGTCGCTCATAACCAACAAACCCGTCTACGTAAGGGAGGCGATGAGGCAAGACACAGGAAACACAACAAATGCGTAGGATTCTCAACCACAAATCTTGAATTCACCCTGGGTGTCGACTTAACCCTATCAGGAGTTGCATAAATGGCAGACAAAACCCTTGTTGGAAAAGCATGTGGTCGTCAATTTAGCGAAAAATTGCTAAAAGCTCGGGCGACGTCAACCTGGAATCAACTCTACAACCTGCCACCAAAAATCAATCGACTGTCCAGAGGTTGGTTTATGCTTACTTTCTCGGATAATTCTTAGGCTATTTCAATCCTCCAAAAAAGTTGGTTCATAGACTCCTCCCCTATACTTCTGAAACTATGGAACCCCACTTTTGACGCGGATAATGAACGATTGGATTCCATCCCCATTTGGGTTCGTTTATCGGTACTTCCCCCTCACCTCTGGAATGAAAAGTGCTTCCAAACTATCGGGAATCACCTTGGTGAATTCCTAACTGCAGATATGGGATTCCTAGATACAGGGGAGATGACCGTAGCAAGGATCTTAGTTCTACTAAACATAAGAGAAGGCTTAAAGGAATACCTAAACTTAACAGACTTGTGAAGAACCAGGGTGCAAATTCTAAACTACAAAGGAATCCCTTTCCATTGCAGGGGGTGCCATGAATATGGACACATAATCAAGGATTGCAAACACAACTCGAAAGGACACATAAACCCTCGTCCCAATGCAGAAAACAGGAGGAGCAACGAGATGCCACTCTCCAAAGACACCAACTCACCCTCTACGGAATCCTCTATAGGAGGTAATAAAAGCGAATAAGCTGCGTCGCGGACTGAAGAAGTGGAGGTTCCACCCACGTAAGGAGGAGACTGGCCGACTCTAGTCCCAGTCGAAAGAGAGAGATCGGATTCAGTAGCAGGCTCAAAGGCCATCCCTTAATTTCTAGTCGACAACCTTTTAGGTATGCATATTACTATTTCTCACTCAACATTTGGTTTTTTTAAGGATTTTAGTTTTTCAGTGTTGAATGGAGGTCTTCCCCCCCCCGATCCCTCCTCCCTCTAGCTTCCCCAACCTTTCTCCCCCACACTTTCCTCCGCCCTTGCCCTCTCTGCCCATTTCCCCCTCTGTCCCTCCAAAAGACTTGGAGGTTGGCACTCTCCCCCACCCTCCTCCTGAGGACTCCTCCTCTGAAGAATCGGAAGACTCTGTCATCAGATACCAACTCCGCAATAGGATTGTCTCCATACCAAACATTGAACACAAGGGACTGGGACCAAACCCTGAGATTCAGAAAACAAAGAAGGGGCATGGAAGGAATTCCCACCTGTACAAGGCTCAATCCAGAGCTTTGGTTGATATTGTCTCTGCCCGTCAAAAATCAATTATTGGGGTGCTTAGAGCAGCGAAAACCCTTGATAGAGTTTTCACATGAAGCTCCTCACCTACAATTGGAAGGGTTTGGCGAGTTCCCCCAAAAAACTCGCACTTAAAAGGTTGGTACTGACAAACCAACCAGACATCATATTTCTTCAAGAAACTCTCTCAGACGAAGAAGTGGCGAAAAAAATGCTCTCTACTCTCCTCCCAGGCTGGGCCTTCATGGGTCAAAGTCCCAAAGGCAAATAAGGGGGCCTAGTTATCGGATGGCGATCTCGAAGATTAAAACTCCTAAACTCTTGGGCAATTGACTTTGTTTTAGGAGGTGATTTCCTGATGGAAGGAATTGGAAAGGAGTTCAGAATAATTAACCTCTATGGGCCACATACAGATCGAAACATTTTATGGGTTAACTTGTTTGCCAAAGAACTATTAAATTCCCAACTACTAATCTTGGGAGGTGACCTAAACTTCTCTTTGGGGGAAGTAGAAAGTTGGGGACCAACAACCCACCCAAACAACCAAGCAGGGTTTTTTAGCCATCTGATGGCCTCAAATGGTCTTATTAATGTGGCTCCACTAAAAATGTTACCCACCTGGAGGGATATGAGGACAGGAGAAGCCAGAGTTGCAAAAAGATTAGATCGTTTCTTCATCTCTGAGCCTATTGCAATGCTCCCTCTTCAATTTCGTCAATGGATTGGATGCGAAGGGGAATCAGATCACTCACCTGAATGGCTCGAACTGGAAGGAAATCCCATTAAACTGACAACTCCTTTCAAATTCAATCCCTTTTGGATAAATGATGAAAGCTTCCAACAACTAACCAGGACAAACTGGACCACCCTAAGAGATACTGAGGAAAACCCTGCGGGCATCCAGTTTGCGTCAAATCTCAAAATGCTAAAAAAACTGGTCATTCCCTGGGCAAAAGCAAAACAAAATTAAGAGGAACAAGAATTACAAAAATTAGAGGAAAAACTCAAACTTTTTCAAGAAGACCCCGAGACAACGTTTCTCTCAGCTGAAGCATGCAAAACTTTAAAAACTTTAGAAGCAAGAAGAAGAATCTTGCTCACGGAACATGAGAATACTTGGAGACTGAAAAACAAAGCTATTTGGTTGGAAAAAGGGGATGAAAACACAAAATTCTTCCAATCTTATGCAAAAGGAAGGAACGCTGAAAAACATAATTTGGAGTCTAAAGGATCAGGAAGGCAGACCCTGCACAAGTTTTAACGAACTAGCAAACCTGGGCAAAAACCACTTTCAGACCCTCTTTAAAGTAGACAGGAACACAAACATTATAGAAATAATAAAGGTGGCCTTTATTCCTCCCAAACTTTGTAAATGACCAAGGGAACCAAGATTTGTTTGCCAAAGTCACAGAAGACGAGTTAAAAGAAACCTTAGAAAGCTTCCAGAAGGATAAAAGACTAGGCCTAGACGGCTTGACAATTGAATTCTTCCGGGGATTCTTTGATCTACTCAACAAAGATCCGCTAAAGGTAATCGAGGAATCAAGAACAAATGGTAGAATTCATGGGCCCTTCAACTCCACTTTTATATCCCTCATACCAAAGGTAAATGATCTTCAGGCCTTTGATGATTTCAGGCCAATCTCCTCCTGTAATTGTATTTACAAGATTATTGCCAAAATCATAGCCCGTAGGTTAAAACCCATGCTTTCAAAAGCCATCTCAATGGACAATTCGATTTTCTTGAAGGAAGACAAATTCATGAGGCAATAGGGGTTGCACAAGAAGGCCTCCACAACTTAAAGACCACAAGATCAAAAGGAGCAATCCTGAAGATTGACCTTTCCAAGGCTTTTGACAGAGTAAATTGGGCTTATATCCGCCTTCTACTCACCCACCTAGGTTTTCAAATCCCTTTTATAAAATGGATAATGGCCTATTAGGTAGCTAGAGAGGTAGTAGTGGGGGCCCAGAGGACCCATAGTGATAATAGTGGAGGCCATTCAATGTAAGGTGGACTAGGTCCACTATATTATTAAATAAGACCCACTATGGTAGTTAGATATAATAAATGTAAGATGACTTCTTAGAAGGTTCTACTTCTAGAAGATTCCTCTTCTAGAATGTTCTTAGGTGATGACAACACTATATAAAGGGGTTCAAACAATGTAATGAGATATGAAGATAAATATTGTGTTTGGAGCTAAAGATCATTAGGAGGAATCCCCCTCAAAGAGACAAGTGAACAGAAGATGATTCCTTCCATAATATGATCATTGGATGGTGTTGCCCTACCTCAAGGGTTTGATAGTAATAAAAAATATTTTGCATATTGTTCTTCTATATTGCTCTATAGATCTATTGTGTATTCAGTATTTGTGGTGATTATATTTGTAGATCTATTCATGTTCTTAACAATTGGTATCAGAGCACTTTCCTTGGCAAACATTGTGGACAAATATTTTTATTTTTGGAGAAGAAAAAAGAGGGCCGCGACATTCTAGAAATTTTCGGTATATTTCTGTGCAAAATTTGTAGAAACAGGTTGTATATCTGAGTTCCTCTTAGAAAAATACACAAGTTGAAAAAAAAATCATCCAAAACGGAGTTCGAGAAGTCAAGATATTGAAGTTTTAAAATCTACATGTTTTCAGGGTTTTTTCCGCGGACGGCAGTGCGATTTTTTAATATTTTTGTAGCATCTAGAGGTCGAATTTGTCCAAACAAATTACAGATCTGAGTTCCTCTCACAATTTCACCCAATTTTAAAAAACAAATAAATTGAAATGGAGTTCGGGAAGTGAAGTTATGAACATTTTAAATTCAACAGTTTTTCAGGGTTTTTCAGAAAACGCTGCGATTTTCTGCAGTAATTTATTGTTTTATTTTTTGGGTTTTTTCGTGACAACGACAGGACTGCATAGTTCATAAATTTTCATAAGGTGCTCAGATGGCTATTTCGAGTCTTCTCACATTTATTACATTTAACTACTATAGTGGGCCTTTATTAATATAGTGGACCTAATCCACCTTACATTGAATTACTACATTCACATATATTAAATGACTTCCACTAATAATACATAACCACATTTCCATTGGGTACCTCCCTAGGTATACTACATTGGAGAAGAAAAAAGAGGGCCGCGACATTCCATAAATTTTCGGTATATTTTTGTGCAAAATTTGCAGAAACAGGTTGTAGATCCGAGTTCCTCTCAGAAAAACACCCAAGTTGAAAAAAAAAAACGTCCGAAACGAAGTCCGGGAAGTCAAGATATTGGAGTTTTAAAATCTGTAATTTTTTAGGTAGCTAGAGAGGTAGTAGTGGGGGCCCAGAGAGTCCATAGTGATAATAGTGGAGGCCATTCAATGTAAGGTGGACTAGGTCCACTATATTATTAAATAAGGCCCACTATGGTAGTTAGATATAATAAATGAGTAGTTAGATATAATAAATGTAAGATGAATTCTTAGAAGGTTCTACTTCTAGAAGATTCATTCTCTAGAATGTTCTTAGATAATGGTAGCACTATATAAAGGGGTTCAAACAATGTAATGGGATATGAAGAGATATATTGTATTTGGAGCTGAAGCTCATTAAGAAGAAGCACCCTCGAAGAGACAAGTGAACATGAGAGGATTCCTTCCATAACAGAATCCATTGTATGGTGTTGCCCCACCTCAAGGCTTTGGTAATAATAAAGTGTGGTTTCTTCTATCTTGCTCTGTGGATTTATTGTGTATGCAATATTTGTGGTGATTTTATTTGTGGATCTATTCAGGTTCTTAACATGGCCCGCATCACCTTTGTTTCTTTCGCAGTACTCATCAATGGGGCAACCTCCCCTTTCTTCAAATCGAAAAGAGGACTGAGACAAGGATGTCCTTTGTCCCCTCTCCTCTTCCTTCTGGTAGTGGAAGGCCTTAGTAAATCCCTAGATGCAACAACCAGAACATGGACTTTTCAGGGAATTTCAGTATCATTAGGGCTGAAACTCACACCTTTTATTTGTGGATGATATCCTCATCTTCTGTAATGGGAATGCTGGAGATGCCGAAACTTTGACAGACATCCTCGTGTTGTTTCGTTTAACCACATGTATGATAATAAATGAACAAAAATCTACAATATCCACAACTGAATGGGACGAAGAAGAAAATGAGGCATATCAAAGACTCTTTCCCTTCACTATGCAAGACATCTCGCAAGGAATAAAATACCTGGGCTTTCAACTAAAACCAAACAACTACAAGAAAGAAGATTGGAAATGGTTGATAGCAAAAATAGAAAAAAGGCTAAACAGTTGGAGCTTCAGATGGTTATCAAGAGTAGGCACACTCACACTGATGAAATCAGTTCTAGAAGCCATTCCAGTTTATTGGGTGTCGCTAGTCTGGATCCCAAAAGGAGTCTTAGAAAAAATCAGAAAATCTGTGCACGTTTCATCTTGTCAGGCTCGGGAGAAAAGTATACACAGCCCTGGTCAAAATGAGACAACATAGCTTTGCCAAAAGATTTAGGAGGATGGGGGCTCAAAAACATTTTCCTTTTCTCAAAGGCCCTTGCAACAAAAGCTTGTTGGAGGCTCATCTCAGATGCCAGCATGTGGACGCTTGTAATAGCTCAAAAATATATTTCCCCAGATACAATTGAAGATTGGATTAGAAGCCCACACAAAGCTTCAACAAATGGCTCAATTATTTGGAAAGCAATGACCTCTTCATTCACAGTGCTTGGGGACAGTCTCGCTTGGAAGGTGGGTAAAGGAAATCATTTACGAATAGGGACTGATCCTTGTCCAGGAAGCGAGAACTCCCACATACTGTAGGAGGACCTTATCGAACAACTCCACAGACTAGGCATCTTCTATCTCTCTCAATTAGCCAACCACCCAACTACAACTATTTGGAACCAAGGATGGAAAAATGAAAATCTTCTTGGATTCGTTGGGCCTCAAGCAGAATCCTTGACAAATTATATAGTTTCACTCAAAAGAAGCCACATCAGATTAACTAACATGGAGGATGAAATAGTTTGGCAAAAAGATCCAACAGACCTCTACACCCCGAAAGCAGGGTACATAGCACTAAGTCTCCCTTTACAACAAAATCCCAAATGGTGGTGGAAAAGCCTTTGGAAGCAAAAATGCCCACAAAAAACAAAAATCTTCATGTGGGCAACTTTAAACAATCGAATCCCAACTTGGGAGAACTTGAATAAGCGTCAAATAGAAGGCCCAAGAAGATGTGCACTCTACAAAAATGCAAATGAAACCACTCTACATTTTCTCCTCACTTGCCCCTTCACAGTAAAAGTTTGGATTGAAACATCAAAAAGTCTAAAACAAAATTGCTTATGGGCAGGAGACTCCATGGAATCCGCCTGGAAAACATGGATAGATACCCCATGAAACAAAGCCTTCAAAGCACTTCCTCTTCTAATAAGCTAGGGAATCTAGGTAGCAAGAAATTCAGAAATCTTCAAGGAAAAAGCTACACTCTTAGAACTATTAGTAGCACAAAGTCTCGCAATACTTGCCCATTTTCCCCAGATCAAATTTTCAAAAACATTAAGGACAAGACAACAAGAGATAATAGATACCACAAAACCCTAGGAATTTTTTGATGGTGTTGCTCATAACTCTGTCTGTGGAGGAGGAGCTATTCTACATATCTCTGAAAACCACTTTTCCAACCTAAAAATGGCACTGGGAAGGGGAACCAACAACTCTGCTGAATTGATGCCCTTAAAGCTTCTACTTCTTTTTGCCAGAGAAAATGAATTACATCAGTTACAAATTTTTGGAGATTCTATGAATGTAATAAATTGGACAAATAAGAAACAAAACTGTCATAGCATTTTGCTAATTCCTATTCTAGAGGAAATCTATAGGCTTTTGGACACATTTGATACTGTGGCTATATCACATGTATACATGGATAGAAACAAGATAGCGGACTCATTGTCCAAAGAAGGATTGCAGCTCCTACAAGGGCATTGGCACATCACAGAAAAAAAAAGGGGAAGACACAAATGATTACTATCACATGCCTTTTATAGAAGAACAAGAGCTACTACATTTTTGAAGTTTCGAACCAAAGTTACAAATCAGACTGTCTTACAAGCAATCTACACTAGACTAACCAACTCAGTCACTTTTTACTTAACTTTTTCAGCAACAGATAAAGGCATCATTGAAGGCTTAAAAAATTGCTCTTATTTCTGATAAATAGACAGACATAAACCACAACAGTGGTGATCTCCTCTTGTATATAAAGGACTCTTATGATCAGGAAACATTACACCCAGTCATGGGTGAGATTTTGTTATTTTTTTCCTTGATATAGACATGAAGAGAAGGCACCCAAATGCTCACTTATCTTCAGCTATAGCACACACTTTCATAGTGTGTAGTGCTCTAGAAGCACCTACAAAATGTAATTTTGTCCCTCCCAAGGAATACAAATTACGCTTTTTTCTTTGGAAAAAAAACCAAATCTTATGTTATATTAAATGAAATCAATTTTTTAAAAATAAATATAATAAAATTTCAATATGAAAAATAATCAATTCAAATGAAGGTTAAATTTTAAGCATAAAATTTTATTTTTCACTACCTCCATCATGCATCTATCATTAATGATATTATTTTAATAGTTATTATATTATGAGTTGATACTAGTGTACTTGTGCAAAGTATGTATGCACAATTGGCACATACATAACTTGTGCAAATATTAATGATAACAATCACCTTTCATGCATAGTTCATTGTCATCTAAACATGTAAGATAGTAATATTTTAAACACAACATCTAGCAAAATCTAATATGAATTGAACATTACACTAAGCTCACCATAAATTAATCAAGCAAGTGTTTAAGACACAGTGAATTAAGTATGGAATTGAGTTATTTTAACTACACCAAACCATCGATCCTCTTTAACCTACTTCTATCTTCACATCCTATCATTTTCTCTGTTGGAATATGCTAGTGTGAACTATATTGATTTAATCCTAGATATAACTCGTAAGTGAAGTGTCAACTATATTGACCAAACATCCCCAACAAAGAATCGATAATTGTCACCACACATTTAAGAGAGCGTGGCTTAGCACAATTCTCCCATCACTTTGGGTTTTGGATAATAAACGGTAGGTAAGGCCTCCATCCTTCTTGATATGATCGGGCCAACACCCTATTATGACTATACTGAACTAAATGATAATCAGATAAGCGCGATACTAAAATGACACAAATGTCGTGAACATCAAAAGATGAATGATATGCTATGAAGCATTTATTCGTTATTTAAACATTAGTTAAATACATTGCTATGATATGTAGACAAGCACAAATTTTATAAAAGCGCAGTTACCCAAACTAGTCGTTCAATAACATAGGTCTAATAACCACAACAATAGTTCATTATGGTCATAATAGGTTGTTGACCTAGTCCTATGAAGAAGAATGGAGGTCTTACCCATTGTTTATCATCCAAAACTCGAAGTGATGGGAGGATTGTGTTAAGCCACTCTCCCTTAGATATGTGACATCAACTATCAATTCCTTGTTGGGGATGCTTGGTTGATATAGTTGACATTTCACTTACAAGTTCTATTTAGGAATAGGTCAATATAATTGACACTCTAGCATATTCCACCAAAGAAAATTATAAGATGTGAAAGATGGAAGTAGGTTAGAGAGGATGGATGAATTGGTGTAGTTAAGAATGCTACTGAAAATTAAACATGCCAACTTTCCATACTTAGTTCATTATTTCTTCAATGTTTGCTTAATTCATTTATAATGATCTTGGTGTAATGTTCAACTCATATTAGATTATTGTGATTTAGTAAGTTGTGTTTAAAGTATTATTATCTTGCATGCTTAGATGACAACAAAGTATGCATTAAAGGTGGCGATTGTTATCGTTAGTACACGCACAAACTATGTAGGTGTCAACGATGCATACATATCTTGCGCAAGTACATTAGTATCAACTCGTAATATAATAACTATTAAAATAATATTATTAATGATGGATGTCTGATGCTAGTTTATTTACCATGTGCATGGTATTTATTGATTGATTTCAACATATAACTTAAACTGGTATTCACATACTACAATCTTTCATTTAAATTTGTATGTTGGAAGTTAATCACACAACAATGATTATTAATAACATAAACAATAAACTAGATGTGCATATGATACGGTTCCATTTCTCTAACAGAGTTCAACAGAGAATAAGTAAATAAATACAAAATATGTTATAATGCAATTTAACTATCGAAGTCAAAATGTGACGTTACATACATCCATCATTTGGGAAACTTTGTTTCAAAGTTATGGTAAAAAATGTGTGAGATAATCTTGACGCATGGTCTTTGTGTCCTTGTAGGTAACAAATCTTGGGTTATACTTGTCCCACTAGACTTTAATCCGGTCCACCAAGTGATACTTGAGCTCTTGAACCCTACGATCCAATATGTGTAACGGTTCGACCAAGATGGTTTCCTCATCTAAAATCTGCAATTTCTTCTAGTTAAGTTTATGAGATTCATCAACTACATAATGTCGTAATACACATACATTAAAAAATAGCATGAGTTTTATGCAAGTGAGACGAAAATACAAGACAATACAAGACAATACAAAATTGGTTCAATTCATTTCCAAATTATAAACAATCCTATAAATCAAGGTGACAACTTTGCTCCCTTTCCAAATTGAATGGTATTCTTTTTTTCCCACGGAAAAAAGTTGTAATTTTATTAAGAGAGTATAAAATTATATTCACAGATATATATTTGCTAAAGAGATATAGCCAAAATATATATTGTCTTTACATTTTCACTTCCATTTTTGAAAGTTCCTTCTTATACAAAAAAGTACACAAAATATTAGTCTTGATTTGTGACCCATTTACAGTCGAGTCATATACATAAGTACAAAAAAATAATAGCATGTTTTTTACAATATTTCCATATTTGAAGGCCATAATAGAATTCTGGTAATGTATGCAAATCTTTATATTTGTCCGTCCTAGAATGCTTTGTGATAGTCAAAACTGCCTTCCGCTGTATGTTCTGTGATATGCCAATTTCCATATTCTAGYGGCGTGGCTTCTTTGGAAAGCCTGTCTACCAATATGTTCCTTTCCCTGTAGATATGAGAGAGAGAAATAGTGTCAAATGTAGAGGTTAACCGCAAMACTTCTACTAGATATGGTCTAAGTCTAGCAATATGACATAATTGTTCATGATTCGCCCAATTGATGATGAGTAGCGAGTCCCCAAAGACTTGTAATGTGGTACAACCTTTTTCTGCTGCAAATAGAAGTAGTAATTTTAAGKCCAAAATTTCAGAGTAGTTGTTGGTACCGGTCCCTAGAGTAGCCCTGAGATAATAGTAACGTTGTTCGGAAAGATATAAACAACGTCCCCCCCCCACAGTGTAACTGGTCACCCAAGGCTGCTCAATCGAAGTAAGCCTAGGGMTTTCCTTTGTCGATCTGTTCCTCCTGAGGGTTTCGGTCTGTGCCTCATCCCTGTCTATCTCCCAGATTGAGATAGTCGAGGATACTTAAGCAAGTTGCGACCACCTGAAGTGGTGACTGTGGTTCATTCCAGAAAAGTGTGGCATTTCTAGCAATCCAAATCCCCCAGGCAACGATGATGGGGAAGGCTTTTAAGTTTTTTGGTGTCCTCGACAATAGCCAGTCTTTCAAGGCTTCTTCAAAGCATACTCCTCACCAATGACCAATGGCAGAGTTTAATTTAGAGGATTCTGCCCAGATCGATATGGTGAAAGGGCAACGCATGAATAAGTGATCGACCGATTCCTTCTGTGCTCTACAGAGTGAATACCATCTCGGGCCGTGGAATTGTCTCCTCTGTAGTATGTCCCACATAGGTACATTGTTTTCTAGGATTGACTAGACCATAATTTTACCTTTAGCTGGGCACTTTTGTTTCCAAAGTTGCCTCCACCACCACTTCGCTTCTTGTTGAAGTGGTTCGATGCTTAGTTGTGCATATCCAGCTTTGGGAGTGTAGTTTCCACCTAGGTCTCCTTCCCACATAAGCTCATCCTCTATCTCCCTCAAACATATATTTTCTCTCCTAAGGGCTCTGAGGTAGAGGTCCCAGATTAGTGCTTCAAGCTCATTTAAGCCCAAAGATCTACCAATTTTCCAGCCTTGTTTCCATAGAGTTGTGTTGAGGGGGTCAACGACTTGGGCCAGATAGTAATATCCCCCCTGGTCTAAGGTTGTGCAAATTTCAGCTGGTAGAATGTGCTCCCTCAAGCATCCTACCCAAGGATCTCGTCCAATTTTGAACGCGTTTCCAGTCCCTACCAACCAGGCTAGGCAGCTTCCAATGACATCAAAGGCTTGTTGTACTGACTTCCACATCACAAAGATTCCCGTTGTTCTTGGGTTGGGGCTCCTGATCCATTCTATTACGGAGAGTGGGCCCACATACTTTAGGAGTATCACTTTGGTCCAAAGTCTTTTTGTAGTGATTAGTCTCCAAACTGATTTTGCCGCAAGGGATTTTGAGAACAAAAAAATATTCTTTAACCCCCATCCTCCCAAGGCCTTTGGTTTGGCAATTCTTTCCCAACGGACCCAGGGCATCACCCTGTTTTTCGATTTCCCCCTCCACAGATAGGAGAATGACATCTTTCTCTCTTTTTTAAAAATTCCTTTTGGGATCCAAGAGAGGGACATTCACTATACATGGATTGCTTCTAGAACCGACTTGACTAGAACTAACCTCCCTGCCCTTGATAACCATTTATTGCTCCAAACTTTCAGTCTTTTTTCCATCTTTGCCAATAGCCACATCCAATCTGTTTTCCGATAAACATTTGGTTAAGTGAAAACCAAGGTATTTGAGGCCCTCATCCAACTTCAGTGTTTGGAAAGGTAAGAGGTCCAAATAATGTTGAATGGAATCATCTTCAGTCCGAGAGAAGAGAATACTGGACTTTTGTGCATTAATCCTCATATCGCTTGCATTCTAAAGAGGCTAAGATCCTCTGAGAGAATGTCAGCATCTCGGTTCGAACCATCACAAAAGATTAGTATATCGTCTACAAAAAGTAGGTGGGTGATGGTCAATCCATTTGAGATTTTTATGCCTGAGAATCTGCCACCCAAATTTTCCCCTGCTAGATAGCGGCTAAGGCCTTTAGCTACTAGAAGGAAGAGTAAGGGAGAAATAGGGAAACCCTGTCGTATACCCCTTTCTGGTTGGAAGAAGGTTGTGGCAGAGCCATTGAGGAGTATGGAGAAAGAAACCAAGCTCAGACATGCCATTACCCAGTTGGTAAATTCCAGCCCAAAACCCAGGTGTATCAGAAACATTATGAGGTAAAGCCAATTTACCCGGTCGAAGGCTTTGGATAAATCTATTTTTACCATAGCTGCTTTAAGCTTCTTTTGTTTAATGCTGTGTAGTCCTTCTTGAGCTACCCCAATGGCTTCGTGAATCTGTTTTCCTTCGAGGAAACCAAACTGTCCACAAGAGATGTGTTTGGAGAGGATTACCTTCAACCTTCTACTGATTACCTTTGAAATAGTCGTGTATAGGCAGTTGCATAAGGAGATAGGCTGAAAGTCTTCATAAGAGGAGGGGTTGTTAGTCTTTGGGATGAGCGCTATGAAGGTTGCATTAACTGGATTGTGGACATGGCCTCTCACTCTAGATTCCTCGACCACCCTCAATAAGTCAGATCCAAGAATATCAAAGTATCCCAGGTATAATTCAATGGGCCATCCGTTTGAGCCAGGGCTCTTCCCTTTTTGAAAAGAGTGTAATACTTCTGTCAATTATTTTTTTTGTAATAGGGGACGTTAAGGACTCAGCTTCTTCCTCTTCAACAAAGCGGGGGAATAACCGAGCTACCTTAATAATTTCAGCGATGGACGTCTCCTCCTGTGCTTTATAAAGTTTTTAAAAATGATTGGTACCCAGTTCAGCCAGTTCATTAAAAGTTTTGACTTATTCCCCCCTCTGATCCCTCAGACTCCAAATGGTGTTGGACATCTTCCGCCCTTTGGAAAAAGCTTGAAAAAATTTGGTGTTTTCATCCCCACTGGCAAGCCAAAGTGCCCGGCTCTTTAACCTCCATTGTGCTTCTCTTTCTCCCAGTATGGCCCTGCGCCTTTTCTCCAATCCAAATAATTGTTCTTTTGTTTCCTGACTATTGAAACCCTGTCTTGCCCCATATTGAAGCGCTTCCAGCTTTGATTCAATGTCACTCAGTTCTCGAGCTTCTTTGATTTTTTTCTCTCTGGCCCAACCTTTTGTTGCTTGTTTGAGTCGTTTGAGGTTCTCAACGAATAGTATCGCCGTAGGGACCTAGGTTTGTTCTGGAATAGTTATCCAGAAACCCGTTACTAATTCCAGATAGGTTGGGTCCGAGAGCCAGCCCTCGAAGAATTTGAAGGGGATCAACACCCTTCTGTTTTTTTCCCAGAATTCGATCAGAATCGGGTGATGATCTGATTCTCCCCCAAAAGAAACCCATTGTCTGACCAGATCAGATGATTCTAGGAGATCTTCGGTCAATAGAAATTTGTCGAGTCGTTTGGCCACCCGGTTCGGGCCAACCCGTTTGTTGTACCAGGTGGGAATAAGTTTTTGGGGTTCCACATCCACCAATCCTGCTTGGTCCAGGTAATTTAGAAAGAAATTGTTTAAAGGATCTTGTCCAGCTTGAGGTCCTCACACCTACGTGGATTCGAGAGAGAAATTAAGATCCCCACCAAGTACAAAATCCTTTTTCTTAAACCAATCACACTCAACAAGAGAGTTCCAGTAGTTCTATCGGTCCTGGTGAGGTCCATACATATTTATAATAGTTAGTTTGCGGCCTAGGTCGATAGAGAAGAGAGTTAATCCAATCCCCGAGACAAAACCCCAAACACTTTCCAATTTGCAGTTCCTTGTTCACCACCCTGTAGCCAAACCCCCCGAGCGACCTCTGGCATCCACTGCTGTGAACATCCAGCCCAGGAGTAAGGTTTCTAGGGCCTTTACCACTCAAACGCTATCCCCTAAAGTTTCTTGTAGAAGAATGATATTTGGTGAGCTTTGTTCAACCAACCTTCGAAGAGACGATTTTTTTGATGGGTTCGCCAACCCCCGATAATTGAAAGAGAGGATCCTCATGGGGTGACTCCTTCCTGGGATGGCTTTGCTCTAAGCGCCCATTCAATAGTAGATTGTCTGCCTGAAGCCAGGTCAATTCTGGCCCGATCTTGTGCTAGATAAAGGTGTGATTTTCGTCCCTTTGCCCACAGAGCTAGAACAGGGTAGTGGCCCCAGGCCTCGACCCTCCGACATCTGAATGTTTTCTGAGGGGTCTCCCTTAACCAATGATCTACTCCTAAGGTGATAGCATACTCTGTTGTATTCCGAGGAGGAGTCAGTTGAGGCAGAGGGAGTGGCTTGGGCAGAGGAAAGTGTGGGGGGGGGGGGTTATTACTGAGGTAATTGGAGAGTGAGGGCCCGAAGGTGGTTCAAGATCCGAACCTATTCCTACGGGAGAGGTGGACTGGCAGGCAGGTAACTGATTCACAGTCGACTTGGGATCCTCCTCCCTCCCCGGGTTAAAAGATGATGTAATCAATGAAGGAGCAAAGATCGTCAAAAAGGAGGAGAGGGGGCAAAGGAGGGAGGGCAAATTGACTAGAGGATGACACTTCCCACCCGATGTAAGAGAAGGAGCCACAAAAAGTACATCCAGATCCGGAATAGACAAAAAGGAAGAGGAAGTAACATTTGAAACAATACAAGTTGACATACCCGAGATTTCCTGTTCGTTACAGAGGAGGTTCTCCAATGAAGGTGAGGCTATCTGGCTTGCTGCATCGTGCATCACTGATCCATCGCCCTACTACCGTCAATGACCCGTGCTCGTTCCTTTTGTGCCCAGGACCCTAGATAGAGGCAACTCCTTGCCCAAGTGAATATCCGAGACCACTTGCTGATCCAATTTCTTTCTCGGAGGGGAAGATGAGGAGCTATTTCATTTGGCTTTCCGATCATTTCCTTTGAAGGGTAGAGAGAAAGTTGCTACCCCATGTCCATATACATGGCATCTATGACATCTGAAGGGTATTCCTTCATAGTCAAAAGTTTGTACGAAAGACCCTGCTGCCGAGTTGATAGTAATCTCTTGAGGTAAACCTTTCCTCAGATTTAACATGACTAAGATGCGTGCCACAGTCATGTATCCTGAATCTTCAAAAGACATATAAGCTTCTAGGAATCTACCCAACAGATTGCTGATGGTTGCGAAACGATGAGTGTTTCAGTATTGCATCGGAAGCCTTGGGAGCCTGAACCAGAAGGGATCCTCATCGATCCATTCTCTCTTGGCATCAAAGGTTGGTGTCCAATGTTTGAAAAGTGTGGGAGTGTTTGCTACGCCCCATACTTTCTTTAGGACCCATTCCACATCCTCCGAGGAGGAGAAAACAAAAGCGAACCATCCTTTGGTAAGTAGCCGGATAAGTGGCATCTTGGAAATTTTTGGTAACCGGGTTTTGGTTACCCAACCCTTGCGAAAAACCATTCCCAATTTCTTGCCTTTGACTCTACCCACCACTGCCCGCTCTGAGAGATTCAATACCCTATGCATTTCAACGTCCTCTCCGAAGACCAGTCGCTCTGTGGATGCCCTATCGCGGGCGCACCGAACGACTCTTGTGTGGCGACCTTCTGGGTGTAATGGCTCCTTGTGCGTTCGCTCCCTCCTTTGTGGGTTCCTGGCAGGCATCGAACCCTTCTTCTCAGGTAAAGTAATAGGAGGAGAGGCAGTATCGACCCCGCCTGTGGAGACCCCCGAACCCTGACCACTACCCAACTCAACATCCACCAGAAAGTCCGATGGCGAGTAAATCGACAGAGAGTTGAACCCTTCATTGAGTTATTTTGATCGCTCTRTCTCTTCTACCCCAATCAAGTCCGAAAAGGGTAAGCTAAGTCCTGTTGAGAGCTCTCCCGAACCAAACCCCAAACCCTCGTCAAATACGCCATTCGTCACTGTGTAGTATATGTGTTCCCCACCCCTTACCTTGGAGTAATTYAGGCCGCCCTTGAATGGCAAATGTTTCGCCGATGGGGAATCTGACCCTGTTAAGTCCACCACCATAACCCCCGAACCCCCAACCTCCGTAAAACGAGGTAATACCTGGTCGCTGTCCAGTTGCTTTGGGATACCRACCCCTGTCAGAKGCCCTGACCCACTTKTCTGCGRCCATTTTTGCGAGATCTCGTCACCATCCACGAACGCCAGACCAAGTAGAGTGCTCCCCTCTTCTCCGGTAGTAATGGGGTATCCCCTTTCCGTCAGTAAATCCATGGCCGTAGGTCCAACCACATTGTTCAGTCCTTGATAGATCTCTATCACTGGAAACTGTGATCACCCAACCTGACCAGGTATCCTAACCCGCCGTGAGACCTGTACAAACCTCGACTGCCATGGAATCTTTGCAGTCGGGGCTAGACCCCATGTTAACAACTGTTGCTACCCTATCATTTGGTATTTGAATTGATAAATATAAAGTGGAAAAATGGAATAGTATCCATTTAATGGTATTCTTATTAAGCTTAATATGAATAAAACCCCAATCTTCTACTTTATAACTTCGATTGATTCTATGTGCATCGACCTAACTCTTTTGTTTATCATGTGCTTCATTTAACCACCACCTAATTTGAATCACTTGTTCCTCCATCTCTTGAATCGATTCTAACCTCACTATCACTTCGTCCTCTAACTTGTTCCAATTCAATAGTGTTCTACATGGCCTTTCATACATAGTTTGATAGGGAGACATCTTGATTAAGTTGTGGAAGTTGTTATTGTAAGCAAACTCCACTAAAGGTAAGTACTTTTTCTAATGGGTTTGGTTATCTATAACATATATTTTAAGCATGTCTTCCATTACTTGATTTAATCTTTTTGTTTGCCCATTTGTTTTAGAATGATATGTTGTGGTCAAGTTCAACCGAGTCCTCAATGCCAATTGCAAACTTGTCCAAAACTTGGACATAAATCGAGAGTCTCTATCCAAGATGATTTTCTTGGGAAACCCATGAAGATGAATAACCTCACTTATAAATACTCATGCCACATCAACGATGTCATATGTTTCCATGATTTGCATGAAATGAACACTTTTGGTCAATTTATTAACTACAACCAAACTGACATTACACCTTTGCGATGTGAGAGACAATCCTACAAAAAAATTCCTCAAATGACTTCCCATTTAGACATAGGAACATCATGCAATTATGAGTCTTATGGGGTGGTGACAATCGGCCTTTACCTACTGGCACTCAAGGAATTTAGTCAAATATTGGACTACATCATGTTTAATGTTTGCCTAGAAGAAAAGTTTCTTCATGTTTGCAAATGTCTTCTTCACACTAGGATGCACACAGTGAAGTGCTCTATGGATTCCTCGAGAATAGTACTTAGAATATCTATTTCCTTGAGGATGTACATCCTCCCTTGAAATTGCAGTAATCCATCTGCTT
Organism: Picea engelmannii; assembly: GCA_009831015.1. Lineage (NCBI taxonomy): Eukaryota > Viridiplantae > Streptophyta > Pinopsida > Pinales > Pinaceae > Picea > Picea engelmannii. The sequence goes on along the minus strand of ML784893.1, from coordinate 559,036 downwards.
CAAGGACATACACTTGCTCTCTCAAATTGACCTTTAAGGGCACCAAGGAGAAGATCCACATTGTCCTGCTCAGAGCATTGGCCACTACATTCTCCTTTCCATTGATGTGAGAAATTCCAAAATTGTACTCACTCATAAATTCACTCCATCACCTTTGCTTGGTATTTAGATCCCTTTGTGTGAATATATGCTTCAAGATTTCGTAATAAGTTTTGAGCAAAAAACTTCGTCTGGCAAGATAATGCCTCCATGGCTTTAGAGCTAGCATCACTGCTACCAACTCTAAATTATGCTTGGCATAAAAATCCTCATGATGCTTCAACTTCCAAGATGCATACACTATCACTCCTTAATCTTGCATTAATATAGCACCCAACCTTTTTTTTCAAGACATCCATGCAAAGTGTGAAATCTTTACCCATATCAGGCACTTGTTAGTAATCTCCTAAGCTCGACAAATGCAACATTGCATTCTTCAATCCACTCATACTCGGTTCCCTTATGTTGCAAGGTAGTGACAAGTTTTGCAATCTTTGAGAACCATTTACAGATCTTTGATAATATCCAATTAGCCTCATGAAACTTCGTACCTCATGAACATTTTTCAGCTATGGCCAATCTATTATGGCTTTCACCTTTTAAAGGTTCATTGAAATTCCTTCCCCTAAAATAATATGATCAATATAGTTAATTTATTTTTGAAATAAAAAACATTTAGACAACTTGCCATACAATTTGTGTTCTCTTAAGCATGGCAACACTAACTGCAAGTGCTCATCATGTTTCCTTTCATTTTTGGAATAGATGAGAATATAATCTAAAAAGACTTGTATAAAGTAGTTCAAGTATTTTCAAAAGACACTATTCATGAGGCTTATGAATACAATGGGTGCATTGGTCAAATTGAATGGCACCACTATGAACTTATAGTGCCCAAACTGAGTTTGGAAGACAATCTTAGGAATATTACCTTTCTTAATCCGTAATTAGAGATAACCATATCACATATCAATTTTTGGGAAAATCACCCCTTTCATCTGATAAAAAAGATCGTCTATTCGAGGTATTGGGTACCTATTCTTCATTATGGCTTTCTTCAATTCCCTGTAATCTACACACAATCACCAGGAACCATCAATATTCTTGAAAAACATTACTGGTGCACCCCATGGTGAAACACTAGGTCTAATAAACCCTAAGTCCAACACTTCCTTCAATTGTATCTATAATTCACAAAGTTATGGAGCCATCATCTTGCAAGGTGTCTTGGAAATTGGATCCATGTCAAGTTTTAGCTCGATGATGAAATCAAGTTCTCTTTCAGGAGGTATCCCTAGAAATTCTTTGAGAAAATCATACTTGAATTTTGATCAAATCGGGGATTGATCTAAAGAGGGTCCATTTTCTTCACTTATCGCCTATGCCATGTACCATTGAAATCCTTGCCTTATGCAAAGTTCTAATTTCAATGTTGATATGAAACATAGAGACACCTTCCTCTTAATACCATGGATCTCAATTGACTTCCCCCCCATCATCTAAACAAAACATTATTTTATTGAAACAATCTAAGATAGCTTGATGAACTTCTAGCTAATGAATACCAATAATTATATCATAAGTTCTCAGGGAAATGGCATACACTTTTAACCTAGTAGTACACACCCCTAGGTCTACAAAACACTTATCAAGACTAAGTCCTACTACTTGATTTACCGATAAGCCATCTTGACCAATTTAAAATAGTCATGCTCATAGGTTGTCAACCCACTTTTTTCTAATGCATATGATGAAATAAAACTATATGATGCAATGAGATCAAACAAGATTTTAATTTTAATATTGTTTATTTTACCTGATGAATCCATAATGGATTGCTGTTCAGCCTGGTGATTATTGACCGTTACATAGATTTGGTGCTTACTTCTTAACTTCCCCATTGGGAGCTTCCCTTCTTTGTGCATGGTGTCAGCTTGTGACTCTGGGTATCCATGTTGTTAATGAGGTCCTTTGCATCCCAAACAAACAATGTGGGGGATGAACTATGTATGCTATTCTGTGGAGACTTCTAAGATGAGTTCCTTCCTTTGGAACCCCTGCCTCTCGTAATAGTTTCTCATGAATTCCTTGGACTCACATGAATCCTTGATGATGTCTGAGATTCTACACTCACCGCCATTGAAACATTTTTTGTAACAACTCTAGGTGCAACACTATTGCCATAAGGAGGTGGCCTAGAATTTCCTTCTCTGGAGAAGGTCCAAGGGGCCTTCCCCACAAATCCATATTGTTGTGGAATGGCATTATCTTATGCCCCATCTCTTATCTCTTTTGGTGTTAATAACCTGAATAGATCTACACATATAATCACCACAAATACTGAATACACAATAGATCCACAGAGTAATATAGAAGAACAATATGCAAAATATCTTTTATTACTATCAAACCCTTGAGGTAGGGCAACACCATACAATGGATCCTATTATGGAAGGGATCCTCTCCTATTCACTTTCCTCTTCGAGGGGGCTTCCTCCTAATGAGCTTCAACTCCAAACACAATATTTTTCTTCATATCCCATTACATTGCTACCATCATGTAAGAACATTCTAGATGATAAATTTTCTAGAAGTAGAACCTTCTAAGAAGTCCTCTTACATTCATTATATCTAACTACCCATTTATTATATCTAACTACCATAATGGGCCTTATTTAATAATATAGAGGACCTAGTCCACCTTACATTGAATGGCCTCTACTATTACCACTATGGGCCCTCTGGGATCCCACTACTACCTCTCTAGCTACCTAACATTCCATCCCCCTTATGAAAGCGTTGTCCTCAACGCTTGTTGTACAACCATATACCAGGGTCCCATGGATAATTATGGACCATAATGTTGAAGAAGACTAGAGAACTAAGGTCACATGTAGAAAAGAAATCCACCATGATGAAGTAGTCCAAACGCCATTGTAAGCCCGGGTCCCATGTCCACGTGCTCATGTGAACTCCCCGTGGAATATTTTAGAACCCAATAACCAACTCAAAATTATGCTCCAAAGACTGACATCTGTCATGTGGATCCAAATAAGAAGATCCATCCACATAGTGGAAAAGGGTCGTAGCAGAATTTGGAAGGAATAATACCACTGTAGAATATGCATGATGGACACTGGTAATAATATTTGGCCCCTGAATTGTCACATTGATGCTCTCTACAAAAGGTGGATTAGATTCATCAAATAAAATATGAAAGTGGTTGTCATTCAAAAAATGACAACTATCCATATACCAATCACCGCAATCGGCTTCCAAATCATACCAAACATATATTTCTTGATTATATTCATCCCTGATGTCCACCATAAGAAATCTCTCCTGCATGTTATCCAATAAATCTTGAATACTACAAAAGCTATCATTGAGGTCGTTTGTGAGGCCATCTACATAGTCATCAAATTTGACATCCAATATGTCATACAATTGAGATTTGAATGCTTGAGTAATTTGTAGAATTTATTTGAGGGTTTGAGAGGAAATAGCCATCTGAGCACTCTATGAACTCTTCAGTCCCATATCTGTCACGAAAAAACCCAAAAAATAGAACAATAAGTTACGACAGAAAATCGCGGCTTTTTTCGGAAAACCCTGAAAAACTGTTGAATTTAAAATGCTCATAACTTCACTTCCCGAACTCTGTTTCGGCTGATTTTTTTTTGAAATTGGGTGAAATTGTGAGAGGAACTCAGATCTGTAATTTGTTTGGGCAAATTCGGCCTCCAGCTGCTACATAAATAAAAAAATCACGCCGTCGTCCGCGGAAAAAACCCTGAAAAATTACAGATTTTAAAACTTCAATATCTTGACTTCTTGGAATTCGTTTCAGACCTTTTTTTTTTTCAACTTGGGTGTTTTTTTGAGAGGAACTCAGATATACAACATGTTTATGCAATTTATGCACAAAAATATACCAAAAACTTCTGGAATGTTGCGGCCCTATTTTTTCTTCTTCGAAAAAAAATCTGCAAAAATAAAAAATATTTGCCTACAATGTCTGCCAAGGAAAGTGCTCTGATACCACCTGTTAAGAACCTAATACTTGCATACAGAAATACCACAAAGATTCAAAGAACAATATAGAAAACCACAACTTTATTATAGAAACCCTTGAGGTAGGGCGACACCATACAATGGATCCTATGATGGAAGGGATCCTCTCCTGTTCACTTGCCTCTTCGAGGGGGCTTCCTTCTAATGAGCTTCAGCTCCAAACAAAATATTTCTCTTCATATCCGATTACATTTCTTGAACCCCTTTATATAGTGTTACCATCACCTAAGAACATTCTAGAGGAGGACTTTTCTGGAAGTAGAACCTTCTAAGAAATCCTCTTACATTTATTATATCTAACTACCCATTTATTATATCTAATTACCATAGTGGGCCTTATTTAATAATATATTGGACCTAGTCCACGTTACATTGAATGGCCTCCACTATTATCACTATGGGCCCTCTGGCCCCCCACTACTACCTCTCTAGCTACCTAACATTTGGTATCTAAAAGTTCTTTCACATATTGGTCATTTTCAACCATTTCGACAACTGAAGACAATTTCCACATTAACATAAGGGCCATGATCTTATGATTCAATCCATACACAAAATGATTTGTGTGACACTAATCGATGTCCATGTATGAAACTTATTTTACCATTTCCATGAATCTTATGTCATATTCTTCCATTGTTCAACCTTCTTGAACCAATGCAAGAAAAACTCCTACTTGTTTCTCTTCATAGAATGCATGCAGGTACTTTCTTTGAAACCTCTCTTCAAATAATTTCCACAAGACAATGTCTGGAGTGAGATGCAACTATCTTTCAAGGTTTCCCCACCAATTCAAGGCACTATGTCGTCATCAAAATATGAATATTTTGTCCTTTGAGGTGGAGGCATACTCTCTTAGTGCAAAGCACTTCGTCATTCCCTCCAACCATGCCTTGGCATGTTTCCCTGCATGGCCCCTAAAAAAATTTGGAAGCTTGATTTTTTTAAGTTCTTTAGTGATGCCATAAGGAGGAGGTGCTCACTTTGATTTCTTCGACCCTTCTGGCTTACCTTCCCTCGATGATGGGGGCTCCACTTCCACATCCATTGTTGAGCATCCTTTTAGTGTCTCATTTGTTACCTCCAAAGAGCGCAAGATAAAATCTAGCGCATGCGATGATGGCGATGATCCTTGAAGAATCATTCCCCAACCCCAATTTCCATGTGTCCTAACCATATTGATTCTCCAATTCTGCATCACAACCCAAGGTTCATCAATAATAGTTTAAGTTGCATCACTAATTTCTATCTATATGTGTGCACACACACACATGTATGCGTAGGTGTAAGTTTCGTTTACGTTCACTCATAATGAGCATATCACCTAAGACACGGTCGCTATAGATCAAGGGGGTCAAATAAACAAAAACATCTTGATCCTTCCACTTCGACATTGCATTTCCTCCTTTACTTCGCTAGCCACGCTTAGTACTGCGTTTGGATTCTCTGGTGCTTGCACCCACCATCTACGATGTAGCTTTGTCTTGGCTTGGTTTTCTCCATGGGGTTTATCTTGGCCTTGATTTAGCAATGGTAAGAGCTAGGTCATGATCTCATGTGATTCATGGCCATATCCTAAAAGTTTTATCAAATATTGTATACATACACTTAGTATATTATACTATTTATTGTACTTCAATCCTCTCATTTTTAAAATCCAATCCACGTATATTAATAAGAACTTGTGCTGCCTGAAATTTATTTATTTATTATTATTGCCATTGTTTATACACACACACACATATGATTTTTCCATGGAAAAAATCTAGTAATTTATTTATAAAAATAAAATTACAGTGGTAGATGTTGAGAGAGTATTCAAAACCCGTCTTTACAAATTTGTAGATTTAGTCAGAAGACTATCACTTGTAGTTCCAAAATTTTCTTTCAAATAAACCTAGACTAGGATCTATGCTAGGGAAACATCATATACAAATCTTGTCAAATTTCTAGTAAAGTATAGTCATATTTATACACTAAGAGATTGCAACCAATCCACTGAGAGAGTTTAGCCAATCCTCCTGGGGTAGTTCATTCTATCTTTCTTTGAAGAGACACTAATCACATAGCTCATTATCTAGCAAAGGAAACTTAGAACCAAGGAGCATGAACATATTCAAAAGAGTGTACATGGGTGCTATAAGTGATATCTCAAATCCCATTTTTCAGTGCCACTCCATCCTTAGATAACTTATTTGCTTCATTGTTTCTATTCCTATAAATGTGCATGAAAGCGATGTGAGAGAAAGCTGCTTTCAATAATAGAATGTCATGAAAAATAGGTTGTAGAGTGAAATTGCACAAACTTTTCTCTCCTTTCATTCATTGAATCATAAGCATACACTCTCCATAAAATTGAATTTGAGAAATGCAATGTTCTTGATCTAGTGTTAAGATTAGTTTCAGAACCATGAGTTCCTAGAAGTTATTTTTTTTGTTACCCAATCTAGCCTTAAAAGAGATGTTGTGAGTGGGGGATAGATGTAGAATTCCCGCCCCCCTCACCTTTGGGGGGAGATCCTTAGGAGGATCCATAAAAAAATCCCAAGGCAAGTCTTTGTTTATGACTTATTCAGGGGAGTGTTTTGAGATACATCCTTCCTTAAATTGGGGAAATGCAAATCTAAGGATGTCCAAACTTTGAATAGCACATTTCAAGGACATGGTGTCCTCATTCTCAAAGAGATTAGAATTTTAACCCAACCAAATTCCCCACGCTAAGGTAAGAGGGAGATATTTATACCTCTTTGTGGATTTGTTCAAACACCAATTCCCGAGGGCTTCTTTAATGGAGCTCCCCTTCCAAGCATTATATAAACCAATCAAACAATTTGCTTCCTGTGATATTTCAAGAGTATAGGCACATGTTGATAAAATATAAACAAGAATAACAATATGGCGGAAAAGGCATATTAGCCAACACACAATTATTCACTCCAATGTTACATATTTATAGTACAATGGGTGATGCCACCTCATAGAGAGATTTGCTCTAGATCCTAAAATCATGCATGATGACTAGGCTAGGCAATATTAACTAAATCATTAGTCATCACTTGAGGATATATTACTAATATCCTAAATGAATAATACAAACATAGTTGACAATTTAGACTTAGTGATTGGTAAAGGTAAGCCATAGGCTAACAATCCCCCCCTCAATCACAAGTCCGATCAATAATACCAGCAATAAAGCATAAACTGGTATCAATTCCAAGTCTTCATACTGAAACTTTTGTGCTGAGCCTCAATGAAGAACTGCCTGAAAAACTGCCAATATGGATGCTGAACATGTTCATTTGAAATGAACTGGAAGAGAGTTGAGATATGGAAGTGAACAACTGCAATATATAAACATTTCCTGTTTGCTTGACAAATTGTTCATTTTGCCAAGTATTTTAGCTAGAAGAATTTGATGCCTTCTACTAATTGGTGAACATGTAGTATCACCACTCTACTATCAGTGTATCACTGGAAGTGATCTCTGAATCTGTGGTTTGGGATGACCACTAACCAATTGATACCTTGTATCTGATGGTTTTTGGATAACCACTAACCAATCTTGACACTTTTAGGTGTCCAACAACATCCCAATGTATAATGTGTATGATTCAATTGCAAGTCATTGAACCATAATCCTGTCAAAGCCTGCCATCTTTGGAAAATCTC
>ML784893.1:518584-541417 GCA_009831015.1 Picea engelmannii | reverse complement strand
ATGAAGGACGACTTACGTGGCTTCATCAAACACTGTTGGCAAATCAAAGTCTTGATGGCAGATCTGAAATATGAAGGCATAGATCACTGAAAAATATTCTAGCGCAGATCGTTCAAGAAGTCTAGATCGTAGATAAGTGAAGGATATAGATCTCAACATTGTTTCAGAAGCCAAGTTGTTCTTCATTAATGGTATCTGTAGTATGAGGTAAAATTCGAGGGTAACTAGGGTTTTTTAGCGTATTTAGTCACGAAATGGTCCGTAAACAACCAAAGTACAAGATTCTGTGTGTTCGATAGATCTAACTTCATTGGGCAGGTCTATGACTCTGCTTGACTTAAAAATGAGAAAGATCATAACTTAGCTTCAAAATTTTGGAAGAGGAACATCAAGAGGCTGCTAAAAACTTGGCCAAGAGGATGAAGAATAGTCTTAGAGACAACAATGATTTAATTAGCTTGTGCCCAATTACAATAGTAATTTTGTGCCAAAATACACATCTCAGAACTCAATCCTGGTGATGGTGAAAGAATTCCATAATTTTTTTTGTTGCAAATTTTACCTTACTCGAGTTTTGATGGGCTGTAAAGTCCGTACACTGTTGCACACTACGCACCAAAGTTTGAATCATGTCCGTACAGTGTCTTGATCGTGGCTCTCTTTATTTCCATTGTGCATCCCAAAGATTATACATCTACAATTTGTTGGTATAGGCAGCGAGGCTACTATCATATGAATCCATGGAGTTCCCATATTAGCCTCTGACAACATCATTTCTTCACCATGGAATAACCGGACCCATAAGACTACCGTGGCTCTGATACCAATTGATAAAATATAGACAAGAATAACAATATGGTGGAAAAGGCATATTAGCCAACACACAATTATTCACTCCAATGTTACATATTTATAGTACAATGGGTGATACCACCTCATAGAGAGATTTGCTCTAGATCCTAAAATCATGCATGATGACTAGGCTAGGCAATCTTAACTAAATCATTAGTCATCACTTGAGGATATATTACTAATATCCTAAGTGAATAATACAAATATAGGTGACAATTTAGACTTAGTGAGTGGTAAAGGTAAGCCATAGGCTAACACATGTCATAATAAGGTAAGAGTTTGTTTCCAAGTCAACTTTGTAGAGACAACATCAACCCGGTCCCTCATAACTTCTTTTTTGAAGGATGTCCCATGTTAAGACTTTGTTATTTATCAACAACCACATAAAGAGTTTTGATTTGAATAGACATTTGAATTTCCATAGAAGCCTCACCCATCGAGGTTTGGAACTTTCATTACCCTCAATAGTCAGGGCCTTGTATCCTAGTTTGGGCTCATAGTTACCTGTAGAATTCAAAGACCAAATGAGTTGATCGTCTTGATTGTTTAGATTTATGAAACAACTTATATTTTGAGTATAACATTCCCATATGTTTGAATTCTCCTCTTGTAGTCCAGTCTCTTCATAGGAAAGCCACTATTGCAACCTATACAAAGTTTTGACTCCCTAAGCTACCGGTCTCGGAGTATGGTAGTCCTGAATTTTCAAATCCATGATAACTAGATGGCATGGGAGCCTATATGCATCATTTCTACCAATACAAGGGTCCAAGCCAATTTGAACTTTGTTTCCTCTGCCAATTTTCCTAACCAATCAATTGCATGTCAAGGTGAAGGCCAGACCCATAACTTTCCATATTATTGATGTGTTATGAGAGTGTCGAATTAGCTTTCTAACCCATTATTTTATGGATTTAGGAGAAATATACTTATCTTTGATTACATGTTCCCAGAGTCTAGAGCCTTGTATCAGTCTCCATTCAATTTTCATTGCAAGGACGTTTAAGAAAAGGAATACGTTCTTAAGGCCCCATCCACCTTGTGATTTTGGTATTGCAAGTTTTTGCCAAGAGGCTAAAACCATCCCTTTATAACCTACCTCACTAGACCAAATGAACCCGAAGATTAGCTATCTGATTTTTTTTTCAGACTCCTCTTGGAATCCATGCAAGGGACATCCAATAAACAAGGATGGCTTCCAAGACTGATTTTAAAATAACCAATCAACCTCTTTTGAAGAACAATAGATTACACCATGTTTTGAGTTTTTTTTCTCTACCTTGGCTATTAGCCATTTCCAGTCACCTTTTTGATATAGATTTGATTTCAAATGAAATCCTAGATATTTCAATCCCTCCTTTGTCACTAGTACTTGAAAAGGAAATACTTGGGAATACAAAGTGTCTTCGTTCTCCAAGACTACCCAATAGGATATTATTGGCTCGTCAATGTTAAGCTTCATACCTATTGCTTCATAGAAGAGATTGATGATTTCTCTAAGGTTTTATACCATCCTTTTGATTCCTTCATAGAAGATTAAAATGTCATTCATGAAGAGTAAATGGGTGACATAGTAGGAATTACAAACATTTATACCTTTGATAATTCCAGTTCTGGTAGCCTCCTTAATAGATTTACTAAGACCTTCTATAATAATGAGGAACAATAAAGGGGTTGTGTAACACCCTTTTGTTACTGTAACGCTCTGATACCAATCTGTAACGCTCCCTCAACCGTCATCCAACCCACTGGCTGAGCATAAGCTACTTTGCGGAACAAAATCATTTTATGGTTAATTAATAACATGCATTTAAAACAGGTTAAACACATTTAAACTCAGAGTCAACACAAAATTACTGCTGACATAAATAATCCATGGAATTAACATTAATTCACATGCACAACAGAATACATGATAAATATAAATACACAGACATGCAAAACATAATTAAAACATCATCTGGTACTTATCTTTGAAACAATGGTAATTCCACCAACCATGTGCAGGTCTTCCATGAACCTCCCAGCCTTAGACCACGCTGCTCATCAAGCTCAGCAGTGGGTCACCCCCGAGCTGGGACTAAGATCCACCCCAAGGTAAGGAATCCTAGGCTAGGCTGAGGTTACAGGGAAAACTGCACAAAATGACTGGAAGGATTCTTCCCAGGATGCCATCTTACGCCCACTACTCCCAGACTCTCATTCCCCACATGCCTATTCCGCCCGGGAGTATACACCTTCACAAGCACAGTCCATCGGTGCTACACCTCCCTCTCTGGGTCTCGGCAACAGGCCAGATCAAGAAGTCTCAGAGCCCGAAGCTGGTGCTGGACACTCTCTGGAAGAAACCACTTCCCAACAAACTCTCTCACCTGGAGAGAGAGTTGTTCACAGGCCTGACAACCTGCCTCTTCCAACAATAATCACCTCCCTCACCTGGAGAGAGGTTACACACACAGGATAAGCACGAACTCACACTGGCCATTAAGCCACGCGCAGTCCAGCACTGTGTGGCCACAACAACCAACTGGGAAAACAGACACGGGCTTCCCAAACAGGCTCTGAAATCACAGGGTAGACTCACGCTCTGGTTCTCAGGGATGCGTAACAAGCATTCCACGCAAGGGATGAACACAGACTCCACGGTTCAGAACAGAGGGTGTACTGGCCTTTTAGAAACAAACACAGGGTTTCCCCGAAAAAAACACAGGATTTTCCCACGGTTTCAGAATTGCACGAGTTCTCTTGCAGAGGTCAGACGGTATGTACCATTCAGAAGAGGCACAAGGGTATCTCTGCAGAGGTCGGACCGGTTCATGCTCAGGCAATTGAGGGTCGAATGGAGGAGGAACCCCCATCATGGCTCATATCAGCTGTTTTATTTGCATGCACCTGGGTTGACACTTGTCACCCATGAAACTGCATGTGTTCCATCATCATGCATCCCCTTTTCACATGTTTTCCCCTTGCTAGGAACTTAGGATAAAAACATATAATTCACATGTCTTTTGGAATAATATTAAAATATTATGCCCAAGGACTTAAGCCCCTAGGTTCAACACTTAGCCCGTCTTCCCACCTTCCAGCCCCTAATCCCTTGCCCATTCTGTGGAAGCTTAGTCCCCCATCACTCATTCATCGTGGTCGGTCTGCACGTAACGATGTTTATAATTTTATTAATGTTCTGCATAGATACATGTACAAAATCAGGCTCTTGGCCTTCAACACTTGGGCTCTCTGGCCTAACAATCACATAAGCCCACCAACTTATATAAACTTGGCTCACCAGCCTATAAGACATTTTACAACTCATTTCGTAAACAAGATTTACAACTGGGCTTGGCCTTGGGGACATTACAGGTGGGGGGGGGGGGGGGGGGGNGAGAGGACAACCATGTCTTATCCCTCTTTTAGACTTAAAATATTGAGAGGAAACACCATTTATTAGAATTTCAAAAGAAAATGAGCTAATGGAGCTCATTACCTAGGTAACAAACCTATGACATAAATGAAGATGAATAAGGATGAGTCTAATGAAACATTGGCTCACCCTATCAAATACTTTGGAAAGGTCCACCTTTAGGGATAGGGATTTTAGTTTCTTGGACTTACTTGAGTGGAGAATTTCCTATGCTACCTCCACTTCCTCATGAATTTTTCACCTTTCTAGAAATTCAAATTGCTCCAGAGAGATATGATGAGAGATAGTTCCTTTCATCCTCCTAGCTGTTATTTTGGAGATAATTTTGTAGATGTAATTACGGAGAAAAATCGGTCTAAATTTCTAAAAAAAATTGGTGTTATCTATATTTGAGATCAAGGATAAGAAAGAAGTATTAAGCTGCTAATGCTTTCTTAGAGGTTCTAGAGACCTCGACTCCCTCCCCCCCACACACAAACATTTTATATAACCCTTTATATAAAATAACAATATAGACCTTTTTTTAATATAATAAAATAAAAAATAAAAAATAAAAATGCAACACTTATATAAGAAAAAATACGGGGTCTTGCATGAGGCCCACGTGCCTCCTCTTCTAGATTACCTCGCGATTTAGATAAAGAAAGAAAAAATGCAAAGAATATTAGGGAACAAAACCTTCGATCGCACTCATTCTTCCTCATTTGCATTTAGCCTAGGGTTTTTCCTATTCTCTATGCATGGCCATGGAAGCTAGAGGTGTGAGGGGCATGGCCCATGACATTTTCTCTTAACCTGTGTTGAGAATTATAGCTCAAATAAGAACTTCCACACATGTTCCATGTGAAAGTGCGAGAAATAGTTCGAGATATTTTTGAAACATAATTCTATTTTCGAAAAGTAAATTCTATTTTGTAATTCACTTTAGTTAAAAGCGAAAGTCTTATTTTTAGCAATTGAGTCTAAAAAGTGTATTTCATACATGCATGACTTAAACTAGAAGTAATCTCAGAAATATATTGGAGTTTTGATGTAAGCTAAAACTATAAAGAAAGGTCACGATAGGGACAAAAGAACACATGAACAATTGAGAAGGTTGAGCAATTGAGGGAGATATTGAGGGTAGGAAACGAGGGAAGAGGCCTTTCTAGGTAGCATGCAATTTGTATAGTCATACAGATAGGTCCGTACAATGGTATAGATAGACCGTACAAGTTGTCCTACAGACCTTACAACAATTTTATGTTGTTTCTAGGTTTTTTCAATAGGATTTTCCACCTAGTCATGCTATACAAGCTCGGTTCAAAGTGATTTCAATAATTGTACAATGGTTGGTTTTAAGCAGCTTGTGGAGGCTTCCTTGTAAGTTTTTCAAAGGAATGAAAAACTAGTTTCAAAGGAGTAATTACCTATGTATGTGTGAAATTAATTTTTTGCTTCCACTATTCAATTTCCAACTATTGTGTGATTAATGCTATGCTTTGAAATTTAATTTTAGAGTTACTTAAATTCAACAATTATTTGTTTAATTGAGATTATTAGGACTTCACTCACCTGGAACTTGGGATTTTTCACATGTTATCAAAACTTGTTTCTTTGGTTGAGATTCTCTAGGATTTGTAGTGGTAAATCAATTGCAGGGAAGAAGGACCAATAATCAAAGGGTTTCAAATTTTTATTTTCAGAGCTAGGAGTTTGTGTAGTAGACCTTAGAGATGGCAACAACATGCCTCAGGTTTGAATATAAATTCGGTGGTGCCTCACATTTATTATCATGGAAGGTGATGGTTACACTCTTACTAGAAGAGAATGATCTATGGGACATTATCAAGAATGTTTTTACTCTGCCTATAGATCCGCAACAGTTGATATATCACAACAAGAGGGAAGTGAAGGACAAGCGGATGATCTTGGATGCCATTAAGGATCATTAGATCCCTCATGTATCTGAGAAGAATAAAATGAAGGACGTGTTTGATGCCTTGGTTAGTCTCTACTTGAGTCAAGACATAAACAAAAAGATGATATCGCGGAACAAACTCAGATCCATAATGTTGACGATATCAAACACAATCACTGATTACCTTATGAATATCACCCAAATTCATGATCAACTTGTAGTAGTTGGGGAGAAGGTTGGAGATACAGAGTTAGTGAACATAACACTGAATGGATTCCTAGCTTTATGGGAACCATTTTTCAAAGGTATTTGTACTTGGGGAAAAATTCCTGATTTTGAGATTCTTTGGGATGGTTGTATCCAAAAGGAGACTCGAATGGAGTCAAAGGATGACAGCAAGGATGGTGAAGATAACCTAGCTCTATTTGGTCAGTCAAATAAGGGAAGAGGTAAAGGACCTAGCAAGGGTAAGGGAAAGAGTGAGGAGTCAAACTCACAACCATGAAAGAAGGACTTGAGTAAAATCAAGTGCTTCAGTTGTCATAAGCACTATCATTATGCATCACAATGTCCAGATAAGAAGAAGGGTAAAGGGAAGTAGTAGCAACCTATGTAGAAACTCAAATAAACAATTTTGCTGCCAAGTTGGAGAAGTATTTATCAATGGTATCTCGCCTTTCTACCAACACAATTCTAAGGAATGTGTGGCACGAGGGCAGTGAGGCATCATGATTTATGACATCAATCGAACAATTGTTTTCTAGTATGAAGAAGCAAGACTTAGGAGCACAGGTTGATCTTGGTGATGATGCCAAGTACCTTGTAGCAGGAGTCGATACTATTCCCTTATAGCTCGAGTCAAGTAATTATTTAGATTTTGACAATGTCTTGTTTTTACCAAGTCTCAAGAAAATTTGCTTTCAGTTTCAGTTATGGAAGATTAGGATTTTGCAATGGAGTTTAAGAACTAGCAAGTCCTCATTAGACCAAATGAATCTAGCCCAGATATAGCTTAGGTAATAGGTTTTAGAGAAGGTAATTTGTATAGGTCGTAGGTTGAACCTGTTTGAGCCTTGGTGCATAACAATGACAACTTGTGTGAGTTGTGGCACACTGGGAAGACATTCTTATATATGTAGTTATTTATTATCCAAGGGATGCATCCTTTCATGGATGGTCACCATATGTTCTATATATATGGAACACTCATCATTGTAATACTATATTCACATATAATATCATCTCTTATGAAAAATCAACATGGGGCACCTGCATTACATGGTGTTTCCTATTATGAGGGAGATAGTCACAGGTCTTTCGAAGTTTAATATTGAGCATCATGGTGTATGCAGAGGGTACATGCCTTGAAATCATCCAAGGCTACTTTCCCAAGCAACGAGCATAGGTCTAAGGATATTCTAGACCTAATAGATTTGGATGTTTGTGGACTGATGCCAGTAGTGTCAATAACATGAAACTTGTATTATGTTTCCTTTATTGATAAATTCTCTTGCAATACTTGGATCTAATTCCTAAAGACCAAGGATGAGGTCTTTAATAGGTTTCATGGGTTCAAAGATCTAGTTGAAAACCAAACAGGGAAGAATATCAAAATCTTGAGATAGGACAATGGGGAAGAGTATACCTCTAAGGAGTTTGAGGGTTTTTGCAAGGAGGTAGGAATCAAGAGGGAGCTGACAATTTCACACAACCCATAATAAAATGGGGTTGCATAGTGGAAGAATTGATCCATCATAGGGGATGTGAAGGCCATGATACACGACCAGGAGTTTCCTATGTTTCTTTGGGTAGAGGCATGTAAGACAACAATTTATATCCAAAACATGTGTCCTCACAAGATATTGTAGGATAAGACACCATAGGAAGCATTCAATGGTGTGATGATAGAGGTTATTCATTTCCGCATATTTGGTTCTCCAGTTTATATCCATGTACCGATAGAGAATAGGACCAAGCTAGAGCCCTCCAACAAGAAGGGTTCATTTGTGGGTTACAATGAGACTTCAAAGGCTTATAAAGTATATATTCCATAATAGAGGAAGACTAAGCATGGATGCAAAGTTTGAGAAAGAATTTGCAACACAGAAGTCTCATGAGCCTATACTAGTGGTAGAGGACAAGGAGTATGAAGCTCCAAAGGTTGAGCCAAGGTCACCAGTGATCCAGGGTAGTACAATAGCCTTCAAGGGAACATGGAGAAACATGACCCCCTTCCACTTATGTCAGGAGACCTTGATGGTTCAATCAGACATTAAGGGATTCTCAAGAGCATGTTGAGACTCCTAGGAGCACATTCAAGGAGAAAACCTCCAATGAAGTTTTTAGACTATATGGAATTGCTGAGCATCATTCTAGATTCCGATCCTTCTAGTTTTTAGGAGGTATCATATTAGCAAGTATGGAGGGATTCCATGGTGGAGGAGTACACGTCCATCATGAAGAATTATGTTTGGGACATAGTGCCAAGACTGGAGGGGAAGTCAGTTGTCAGTTCTAGGTGGATCTACAAGATCAAACATGCAACAAATGGTATCATTGAGATATCAAAAGTGAGTTTTGAGGCGAGAGTGTTATCCCAAAGAAAGGGAGTGGACTACAAGGATACATTTGCTCAAATCACCATGTACACTTCCATTATAGAAGTTGTGTCCTTGGTTTAATATATGGGATAGAGGATACATCAGATGGATCTAAAGACAACTTTCCTTAATGGGATCATTGACAAAGAAATGTACATAGAGAAACTTCAGGGCTTTGAGGTAAGTGGGAAGGAGTCCCTTGTGTGTAGGCTTAATAAATCCTTGTACGGAGTCAAGCGAGCATCAAGAGAATGGTATTCCAAGATTGATGGATACCTGTAGAGTATGGGATTCACCAAAAGCGATGCAAATTCTAACTTATATTACATATTTGTTCAAAATTATCTATTGATTTTGGTGTCATATGTAGATGACTTATTTTTGACAGGTGCAATGAAGCTCATTATTGGGTGAAAAATAGACATGGAAATTGAGTTCAAGATGAAGGACATCAACATGGTGCATTACTTATTGGGATTAGAGGTTTGGTAGAGACTAGGGGATATTTTCCTTAGGCAGGGTAAGTATGCAGTTCAAATTGTTAGAACACATATAATTTTGAGCTTTTGAAATTTAGATTTTGCCTCTTAGAAATAATTTTTTACCCAAAAAGCAAAAACTTAGAAAGTTGCCTTTTAATTTTAAAATAAACCCATTGGTTGTTATTTATCAATAAAGCGCTTACAATATCTATCATCGATGAGTTACTTTAATTTGATTGAACGGTCCTAATGATCTCCGAAGTTTAGAAGTTGCCTAAGTTTAAAAAAAAAATCTGTAACGGTCGCTTCAGAGCTTTGCGCTTCGGGTGTTCCAACAAATCTAAACAACAAAAACCCCAAAACTCCGAAATCCCGAAGATAGTCACTCGTGATAATTCCTAAAGGACTTACGGACGTGACATGGGACACATGTCTTTTAAATATTTTCTTGGGTTGACACGTGACACTTATTTTTGACATTTACATCGAATGATTTGCACATTTTCAAGTCACACATGGCACCTCTCTTTTCTTGACACGTCATCAAGAATGGCGTCATCTCTACCACGTCACTTCGAGAGATTTCCGTTTGGGAGTTTTAACAAAGACCGAGTTCACAAACCACCAAAGTATCAAAGCGTCAAAGTAATGAATATTACAAAATGTAAAAATTGTTTTAAAAAGTGAATAAAACATTTAATAACTTAGGTTAAGCACGATTAAATATTAATTAATCCCTTCGCAGTGTTAGACATCGAGAGATTTTCATCCTGTCACATCCAAAGTTTTCGAAAGCCGAACTGTCGAATTATTAATGACATTTATGATTGATTAAGGTTAATGATTTTAATAGAGATTGTGAATCACCAGGTAAAAAATTCCATTAAGTTTTTAATAAATTCTTCGTCAGTAGATCTATACGAAGATCGATAGAATTTTTGAATAAATCACTTCGAATTTCAAAATCATTTTACCATTTGCAATTAGTAGATTTTTATTCAATGTAGAGCTTACAAACTTCTTTTGTTACAGGTAGGCTAATTCTATTTCCTTGAGGATTATGGCGCCACGAAAAGTTGCAAAGAAGCTCGATGCATTCAGATTCCAATCCAAATGTAGATTTTCTCTCAGACACATCTCCGCGAGTTGCGAACACCATTAAGTCTTGGAAGCAGGTTTTTGATATCTTAGAGTATGAGATTATTAACTATTCGAATGACTCTGTTGAGGAAGACAACGAGTCCTTCTCAACCAAAATTAAATTTGTATCACAGTCAGAACTACATAAGATTGCTGCATGACCCAGAATTATACCCTACAATGACATGATAAAGGACATACACAACGTCCACCTCCTCCACCCACTCTACCTTTCACCCTCTAGCTTGTCACACCCTCCATGATATCAATACCGTCTATCCCTACCACCTATATTCTTGCATCCACTCATCACACCTCCTTATTGGACACTTGTCCCCACGTCATTCTATTCATGAAMAACTACTCCCCCCGTAACTATTATCCATCCCATAACKAGCCAACTATGAGTTACCTATCYAATTACCACCCCCATATCTTCATCTGCAATTTCTTTATCCCGGTAAACACATTCGAAGGGACAGATGGCAATGCAATCAGATGACAAATACTGTAAGCCAATGATTGTGGTGGCCTTAACGGATATGTGTACYCAGCTCAAAGAACAAAGGAAAACGAGTGCATCTACAAGCAAATGAAGCACCAACACAACATTTGTATGTTGTTATTTCACCGTATTCTATTTTTAGGAAGATATTGTGGGAAGTCCAACATTTTTCAATTGAGACAATTTTTGTATAAATAGATAGATTTTATATCTATTCGAGGCTACTTCTTGTCAAATGTAAAAGAGAAAACCTTTTTTGAATATTAATACAAGTGTAGACAAATATTCTAAGTTTCGTTCAATTTGAGTTATGTGTTTCCTCCATGTTTCCATCTCTCTGAATTTCTTTCTGTAGTTCTTGAAGAGTGAGTGATTACAATTTAGTACTACATCTACTGTGATCATAATATATCAAGAGTTCACTTAGTAACAACTTTTCCTCTGTTATTACTGTGATTAAAACAAGACCTACGACCTGTGTGAATTATTGCATTTTTATCTCCTTTCAAGGGTGCATTTTCTATTTTTCTTCTACTACAAACAAGGTGAGACTTATCTGTAATTGATACCTGACTTTGTTTTAACAATTTTGTAAACCATTTCTACATCATTTGACATTATAATTGCGACTCAGATAATGAGATACAACCTCTGCATTGTTTTATCATTAATTTCAATTGAAGATTACTTCTCAGAAAACTGAAGGTAGAAAAAATCACTCACAAAACATTTCATTTAAAATCTTTGATGCTTGACATTATTCTTTGAGCCTTAGAATCAATCTCAGGAACAACATCTTTTTGGCGCTGTTGCCAGGGATGGAGAAACAAAATATTTTTCCCTGGGAGAATGACAAAGTTAAATTTTGGTCTTTGATAGTGAACAAAGATTGAATATGTGAAAAGGTTCATTTTTCACCTGGCGAATCCATTGTAGGAAAAGCTGGCCTTCGGTCGAAAGAATACTAGGAAAAACCTAGATGAAAAGTAGACTACGCCAGTTTCGGATCCTGAAAAATTGTTGAAACCAAATGGATATCTCAGAAAAACTTCTGCATCAACAGGTAAGGTCCATCAACCTAGAATTACGCAAGTTAATGTTAATACTTCCGCTAAATAACTAAATCTTAAAGAAAATTTTAAATGAGTTCATTCTGTAGAAGCATCAACAAGTAAACCTGAAGTCAAACTAGAAACCCCAGAAGTAATTATTCCTGAAATAAAATTTGAGATTGACCAGACCATCCATGTTTCATTGATAGATACTTTTACCAATGAAAACAAAGAATCCATTTCAATTCTTACTATCATTAGTACACATCCGATTCTTTCTCTTCCCGAAGTAAAAGTTTCTGTTTCCAAAAACTTTGAAGATTATTTTTTATACTCAGATTCTTCCTCTATTACTTCTCCTATCTATACATCTGGTAAATTTGAGAAACCAAGCTCAATTTTTCCTTTTCCCCCTCATCTATATCTTCCATCTTCTCACGATCATGATCCTGAACTTCATTAACAACATCCCAAAGTAGTCAAAATATTAGTAGATCAGTCTTTTGAAGTTTTTGATAATCTCCTATTTAGTCCTTGAATTTTGTCTCCTAGACTTTCAATGGCTGGTGCTGAAGGTGCTAGTGCTGGAGGTGCAAGATATGGTGGACAAGCTCAACCCCCTAGGATCTTTGCCAAGGTTGCTGCTAGATATTCTCCCTTAGTTCTTCCTGTTGTATTGCATGATTAACCTGAAAATTACATGAAGATTCTCCTTAAACTCACAGGAGAAGGGGATTTAACAACAAGAGAACATATATCCTTTTTCGATCAATTTGCTGATATTCTTGGTATTGAGCACGATGATGTTTATACGAGATTGTTAGTACAAACCTTTGAAGGACAGGTAAGAACTTGGTTCAGAGGGCTTCCAGTAGGTTCTATACCATCATATAATGATTTGGAAACTTCCTTCATAAGGCAATGGGGTGAGAAAAAAGACCATCTATATTACCTAACCGAATTCAGAGCCTTGAGAAAGAAAACTTTTGAATCAGTCCTAGAATTTATTCAAAGATTTAATAATCTTTATCACAAAATCCCAGTCGAAGTTAAACCTTCTCAACCAGTTGCAAAAGTCACTTTTGCAGGAGCTTTTGATTCTGATTTCACTCTACTTTTGAGAGAAAGAAGATACACTACTTTAGCATGGATGCAAGATGATGCTATAGATATTGAATAAAATATGATGGCATTTGGGAAGTTGAAAACTAAAGTTGAGATGGGAACAAGAGAACCCAGGCATTTTAAAGAACATGCAGGGCCCTCCGGATCTGGAAAATCTGTAGAGGAAAAAATGGATGAGATTGCAAAAATTATTAAAGATCTATCGAACAAAATTTCTAGGGTGGAAATAGAACAAGCCAAACTTGATCCATACGTTAGAAATCAATTCAGGATAAATCCTAAACCTGAGATGCAACAAAGGAAAATAAAAAATGAGGAACCGAAGATTCAAGCTCCTTTTAAGACTGAGAATTTCATACAGAGAGATGAGGTGCAAGATTATGAGGAATTAGAGGAAGATCTAAACAACCTCAACGATGATGATCTTGAGCCTCACCTAACCAAACAAGATTATGAGAAATCCTTGGATTTGGAATCTCTATTTAATAATGATGAAAATATCAACAATTTGGGAGACTCTACATACAAAGGTCTCGTTGATTCAATAATGGCCGAGCTTCAACATAAATATGATTTGAGGCCAAGAGAAAAAAATTCTACAAATATTCCACCAAAAAATATTTTATCACGAAACAAAGCAAATGAGGCAGCAATTACAAAACCATAAATTGAAACGCAAGCTGCTCAAGAAAGAAAGTTGAAATGAAAGCAATACATACTAAGAAGCCATAAAATACAGAAGTTGAAGTTCCAGGGAAATTGAAAAACCAATTGGGACTTTCAATTTATAGAAAGAACTTAATAAAATTAAAATTCCAATGCCTCTGGTTGAACTCGCTAGGAACCCAATCTATAAAAAACAAGTCGCTAAAGCAATACATTTTTCTAATGCTGAATGTCAAGCTGATGTTATCAATTTGCAGGATGGGAAACCTACAATTATGTTTGGACCACACATTGAAAATAGTAAGGATTCTGTTGCTCCTTTCTATATTACACTAACTGTGCACGATCATTTACTTCACAATTGCATGTTAGACTTTGGAGCTTCGCATAATTTAATGCCTAAGATTATCATGGAAAAATTGGGCCTTGAGATTACCATACCTTATCAAGATTTATATTCATTTGATTCTAGAAAGGTTAAGTGTCTGGGTATGATTAAAGATTTAGTTGTAAATCTTGCTCAGGTTCCTGTGAAAAGTATTATTATGGATGTGGTTGTTGCTGACGTTCCTGCCAAGTATGACATGCTTCTATCTAGATCTTGGGGTGCCAAGCTCGGAGGATTGGTTCAACTAGACATGACCTATGCTACAAGTCCAAATTTTGGTGGACAATTTACTCGATTGTACAAAGAAACTAGACTGACGTATACTATAAGTGACCCTCAAAACCCCAATAACTACCTGATCTATGTTGCCTATCAAGATCTAGGAAATTGTATATTATTTATAGATGATGATTTTGAAGAATGTATAGAAGAAGAAAATAA
Organism: Picea engelmannii; assembly: GCA_009831015.1. NCBI lineage: Eukaryota > Viridiplantae > Streptophyta > Pinopsida > Pinales > Pinaceae > Picea > Picea engelmannii. Next base: position 526,845 of record ML784893.1, on the reverse strand, counting down.
AAAAATAGAAATTTCAAAGAAAAATATGAATGTTAGAAAAGGGATGTGGAAAATGTTCTTTGATGGTGCTTCATCCTGTGAAGGAGCAGGAGTTGAAGTTTTATTTGTGGCACCAAGTGATGAGTATGTTATTCCTTTCTCTTATAGATTACAATGGGATGTCAATTATACCAATAATGTCTGTGAATATGAAGCTTTAGCTTTAGGGTTAGAAGCTGCAAGAAAATTAAAAATCGAACATTTGATAGTTTATGGTGATGCTGAGCTCATTGTAAAACAAATAAAACAACAATATCAAGCTAAGAATCCGATTTTGAGATCATATAGAAATTGTGCCTGGGATCTAATAGATAATTTCTTCTCGTCTTTTAATATTCACTCTATTCCCAGAATGCAAAATCAACAAGTTGATTCTTTAGCCAAAGTTGCTGCGACTTTCGTACCACCTAATGTTTTGAAGCTGAAATATCATATTGAGATGAGACATAGACCTTCGATTCCAAACAATGTTCAAAATTGGCAAGTGTTTGAAGATGATGAACAAATCAAGTTGTTCCTGGAAATGATAGATGAGTTTTCTAAGACCCACATAGATCAAGAAAATCAAAATGATCCTGCTTGGATTATGCACGAAGGAGAAAATCCATAAAAGTTCCAAGATAAAATTGCAAATCACCACATGCTCTTATTTAAAAACAATCAAATTCCTAGAAGTCTGATCCCTCTAGAAAGGTTGTTTGACCAGGATTATATACCTTTAAAGTCTACTTTGGGACCTCAACCCGAAAAAGTTTAAGATTGTAATGTAAGAACTAATGAAAATCCCAAGATGGTCAAAATATCAAAATATCTTCCGACACAAGTAAAGAGTAAATATGCTGAGTTACTTAAAAAATATAAAGATGTTTTTGCATGGTCTTATGAGGATTTAAAAACCTATGATACTTCTGTTATTGAGCACAAGATTCCCTTAAAGCATGGTATTAAGCCTTTCAAGCAAAATCTTAGATAGATAAACCCAATTTTTTTGCCAATAATAGAAAGGGAAGTTAAAAAACTCCTTAATGCAAAAATAATTGTCCCCCTCAGATACTCTGAATGGGTGGCCAATTTGGTCCCTGTCAGGAAGAAGAACGATGAAATAAGACTCTGCGTTGATTTTAGGAACTTCAATCGATCTTCTCTTAAAGATAACTACCCACTCCAAAAAATGGACCATGTTTTAGAGAAGGTGGTAGGGGCTAACCGAATTTCTATGATTGATGGTTTCTCAGGATATAATCAAAATGTTGTTCATGAAGATGATAGAGAAAAGACTGTATTCACTACTCCATGGGGAACTTTCATAACACTTGGTGCACCTCAAACAAACTTTTTACAAATGTAGAAAATTTTATTTGTCTCTTAATCCCAAAAAATCACACTTTTCCATGCAAGAAGGTAAACTTTTAGGTCATATAGTTTCAAACAATGGAATTAAGGTTGATCCTAAACGAGTTGAGGCTATTGACCTGATTAATATTCCTAGAAACATAAAAGAAATTCAATCCTTTTTAGGTAAGATCAATTTTTTGAGGAGATTTATTCCTAACTTTGCTGAAATAATTAAATTGACTACAGATATGCTAAAAAAGTAAAGCGAAGTAAAATGGATTGCATAAGCCAAAGCATCTTTCGAGCGTGTTAAGAAATCCACAGGAGAATCACCAATATTGGTAAGTCTCAAATATACAAAAGAATTCTTAATCTTCTCCTTTTCTTCTGAACATACCGTGGCATCAATGCTCCTCCAAAAGAACAAAGAATGATTCGAACAACCAATAGCCTTTTTCAGCAAAAGCCTCAGAGATGCAGAGCTAAGATATGATATTTAAAAAACCAAGCTTATGCGATGGTGAAGGCTCTCAAGGCTTTCCGAACGTATGTCTTGCACTCCAAAATAATTTCTTCTATACCAACAAATGCAATTAAAGATATCTTCCTTCAACCAGACAGTGATGGAAGAAGAGGCAGATGGTTGGCCAAAATTCAAGAGTTTGATTTAGAAGTCAAACCAACCAGACTCGTGAAATGTCAAGGTCTGGAAAGGCTGTTAGCTGAATCAAACTTCAGACCACTTGGAATAAATAACTTTGAATCACATGATTCCCTTCTAGATATAGAAGATATTGATGATCAAGCACCCATTATTCATATTGAAGAAACATTTTCCTCCTCATCTTGGTACAATGATATTGTTACATACCTCCTTACTCTCCAATGTCCAAATGACATGACTCCTTCTAAAGTAAGAACTTTAAAGCAACATGCAATTAATTATTTCATTATTGATGGCAAGTTTTACTGGAAAAACCCTTTGGGTTTCCTGTTATGCTGCCTAATAGAATCTGAAACAAAAGGTGTCATTGATGAATTTCATGAAAGAGTATGTGGAGGACATCATGCCTGGAGAGAAACATCTTACAAGATTTTAAGGGCAGGATATTATTGGCCAAAATTATTTACTGATGTAAATGCAAGGGTCAGAGCTTGCAATTCATGCTAACTATTTGTTGGTAAGCAAATTTTTTTTGCCTTACCTTTAATTCCAGTAAAAGCTGAAGCTCCTTTCCAACAATGGGGCCCAAACTTCATTGGATAAATTCATCCACAATCGAGTGCTCAACATAGATGGATTCTAACCGCTACTGATTATTTTACGAAATGGGTTGAAGCCATTCCAACTCGAAATGCTACTGATTCAATAGTGATAAAAATTTTGGAAGAAAACATCCTAGCAAGATTTGGTTATCCTAGGAAAATAGTTACTGATAATGCTCAGGCTTTTAAATCTATGGTAATGATCAATTTATGTCAGAAATACAATATTGTTTTAGGTCATTCTACAACTTATTATCCTCCGGGAAATGGGTTGGCTGAATCATCTAACAAGAGTTTGATGACTATAATTAAAAAAGTTTTGACAGAAAATAAAAAAGCTTGGCATATACACCTAAAATACGCCTTATGGGAAAAACGAATTGGCACCAAAAAATCTATAGGTATGTCTCCTTTCCAATTATTCTATGGTACTGATGTTATTCTTCATATTAATATTTACCTTCCTGTGATGAATCTCTGCCAGGATGCGAATGAAGAACCAAATGATGTTACAAGAAGAATAAATCAAATCATCAAAGTTCAACAAAACAGAGTAGAAGTGGATGATAAGCTCCAAAAATACCAAGATAATATGAAATCACTTTTTGATAAAAAAGCTAAAGACATGGAGTTTCTTCCTGGTGATTTAGTTTTAAAATGGGAAGCTATAAAGGAAGATGCAGGGAAACATGGAAAATTCGATCATCTCTGGTTCACACCTTTCAAAATCGCAGTTTCTGAGGGAAAAAAAATCATTCTCACTGGAAAATCTTAATGGAGAAATTCTTGACGCTCCTATTAATGGGTGATTCTTAAAACATTTCATGCATTAGTCACTTTTTAGATTTACATTGTATATATTGGATTGGATTGACATTGGCAATTTTAATTTTCAATTTTTCTTTTCTTTTTATCTGAGTCATTTGATCATTTGTTGAAAATATTTTTAATAAATTTATGATTGCTTGCCGTCATTAAAACGAAAAATAAAAACATCTTTGTTACGAGGAAAATCTCTCTATTGCTAGGATGAACCACAACAGATGGAAATGACTGCATAAATTAACTCTATCCCAACAACATGCAAGATAAACCAATGTGCAAGCGAGATAAGAAAGAAGCCTACCTCGTCCAGATGTTCGATGATGTCCACCATTGAACACTTTGACCCAAAGCTATATACCTGTAACAAGTTCTCAACAAACACGCGAAACAAGCATACGGTGGCAGTATGAAAGGTTAACACATTAAATAGCATAATCCATCAATATATATATAACAAATATGCCCATGGATAATAACTCATATATTTGCAAGATATCAATTGGACGGGAAGAGAGCATTTCTATTAATAAATGATCAACATAAGTGAAAATATTACAGACTTCCGTGTCGGCACGGTTCATAACCGAGAAACTAAGTTCCTTCCAGCTGGGCCTCCACCACTTCAATTCTCCAACAAAGACAAGCTCATATAAGGGAGACAATGAGGTTCTCCATCAATGAGGGAAGAGCTTGGGGGTTGAACACTGTGTTCAGACTTAAATGACAAAGGGATGCAGACTCAATAGGAAGTAAATAATTTCTCCAGAGTAACTTTTCTCTCAAAGTTGAATTATTCTCCCTTTCCATAGCTTGGAATTGGCTTCTTTATAGCCTTCAAAATGCAACTGAAGGGCCGAGTCAAAACATTTCCAGTATGTGGAAGGCCAAGGATCAGAGATCTCTTGTCGTGACATGGAAATCCGACATTTAGTTTTCATTTTTTGGCACAAATCCCAATGTACACGGGCTATAGTGGAGCAGCCTGCATATACGCTTGTTGTATAGTGTGTAAGATGCATACAAGTGGAAAAATTTGTATTTTTGTCTCTGGATTTTAGTAACAGGAAAGAAAAGTCTGCATAGGGAAATGGAATAAGGCCCTCTCTGCAAGATTGCATAGGGTGAGGCAAATCTTGCTCTAACAGATGCCCCCTAATGTGTGAGGTCAGAGGATTATCTGCGATGGCCGAAATACATTATAAACAACCCATAAGTGGAGTGGTAGGGGACCAGATGGATGAACTAGTTGCTCATTACATTCTGCAAAAAATTTGCATACATGGCTGCCAATAAAATTACATTGCAGATCCATGTGAAAAATATACCAAACAAGTGTATGTGGCCATGACTAGGCAAATACAAATGCGGTTACATGCCAATAACTTTCATAGTCATGGACAAGGCCCAGTAGAAATAGTCTCAAAACCAATCTGAATATATCTATATACCATGGAGTATAATTTGATCTCCCATGATCACTGAATTCATATAGGTACTGGTCCGATGAAAAGGAAGCAACAACTCAGGAAAGTTGTAGCCTCATAGTGATGTCTTCAAGTCTTCTACACAATCTGCCAAAGGTGCAAGTCTACATCATGTGAATAAAGGAGTTGAGGTCGAACACAATGAAACATCGTTTAATTATCGGTCATTGATGTATACCGTTAACAAACGCGAGACAATCTACCGATAATGAAACTAGGTATCAAGACATCGAGTACATTCTTACAAGTATGAATAAAGGAGTTGGTGTCAAACACCTGAAGAATTCTTCGATCAGGAGACATTGATGTATTCCCAACTGTCGATGGCAAGAGAGCCTGCCATTGATGACTGCAAGCCTCAAGGTACTCATAAGACTCTAGGTCATGTTTCCAGAATAAATGGGTTGATGTCGATGGAAAGAGACCCGTTGAAAGGAGAGCATTGAGGCATCTCTCATTAGTTAGCACGAGGTACAAAGCATGAGCTTCATGATTTGGTGGAAATAAGACGAAGAACATGTTCATGAACCAATGACCCTGTGGTCTTTCGCGTGTGCCAAGTGCAAGTGGTACATGAAAAAATCCCTCTGAATAGCAACCAATGATGAAAATCACTGAGAAAGGCGAGGAAACCACCAATAAGGCTAATGGCATCCAAGACACTTCATGAATCCCAATGTGTGAATATATTTCTTTCCATTGAACACAAGGAAAACCACTCAGTCAATGACCAATGATGAAATGTCGACTGTTGGGTTCAAGGTTACCTACCAATGATGAAAGTAGGTCCAGGGTGCATGATAAGACTACAATATCATGTGATTCTGAGACAAACTGAGGGTATGATAGACATACAAAGTCAAGAGTTCTGAGGAGTGGCCGACACAGGTTGATAGACTTCCTTTTAACAAGAGCATGAGACATATGGAAGGCTCCGACAACATAGACCCAATGATAAAATCGTGAGATGCAGGAGGCATCAATGAAATTATCTATAGGGACTGGAAGAGTAACCAGTCGATAGAGAAAACTCTATAACGAGCTCAGCTTCCTAAGGCCATGCTAATCCCAAAATTATGATGATGAATGGACTCAAATAACTTTGTGCTATGTTCAAAGGCGACACGACTACTGCCAATACAAGATAATACTCCCTTCCCGCCCGTCTTTTTTTGTTTTTTCATAGACAAATGAATGCTATGATACAGAGGAGGAAAGCGTGTCGCAAGTAAGAAAAACTTGTTCTAGCAGTGGAACATACCTATGCTCAATGTAGGGAAATGCATGCGAGAGATGAACATTCAAGGGAATGTTCCCTCCTAGGTATAGGGTGTCAAATTGTGAAGGATATGAACACGACTCTGCTTGGTTGAGGATGCAAAATTGTTGAGGCAAACGGTTTATAACGTAAAGCGATAATCGACTATAGGCTCAATACTGCAAGCAAGGGCATGAGATGCAATCACAACTTAACACCAAAAAATGTCCTTGTTGATTAAGGGTGGTTTTCGTTGATGTCAACCCTTGAAGAAATCCCCATAGCACAAAGGTTTGGGTAATGGAACCAATATTGTTTGATGTAAATATGACTCATTATTGTTTTGTCATGGTTGATAAGAAGTAAATATGGATGAACTCCAAAGTGGTCCCCTTATGGTGAAAACCCTCACGGGAAGACGCTTTGTGGAGTAAGAGAACCCATGCTTAATTATGGAATAATGAGATGAAGGAAAGTGAATTTGTAAGGGAAAATATCCTAGATGGATAGTTCTTGTCATGTCATTTCCGGTGGTATGTTGAACGTCACATAATTCCTCATGGTTAGAGAATTATGGCCATGAGAAGTTGGAGACCCCAGGTTTGGGTAATGGACCCAAGTTTGTTTGATGGGTAACGGTATGATTTATGATGTATTTTCAGATAATACTATTCTATATGGATAGTACATGTCATTCCATTTCTGGTGGTATGTATAACGTCACATAACTCCTCACGGTTTGAAAGTTATGGCCTTACGAATTTGGAGGACCCTCATATGTCATCTAGAAGCCCCAAAAGGTTAAAGTAGTCAAAGTGGTTTAAGAGATTTTAAAAGGTAAATAATAAAGTGAAGTGATGAGTGTATTATAATTCAAAGTGAATACAAAACAAATTATTTCAATAATAAATTTAATGGAGAAATTAAAAGTGGACCCAACCCTAAAATAAGGAAAGTGGGCCAAGTGACCTAGAAGATGTTTTTAAGGAAGCTACTTGGAGAGTATAAATAAGAGGAAAGGCTCTCTCATTTGAATCACACTTGAGAATATTGAATATCTATATGTGTCTGAGGTAACCAACGATATCTAAACCAGAATTCTGAGTGAAGGTGAAGAAAAGAAGGCCGAAATGCAAGGAATGATAAATTCTTTTGATGGTGCTTTCTAAGGTATGCTATTTACAGGTCATCTCACCATTTTCGCTATAGATTTTTTTCTATAATGATTCAGACCGTGAAATTTCTATGCAAGTGAGAAAACATATCCAAGTATCTGTGGTAAAAAATTCATCTTGTGGGTCGTTGTATTTTGGGAGTTACTCAAAAAATCCTATTCCAAGGCACTAAATCCTAGGCTAGTTTGTGCACCCTAGAAAAATAAAATCGTTACTAATCAATTTTAAATTATAGCATTGATTTTAATGGTCGTAATTAATAAAAAATGTATGGTAGTGAAATTCATGGTGTTATGACTCTGCAAGAAACGTAAATCTGAAAATAATGCAAAGTCCTAACTTTAACTTTCAATGAATGATATGCTTCTAAAAACGATGCAATTTTCAAATTCAACTCTGCAATTTAGAAGTGAAAATGCAATCTTTCACTATATGCACTAAGCTAATGATAAAGACTCAAAAGACAAAAAATTCCAAGCAATGCAAAATGCCTATTTGTTTTTGTATTTTCAATACAACAAAACTAAAAATGCATGGGCTGAAAAGTAACTTAATATGAAACCCTATTGTGTATAAAAAGAGACAACTCAAGTAGGATACCAAGCAACAAAACACCCAGCCCAATGTACAAGGACAACAAAAAATAAAAATACAATGAGAAAGACTTCGCCCATAAATTCAACCAAAAGAGGGTTTCTTGTCATCCCACAAGCACTTAACAGGCACTGCAAAGACCCAAGAAGGCTCAACAAGCATCAAATCCCATCCAACAAACACCAGACCAGGAAAAAAGGCAAGGCAAAATGATGTACACGACTGCTTGGGAAAACATAGTGTATATACGTAGCTTGCAGTGAGACAACCAATGTATGTACGCGA
>ML784893.1:507192-518209 GCA_009831015.1 Picea engelmannii | reverse complement strand
AACCACAACAGACGAAAATGACTGCATAAATCAATTCTATCCCAACAAGATGCTAGATAAACCAATGTGCAAACGAGATAAGAAAGAAGCCTACCTCGTCCAGAGGTTCGATGATGTCCACCATTGAGCACTTTGACCCAAATCTATATACCTGTAACAAGTTCTCAACAAACATGCGAAACAAGCATATGGTGGCGGTATGAAAGGTTAACACATTAATAACATAATCCATAAATATACATAACAAATATGCCCATGGATAATAACTCATATATTTGCAAGATATCAATTGGACAGGAAGAGAGTATTTATATTAATTAATGATCAGCAGAAGTGAAAATATTACAGACTTCCATGTCGACATGGTTCAAAATCGAGAAACTAAGTTCCTTCCAGTTGGGCCTCCACCACTTCAATACTCCAACAAAGGCAAGCTCATAGAAGGGAGACAATGAGGTTCTCCATTAATGAGAGAAGAGCTTGGGGGCTGAACAAACTTAAAGGACAAAGGGATGCAGACTCAATATGAAGTAAATACTTTCTCCAGAGTAACTTTGCTCTCAAAGTTGAATTCTTCTCCCTTTCCATAGCTCAGAATTGACCTCTTTATAGCCTTCAAAATGCAATTGAAGGGCCGAGTCAGAACGTTTCCAGTATGTGGAAGGCCAAGGATCAGAGATCTCCTATCATGACATGGAAACCTGACATTTAATTTTCATTTTCTGGCACAAATCCCGATGTACACGAGCTGTAGTGGAGCAGCCTGCGTATACGCTTGTTGTATAGCGTGCAAGATGCGTACAAGTGGAAAAAATTATATTTTTGTCTCTGGATTTTAGTAACATGGAAGATAAGTCTGCATAGGGAAATGGAATAAGGCTCTCTCTGCACGATTGCATAGGGTGAGGCAAATATTGCTCTAACAATATTGATCACATATCATCTCTATTTTACAGGATTATTTGATATTTTATATTTCATTCCTTTAATAGATATTGTTGTTTTTTTTTAAGTAAAAAAGAGGGAAGAGCTTGTTATATTATATCATATACAAAAATAAACATCAGTCCTTAGGCTCCCAATTGTTTCGCCAAATTAGAGGAAACCTATGAGCTAGCAGAGCATAGGGTCTCGCACACGTCGAACATCTTTTTTTGCTGGCGTACTAGAGAAAGCCTCGTATAACATGTCTATGTGTTGGCTCATGAGTATGCCATGATAGACCTGGTCTGCCATCTGGATTCTCAGGTCAAACACCAAGTCCAACTGTTCCGGGTGGAAGAAGGGCGGAGGGACACACCACTGATCCAGTGCTATCATGATAGGAGGTGGCGCAAGGACCTCGCCACCCTCCTTCGACGTGCCACCCCCCACTACCTCACTTGTTTCCTCCTACATTCCCTCCTTTGCTCCGTCCTGGTGGTCCGCTCCTGCACTCTGTCCCTATGCTCCTACCTTCTTCCTGGGGTCGTCTTCTTGCTCTGTGGCTTTGAGAGGAGCGTAGCCCACTGAGAGTGTGTCATCCTGAGAGGCCATATGGAGGCACTCCTCTAGGAGCTCCTCTTCTACGTATTAGATATGGAATTCCTCCATTCTTGACTCCATGGTGTCGGTACCATGGTGAGCCACTGTAATTGACTGAGTTTCTTCCTTAGGGAAACTGGTTGGAGGCTACCAATTCTCTAGCACCGTGAAGAGCATAGACTTCAGAGGGAGCTGTATGGGCTCCTCCAGGATGACCTCCTCCACAAATGTCACTGGAGGTGACCAAGCCATCCCTTCCTTGTCTGCCCTGCGAGCTATCTGAGTTCTCTGAGTGTGGGCAATTGAGAGCGCCCCTCTAGCCTATGTTTCCGCTTCTGTCTCGCAGCTAGGATGTACCAGACAAAGCCGCGACGTGGCATCAATAGGATGATGCTAATGACGAGGTTGCAGGAGGTGTTGCAATGGCCGCACCCAAGCTCAAGACTGCTAGCCTAGTGACTGAATGTGAAATGGAGAGATATGATGCGCAACTGGATGATAATCGGGAGGTGCGACGAGACAACTTCCATTATCACCTCCCTAGCATTGAATTTCTTGGATGTTGAGCTGTTCATGCGAGGGAGAAGTCCCATGGCTTCTGGCTGGTAGTTATAGCTGGCTCCCATACTTAATGGCGAGGGGATGGGAGCCAACCATCCTTATTTATGTCCTGGCCAGGCCTGGTGAGACGTGGCACTTGTGTGCTGCGTGTCACCCCATCCGGGGTTGGGGAGTCCATTTCGGCTAAGTTTTGGCATCGGTCTGAGAGTTCAAAGCAAGGTGAAGTTTGGGCATTCCAGTGGATCTGTTCGATCATGGTAGCCACTCCTTCGTTTTCCAGGCAATTTGCAACTTTGTTTGCATCCCTTTTCACGTGAGAGGGGATGATGGTAAGGCTGGGCCGTAGGAGGGATCCAAATTCCTCCAAGAGTCTTGAGAGTCTCCAACTGGGTGAGATTTCTAGGGGGTGTTCTCCATGAAGGATTTTGGTTATGAGCTGGATGATGATTTGAGAATCCCCCTTCGCAATGATCTTGTTGTAATGATGATCTGTTGCAACCTTGATTCCTCTTAGGAGGCTCCAGAGCTTAGCTGCGTTGTTTGTGTTGGAGCCCAGAAAGCCTCCTGCTAGGTGGAGGATTTCTCCATTAGAGTTCCTGAGGACTGCCCCGAAGCCCGTGGGACCCAGATTTACTTTTGAAGCCCCATCAAAATTTATTTTATGAATCCAATTGGTTGGGGGGTCCAGGTGGTTGGGCTACTAGGGCGACGAGTGACTACTGCATAAGTGGAAGTGTCAGGCAGACTGAGGTGCCAATTATGAAGTATAAATTGTTCACCTGGGCTGCATTTTAAGTCCTCAGTTTTCCATTGCCTGCTTTTGATTGTTTCTTGAATTAGCGTCATGATTCTCTCCTAGGTTGAGGTGGGAGGTGAGGCCTTCGACTGGAATATTCTTTTATTCCTTTCCTTCCAAATATGCCAGAGAGTGAATCCTGGAAGGAGCTGCCAAATGCGAGCTAGTATTGGGTTCTAATAGGCGGGTGAGTCCCAATTTTCTATGGTGTCACTCATGTTGTTTCTATTTCGATTGGAACAACGCATTAGTTGAGACCTCAGATCCGAGATCATTTGACTGTAGTGACAATTGTTAAAAAGGTGTTCCATCGTTTCCTCTTGTTGTTGGCAAAGGGGATAGACTGATGGGCCTATGAAACCCCTTTTTTTGAGATTGTCCCAGGTAAGAATGCGGTTTTGAACTGCGAGACAGAGGAAGATGGAGACTTTGGGCAAGAGTGCGGAATTCCAGATCTTGCCCTAGATAATCTCCTTAGCATGATCCTGATAGTTCCCCTGCAAGTAGTAGGCTTCTTTGACCGAAAATTTTCCCATTGTAGAGTGCCCCCATCTGAGAATGTTTGGGCCTACCCTGGTAGGGATTTTCCTATGGTTTGCGCAGGCTTTCCAGGCTTGGAGATCCATTTCCCCTAGGAGGTGTAGTTCCAAGTGTTCTGTCTTCCAATTGCACCATGGAAGGTTTCTGTTAGACATTCTCCAAAGATCCTTAACCCACTTGAAGATGTCAGGTTGTAGTGCATGCCGAAGGGGGTTGAGCTCTTCTAGTGTGGCTAGAGGTGTCTGCTGTTTCCATGAGTCCTGCCAAAACAATTCACTTTCCTTGTCCCTGATCTCCTAGAAAGCATGTTTCTAAACTAAATGTCTGTTGAGCGATGCGGTGTTCCAGATATTGGATCCCTGAATCTGGTCATTGAATTTGATGAGTTGATCTGCCTGATCTGAATAAAAACTCGACAGTCATCTTTCAAGCATTTGATTTCTCTAAAAACAGGTGATAAATAAATAATCTGCCTTGCTAAAATTACAAAAGGAAAATAAGGTATGAGTCCCTACTCTTCTTATAGTTCAAATAAAATTTAAAAATTCTTTTCTAAATGAATGTGAAAGAATTTTTTCTCATGATAATATTATCACCTGATCAAAAAAATCAGAGATGCATAAAATTATATTTGAAGTGTCATAAATTCTAAAGCCATCTCTGAAATAAAAATAAAATAATGATAAATAAGCTCAAAGGAAGTCTGAACTAAATACACAAACTTGTGTAAGATTAGGGTATTTTTAATTTAGGTCCTTCAAATATGTGTTTGGGTCATTTTTTTTACCTATCCCCAAGTTCTTATCCACTTCAGATTTTCTTTCTCCTTTCTTATTTTATTTAGTCTTCATAGAAATAAAGAAACTTACCTTAACTCTGAAAACTTTAAAAACATATTTCCAAAACAATATTAGGCGAAAAATCTTTATGTTCCTTTGATTTTAATTGAAAAAGTAGGTCTAGGCTAATCCTGATAATTTTAGCTCTATGATCGGACTTTAAACTGACTAATTCGCTTAAGGTTGATCCCTAAAAGATTAAGATTCCCATAATTTTTTTTTCCTATAGGCGAAGGTGTATTGAAAATTGAAAGAAAGTTAGTTTCAGAGTATTCTTAAAATTGTTGACAGACCTTCTTTTCAAAAAATTTAAACAGATATCATCCCTTGTATGTTACATATAGATTGATTGCCCCCACTTCAAAATATTAAAATATAAGACAAATGGTGAAAGGAAATTCGTATATCGATTGCCCTCATCTCAACGAAATGCAAAGGTGTTAATCGAAGTGGTGAAAGGAAATTCAATGGGAGAAGTAGATAACTTCATCAGGGTACTGAACATGTTCGCTGGTGTTGAGGAAAAGATATGAAATGATCTTACTCAAGCATTTTCAGATTTTGCTTGGCTAAATCAAAATAGACGGGAATCTCACCCTATGTTTATAGCCAACAAAAATAACATCCTAACTCACAAGTATTAATTACGAGTGCTTAGGCTAGTCTTTTATCAATAAAAAGCTTGCTGAAAATTTACTTTTTATACAATTTTCTGAATATAAGAGTTGCTGAAATAAATGTAACGACATAAGTAAAGACACAAAAATGATAATCAAGATAGATGAGACATAAAACAATCCTTTGTTTCATTCCAATTCACCAAAGAGTCATTCTTTTACAAAATTTCATGCAAAACTTTAGGACCAAAGTCAAACTTAGACATCCCCGATGGAACATACAAAAGGACATCCTACAGAAAATAAAAAACTGAACTCTAAAAGCTGGATCAACTTGCCATAGATTGTTTCCCACTCAACTCTGCACAATAGCCTTTGTCAGTCATGAAAACTAATTCACAAACAAACAATTCTACACAGACTATCAAAGATAGATCAACACCTATGAAAAACAAGTGTTTAAATGATGTAATTCAACCCCAAATCTTGTCGTCTACAATAAGACCCTGCTATCATAAAAAGAATTAGGCTTGTGATAAATTAAGGAATGAATGAAAACTGAACTATCTCAGCATAAACTCAAATATCAAACCTTAGTATGCTTCTCCTTCTATCCTCCTCTTGCTCCTCCCTTTCCTTTTTCCTTTAAACAAATTAGAGTTGGTTGAAGTAGTTGAACCAACTCATTAGTTAAGTTAATTAAAAGACTCAGCCAACTTTTAGTTAGGGGGGAAAAGTAATAATCATAATAAGGGTTATAATAAATAATAACGAGTAGGTGGGACCCCTTGTGACTCCTTTTAGCCATTAACAATCATAACATAACTAGTTAGTTAAGCAAAACACACCTCCTTATGACTCCCATCATCATATCAACATTTGACAATTTAGCTCATGACATTTGACATCATTTAAAAAAAAAATATTACCCATATATCCCAAAATAAAATGTGCTGTCCAAAAAACTTTCTGAAGTCAACTGTCATCAACAATGGATAAAATAAAAACTCAAAAGCCATATTTCCCACTATGGGATGCAATATTTCCTTGATTGCTGCTATCACCTTTCGATTTTCCTAAATTTGCCTTTGGCTGCAGTGAGCCTTTAGGCCTAATCTCGTTGATCACGTGGGAACAATCGTCCCTCAAATGCATCCAGGAAGACACATATTTGTCAGATCCATTGGAGGGTGAGGAAGGTGTTGGCATGTTTTACAGGAAGAGTGTGATTGTCATTGATGGCAAGAACAACAACGATGAAGACGAGCAAGATCAGAAGAGATAGCACTTTCCATAAGTTCAGACAAGGTACAAGAGACAAACTCACAGGAGGAGCAAAGGTTGAGACCTTTGAACACTTAGAAAACCTTCTAAGTCAGAGAGATCAGAAGCTCAGGAGAGAGGGTGACAGTGACTGTTGGATCACAACACAGAGTACCAACAATCGTTTGATCGAAACAAGGTGCACGAGCCTTAATGCTTTGCGCACGTAGAAGAGAGGACTTACCAAAGTTTCGAAGTCCCGAAGTAGTTTGGGACCGTCTATCGTCAAGGAGGACAGGTGGCGTAATATCCACAACTCCGAAAGTTCGTGGATCAAAAGGAGGTGAAATAGCCGAAGTAATTTGAGACCGTTCATCACCAGGAGGAGAATCTGGTTTTTTGATAATCGAGAGATACGTGTCACCAGACCGTGAGTTCAGGAGGAAGAAAAGTTTGAAAGTCCGGAGAGCCAGAGTAAATTTCAACCATCAGATCCAGAGGGATACGTGGCAATGGATTGTGAGCTCCGAAGAAATCTCACTTCAAGAATTTCCAGTTGAGAATTGAAATTCCCGAAGCATGGAGAGTCGGAGTAAATTTCAACCATCAGATCTAGAGGGATACATGGCGACAGATCGTGAACTCCGGAGAAATCATTTCGAGAGTTTTCAATTGAGATCTGAAAATCCTGAATCTCGGAGAGCCGAAGTAAATCTCGATCGTCTGATCATCTGAAATAGATCTCAGTCATCAGATCGTCTGGAGTAAATCTCAAGCGTCAGATCGTCTGAAATGGATATGGGTCGTCTGATCCA
The DNA here is from genome assembly GCA_009831015.1 of Picea engelmannii. Classification (NCBI taxonomy): domain Eukaryota; kingdom Viridiplantae; phylum Streptophyta; class Pinopsida; order Pinales; family Pinaceae; genus Picea; species Picea engelmannii. Next base: position 511,254 of record ML784893.1, on the reverse strand, counting down.
AAAGAGACATGGCGTAACTATGTGGATTTTGGGTAAAGGCCCTAAGTAAGCCTCAACTGTCCGATTCAAAGGGACACACATCATTAGATCGTGGACTCCGGGTGAAACGCTCCGGGAGCAAGCGAGTGTAGAGGATTTGAATCTCTCAAAGGCCGAAGTCTTGAAGTGAACAAGGACCGTTGATTTGAGGACACGTGGCAGGAATCTGTGGACTCCGACTAAAATCATTCCGGGAGAGCGTGAAGGTTGAGAATTGAAATCGCCGAAGCCTGGAGTAGCGAAGCAGATCTCGATCATTGATCGAGAAAGGGGACACAGGACCGTTGATCTAGTTGAGAGGTAAAATCCACGAAGTAGAGGCAGATCCGTCGATTGAGAAGGACAGGTGTCCGTGGATCATGAACTCCGAAAGATTGACGTACAAAGGAAAGCAGGGTTTGAGAGTTGAAACTCCCGAAGCCCGGATCACAGAATAAATCACAACTGTTGATTTAGGAAGGTTATATCTGATCCGCAGAACTTGAAAGGACAGATCTGAACCGTCAGTTCAGGAGCATCGTCAATATCATGAGATCGACGGTCCCGTCGCATTGCAGGGTCAGAACATGCTTGGGTCTTAATTTTTCATGAGCGGGCCGCAATCAAAAGCACGGTATCGCCAAAGGCATACGTGGAGCTTTGTAGTGAATTGCGGGGAGATAAGCGGATTTCCCTCAAACCACTTTTGGCCGTGCCCGCAATCATGTGGTCACATGAGAGCATCACCCAAGGTCACATCAACGGAAGATTAAGGAAGGAGCTAGCACTGTTCGGCTCCACATGGAGGTTGCACATTGAAAAATAAAAAAACATCTGTGTGTATAATCCAACATCGTTGATCAAATAGAATCTGATCGAAGGGTTGTTGTTTCACTTCGTGATTTCTTGATCAGTTACGATTTAGTTACACTAACTGAATGAGCGGTTGAATCATTGTTCTTGAGCGTTGGTATCATGATGCCTGAGCGTTGGAATCATGATGCCTGAGCATTTTTTAGATTCTCGACTTGAGCGTTGGAGATGCAGAATGTAACAGATAATGAGAGCAGGAATAAAAGAAAAATGTCGTGACAGAGAGAGGTTGTCGTTTCTCGGTAAAATAAGTTGAATTGTATGTGATCAAGAAGATAGGAGAAACAGAGCCGAAAATATGCAGAGATGAAGAACATAAGTTGGACAGAGCAGAAATGGTAAAAACAAAAGACTGTACGAGATCCTAAGAGCATGAGAAGAACAAAGGAAGAGAAGATGGAGACAGACAACAAGTGGAGCCAAGCATGAACAAACAGAAGCATAACAAAATTTTAGAATAGAGAAGAAGTGGTAAGCATTGAAATGTCTGTATTGTTGTAAGGTATTATTCAAGTAAAGATTTATAATCAGGGTGGTAGGGTGGTGCTAGGGAGTACTGTTGTCCTCAGAGTTTCAAGTAGGTGCTTGAACACAGGGAGTTGTAGCTTCCATCTGGTTGCAGCAAAAAAAAACAGGGTGGTAGGGTGGTGTAAGGGAGAACCATTGTTCTCTGTTATACAGGTTGGTGCCTGTGTGACTGGAAGTTGGTGCTTCCATCTAGTTCGTGCTGGAACACTCAGGGAGTTGGTGCTTCCTTCTAGTGGGTGCTATAGAAACTAGAGAGTTGGTGTTCTCAACAAGTTGCAACTTGTTAAAGAAGAGGTTGTAGACTCATTTTGAGTTGGTGCTCAAAGAAAGATGATGTATAGAACTTAAAAGACTGCTTATAATTCGAAGAAGAAGAGGTTTTCTCCCTTTATGAGTTTCCTCGTGAATATCTATCTCCGTGTATATCATATGTGTGATTGATTTTTGTTATTTCTACTGCTCATGTCTTGCATAATCTTGATGATCGCTTGGAGAAGGTTAATAATATTTTAACAGGCATAAAATTGTTTAAGTACAGTAACAACTGATTCACCCCCCTCCCCCTCTCAGTTGTCTTAGTAATTCCAACAATTGGTATCAGAGCGGGTTACTTTTATTTAAAGGTAGATCAATAAGATTAAACATGACAAGCCATGAAGGAACTTCAACCAATAAGCCTCCTATGTTTGATGGAACAAATTTTTCCTTCTAGAAGGTTAGAATGAGAACATACATCATGGCCTTAGGTGCTGATGTTTGGGATATTGTAGAGACTGGATATACAAAAACTGTTGTGTTAGCTTCCAAAGATGATAAGTTAGAATTTAGATTCAATGCAAAGGCAATAAATGATATCTTGAGTGGGCTTGCTGAAGCTGTATTTGTAAAGGTCATGCAACTTGAATCTACCAAAGAAATGTGGGATAAACTTATTAGTAGTTATGAAGGATATGAGAAAGTAAAATATGCCAAACTTCAAACACATAGATTGAAATTTGAACAACTAAAGATGAATGAGGATGAAATAGTTAGTGAATATTTTTTAAGAGTTGAGGAGCTTGTGAATGTCATGAAGGGTCTTGGTGAGAAGATTGAAGACGCATTTTTAGTTCAGAAGATTTTAAGATCTCTACCTGATAGATTTAATCCAAAAGTTTTTGCAATAGAAGAACTGAATGATCTTAAAAATCTGTCTGTTGATCAAATCCTAGGAACTCTAATTTCTTATGAAATGAGGATTAGCAAAGATAAATCCACCACTAGAGAAGCATCTTTTAAAGTAGACAAGAATACTGATTCATAATTAGATGATATTGAGACAAATTTGTGAGAAGGTTAAAGAAAGGATCAGGCAAATACCAAGGCAAGCTTCCCTTCAAATGTTTTAACTGTGGAAAGATAGGTCACTTTGCTTCTAAGTGTCCACACAGAAAGAAAAGAGCCAATAAAGATGATCAAGTTCCAATTCAACAAACAATCAGACCATGTGAGTACTCTGCCACCAAAAGCTAATAAAGACAAGATGATCCATGATAAAAAACAAAGATATCAGAAGATGGAGCAACAAATTCCAAGAAGAAGGCCATCCTTTAGTTACCAAAATTTCTTCCATGGCTACTATTTTTACTGCTCTAATTTTGGTCACAAGATTGCAAATTGTCAAATTAAGTTTAGAGACATGCAACTGAGGAGATCAAGAAATAAACAATCTTTGCAACATACAACTAAACAACCAATGAGTAGACAAAGTTGCACCAATCAATTTGACCTATTGAATAATGAGCTCGAATTCTATAACTGTCATAACTTCGGCCACAAAGCTGCAGAATGCCATACGAAGAAATACAAAGCAGATCCAAGGATAAAACCCTTATCTAGAAATGCCTGCACATGGAAAAAGAAAGATAGTGAAAAATGTGGTCTAGTACTTTCAGCTCAAAGACAAAAGAACCTCTATTATATTGACAATGGATGTTCCAAACACATGAATGGAGACAAAAGTAAGTTTCTGTCTCTTAGTGAAAGAAAATGAAGAAATGTAACCTTTGGAAATGATGCACTAGGAAAAATCAAAGGTAAAGGAATGGTAAGTCTAAGTAATGGCAAAGAGAAAGCTCAAGATGTGTTGTTTGTAGATGGTCTGAAACATAAGCTTCTTAGTGTCAATCAAGTTTGTGACAGAGGATGTAAATTTGTTTTCACTTCTAAAGATTGTAAAATACAATCTATGAATTCAGGACAGTTGATTGCAAAAGGCATAAGAACAAAAAACAATGTCTATGTTTTGAAAGAAAAAGAAGAATGTCACTTAAGCAAGTATGATGAAATTTGGTTATGGCATAGGAGACTTGGACACCTAAATTTTGATCATCTTATCAAACTTAGAAACAGTGGGGCGGTAAAAGATCTTCCAAAAATATCAAATCCATATGATTCTGTATGCAAACCTTGCCAAATAGGAAAGCTCACTCAGACACAGTTGAAATCTAAGAACTTTGCATCAATAGAGAAACCTCTTTAGTTAGTACATATGGATTTATGTGGACCATCAAGGAAGGAAGGTACATGAAAAGAAAATTACTTCATGTTGATTATTGATGATTATTCTAGACTTACATGGGTTGCCTTTCTGAAAGAAAATTC
>ML784893.1:482467-493362 GCA_009831015.1 Picea engelmannii | reverse complement strand
AGTGCATACTGGATAAGAGAGTAGGCAGAAAGACCAGGAGGAAACAGTATTTTGAGTACCTGGTGAAATGGAAAGATCACCCAGTGGAGGATGCCAGCTGGGAAGATGAAGCAGTGATTCTGAAACATGGGCAGACTGTGCAGAAGCTCATGGACAGGAGCCCATGAAAATCTTTTGAGCGAGGAGTATGATGCAGGAGCATCCACATCTTGATCAAGCGAGCCAACGCGTGGAGGCAAAGGAACAGTTGGACAACGCCAGCATTCAAATTTTGAAACATTGTAATATGGCTGCGCCAAACATTAATACGTTGATGTGATGAAGCGCACTTGTACATTGTAACGGACCTTGAGTAGATAAGCTCTCGTCCTTAGGTAGCTGAGGCATTTATCAGATTTAAATGCAACTAGATAGAATAATTAACTGTAGATTAGACAATTTACTTTCGAGAGGGAAAACGGAATATAGGCACCCTCCTTTGTACATTGTATTATTATTCAGCATTAGAAAAGAAGCAAGGAGGAACAGAGCAGAGAGCTTGTGAAGAAATTCCATGTATAGATATTGAATTAATAGGAAAAGCTTCGATTCAAATCCATGGATGTGTTTGATCTTTGTGTGTTGTTGATATTATGCTTATGCATGTTTGCGTCTTTTTATGCTTATCTTCTATATGCTGCGTATGTGATTGCATATCAGGTTCGTAACCTGAGGGAATGAGAAAATAAGCTCAGATTGTTTCACGGTTTGAACCAGGAGGTTCCTACATAGAGTGCAATCGAATTCCTCCACATAGAGTGCGTTGAGGGGGTTCAATAGTGAAGCTCTTATTCTCGTCAACCAGAATTGTGTTGGGTTATTCGAGCCGTGCAGGAGAAGTGTAGGTTGAATTTTTAGTCTCAGTGGCAAGCCTGAGAACAGAGAAGTCAGGGTTGCTGTGAGGGGGGAGGCGCAGAACCTGGAAACTTCAAGTACTGTTGAGAGTAGTTGGAGGTTGAGCACAGGGGGTGTGTGCAAAACACTCTGGAGAAGTGCGAGTTGGGAAAAGCTCAGGAGGAATAATCTCTTTGTTTCAGTCACGCAAGACGAAGCTGGTGGAGCAGAGAACTCTTCAAGAGAAGGAGAATTGACGACTCGAAACTGTCGAGCAGAATCGCGAAATCCCGCCAGTCGTCAGATCATGCGGAGCTGCGCAGGGTTTAAGCCCAGCGAGCAGAGGAGGAGTCATCGGGATATTGGCGATATCGGGGTTCTCGACGACGTGGAACTCTAGTATCGTGGATTCGCAATTAGCGAAATCCCGAGGTTGACGTGGCAGTGTGGGACCACGAGACTCACTGGAGGACAGGTGGCGTGCGGTCGGAGTTCGGGGTTCGGGGTTTTGTGTTGCATGAGACACGCGACACCACAACCGCCGATTTCCCGATAGGGAAATCCCCGATAAGGAAAGAACGTTGACCCGTTGACCACCAGGGTTCGGGGTTTGGAGCTACATGTGAATCATACTCGCGTGAACCGCGAACTCCCGAAGTGCGATTTCCCGATTTTCCGAAAGGGAGATCACCGAGAAGGAGAGCTGTGGGTGGATAGCACTCCCAAGAAGGGTGAAAGAGTACTTAGACTCTTCGGCCCGTGATTGAAGGAGATCCTGGTGGGAGCGACTTGCTCGTTGAGGGGCAGGTTGCGTCAATTAAGTCTGAAGGTGATGATTTATTAGTTGTTTTGGTTTATGTAGATGACATTATTTTTGGATGTACCAATGACCCTTCAGTTCAGTGGTTTGTTAATTCTATGAAAATTGAGTTTGAGATGTCCCTAATAGGAGAACTGTCATATTTTCTTGGTTTACAAATCAATCAGAGTTCTGCAGGGCTATCTATCTCTCAAGAAAAGTATTTGAAAGAGATGTTGAAGAAGTTTTAGATGGAAGATTCCTCTCCTGTTAGTACACCTATGGTGGTTGGTTGCAAGCTCAGTAAAGATGATATTTCACCTGATGTTGATCAAAGAACATATCAATCAATGATAGGAAGTCTTCTGTACATCACAACATCCCATCCTGATATAATGCAAGCTATTGGAATGGTAGGTCGTTATCAGTCTGCTCCTAAATAAAGTCATTTAGCAACTGTCAAAATGATATTCAAATATTTGAAGGGTACAATGAATTATGGTCTCTGGTATCCTAGAAATCAAAATTTTCAATTAACTGCATATTCAAATGTTGATTGGACAAACTGTTTGGATGAGAGAAAGAGCACCAATGGAGGTGCATTCTTCTTAGGTCATTCGTTAGTAGCATGGATTAGTAAGAAGCAAGGATCTATTTCATTATCAACTACAGAGGCAGAGTACATTGCTGCTGCTACTTGTTGCACTCAGATCTTATGGATGATACAAACTCTTGCAGATTTGAAGGTAACTTATATTGATCCCATTCCACTTCAATGTGATAACACCAGTGCCATTAGTGTCTCGAAGAATCCTTCTCTCCATTCAAAGACTAAGCATATACCAATAAAGTATCATTTTCTCAAAGAGCAGGTTACAAACAGAGTTGTTCAACTGAATCATATTCCTTCCATAGAATAGATAGCTACACTAAACCGCTTGCAAAAGCTCAGTTTGAGTATCTGTGACAGAAGTTGGGCGTGCCCCTATTATCAAGTTAAAACAGTCTATCTGATCAGGGGGAGAGTGCTCATTGTATCTCTGTTCAGGGGGAGAACATAGTCACTCTCATTTTTCTTTGACATTGATGTCAAAGGGGGAGAAAAGGTGTGGTCTGGATGCTACAGTTGGAGGTCTAAGAAGAATAGTGCAACCTTTCATGGTTTCCATTAATGCCAAAGGGGGATATTTTTGGCATGTTTTATAGGAAGAGTGTGCTTTTCATTGATGACAAGAACAACAACGACAAAAACGAGAAATCTTAGAAGAGATAGCGCTTTCCAGAAGTGTAGACGAGGTCCAAGAGACAGAATCGCAGGAGGAGCAAAGGTCGAGACCTTTGAACACTTAGAAAACCTTCTAATTTAGAGAGATCATAAGCTCATGAGAAAGGGTGACAATGACCTTTGGATCGCAACACAGAGGACCAACAACCGTCTGATCAAAACAAGGTGCACGAGCCTTAACACTTTGTGCATGTAGGAGAGAGAAGTTACCAAAGTTCTGAAGTCCTGAAGTAGTTTGGGATCGTCCATCGTCAAGGAGGACAGGTGGCATAAGATCCACAAATCTGGAAGTTCGTGGATCAAAATGAGGTGAAATAGCCGAAGTAATTTGAGATCGTTCATCACCAGGAGGAGAATTTGGTTCATTGATCATCGGGAGATATGTGTCAGTAGACCGTGAGTTTAGGAGGGAACAAAGTTTGAGATTTGAAATCCTCGAAGTCTGGAGAGTCGGAGTAAATTTCAACCGTCAGATCCAGAGGGATACGTGGCGACAGAGCATGAGCTCCAAAGAAATCTCACTTCAAGAATTTCCAGTTCAGAATTGAAATTCCCTAAGCCGAGAGAGCCGGAGAGCCTGAGTAAATTTCAACCGTCAGATCCAGAGGGATATGTGGCAATGGATCGTGAACTATGGAGAAATCACTTTGAGATTTTTCAATTGAGATCTGAAACTCCCAAAGCCTGGAGAGCTGGAGAGCCAAAGTAAATCTCGATCATCCAATCATTTGAAATAGATCTCAGTCGTCAGATCATCCGGAGTAAATCTCAAGCGTCGGATCGTCCGAAGTGGATCTGGGTCGTTTGATCCAGAAGAGACGTGGTGTAAATCTGTGGATTTCAGGTAAAGGCCCAAAGTAAGCCTCAACCGTACGATTCAAGGGGACACACGTTGTTAGATTGTGGAATCCAGGTGAAACGCTCTGGGAGCAAGCAAGTGTAGAGGAGTTGAATCTCCCGAAGGCCAAAGTCCCGAAGTGAATGAGGATAGTTGATTTGAGGAGGACATGTGGCAGGAATCTGTGGACTCCAACTAAAAGCGTTCTGGGAGAGCGTGAAGGTTGAGAATTGAAATCACCGAAGCCCGGAGTAGCAAAGCAGATATTGACTGTTGATCAAGAAAGGGGAAACAAGACCGTTGATCTAGTCGAGAGGTAAAATCCTCAAAGGAGAGGTAGAGCCATCGATTGAGAAGGACAAGTGTCCGCGGATCATCGAATTCGGAAGATTGATGTATAAAGGAAAGCCTGAAGCTTGGATCATGGAATAAATCACAACTGTTGATTTAGGAAGGTTAGATCTGATCCATAGAACTTGAAAGGACAGATCTTAACCGTCAGTTTAGGAGCACCGTCAAGATCATGAGATCGACGGTCTCGTCGCATTGTGTGGTCAGAACATGCTCGGCTATTAATTTTTTATGAGCGGGCTGCAATCAAAACCACGGTATCACCAAAGGCATAAGTGGAGCTCTGTAGTGAATTGCGGGGCGAAAAGAGGATTTCCCTCAAACCACCTTTGGGCGCGCCCACAATCACGTGGTCACATAAGAGCATCGCCCAAGGTCACACCAACAAAATATTGAGGAAGGAGCTAGCGCTGATAGGCTCCACGTCGGAGGTTACACATTGAAAAGTCAAAAAGTATCTGCGTGTATAATCCAACGACGCTAATCAAACAAAATCTGATTGAAGGGTTGTTGTTTCACGTCGTGATTTCTTGATCAGTTATGATTCAGTTACACTAAATGAATCATTTTTCCTGAGCAGTTGAATCATTGTTCTTGAGCGTTGGAATCATGATGCCTGAGTGTTTTTTAGATTTCTGACTTGAGAGTTGGAGATGCAGAGTGTAACAGAGAATGAAAGCATGAATAAAAGAAAATTGTCGTGATAGAGAGAGGCTGATGTTTCTGGGTAAAATAAGTTGAACTGTATGTGATCAAGAAGATAGCAGAAACAAAGCCGAAAAGATGTAGAGATGAAGAACATAAGCTGGACAGAGTAGAAATGGTGAAAACGGAAGACTGTATGAAAACTTAAGAGCATGAGAAGAACATAGGAAGAGCAGATGGAGACAGATGGCAAGTGGAGCCAAGCATGAACTAACAGAAGCAGAAAAAGATTTGCAGAACAGAGAAGAAGTGGTAAGCATTGAAATGTCTGTATTGTTGTAAGGTCTTATTAAGTAAATATTTATAATCAGGGTGGTAGGGTGGTGCTAGGGAGGACTATTGTAATCAGACTTTCAAGTGGGTGCTTGAACACAGGGATTTGTAGATTCCATCTGGTTGTAGCCAGAAAAACCAGGGTGGTAGGGTGGTGTAAGGGAAAGCCATTGTTCTTTGTTATACAGGTTGGTGCCTGTGTGACTGGAAGTTGGTGCTTCCATCCAGTTGGTGTTGGAACACTCAGGGAATTGGTGCTTCATTCTAGTGGGTGCTATAGAAACTAGAGAGTTGGTGCTCTCAGTGAGTTGCATCTTGTTAAAGAAGAGGTTGTAGCCTCATTTTGAGTTGGTGCTCAAAGAAAGATGATGTACAAAACTTAAAAGACTGCCTATCATTCGAAGAAGAAGAGGTTTTCTCCCTTTATGGGTTTCTTCGTGAATACCTGTCTCTGTGTATATCATATGTGTGATTGATGTTTGTTATTTCTGCTTCTCATGTCTTGCATAATCTTGATGATCACTTGGAGAAGGTTAATAATATTTTGATAGGCATAAAATTGTTTAAGCACAATAACAATTGATTCACCCCCCCCCCTCTCAATTGTCTTAGTAATTCCAACAGAAGAGGCAACAATGGCTTTCCCTTTGTCAAGGGCATGGTGGGCCTCGGTTTTCAACCTTTTTCTAGCATGAGAGGACTGCACTGGTGAGTGGGGGGGCAGCTTGGACAATGGGGTTAATAGGCGGAGGACCAGGTAAGGATATATTCGACTAGCCATGATGTTGGGAGACTGTCGGGTGGACAATCTCTTGCCATCCATCATTTTCAGGAACCTTGGGTTGCAATGAGACGTGAGGAGGCACAGAGATACCAGGGGCTTGCAGAACTTGGAAGGGAGGCCTTTTAGGCCTAGGTTGGACCACTCCTTGCCCAATCCAATTGAAAAATCCATCCTGAAACAACTGGCCTAACTCTTGTGAGTCATCATCAAAATGTATGGAGAACCTTGGACTTCATGGGCCTCGGTTCCAATTACCTCTCCCTCTGTTGCCTCTGCCATGGCTACCTCGGCTGAAAAAAATCATTCCTGCATGCATGATTGATTAGAAAATAGTCTTTTAAATAACCATACATGACAACTCTTAAAAATATAAAATAGATTTGGCTCAACAATGTATCAAATTCATGCAATCCAATCCATACAAATTGTTTAATTGTTTATCAATGAGTAGGGGGTGAATAAAGGGTCCTGCGATGATATGATGAAGGGGGGAAAATACGGTTACTTCTCAAAGACAACAACAATCAACTGCAACCAAAGAAAACATCACTGTAATTCAACCAAAACACTGCTACTGCCAACTGCTTCAACACATAATTTTTCTTGACTGTAATCAATTTTAGAATAGGGAGTGAAAAATGAATGTGGGAAAGCGACGGGGTTGTAATTAGCGAAAATCAAAATAATGGTGGGGAATGAGAGCAGGTACTATTCATAAAATTAGTCAAGTGATCCATAAACCATTCTGTAAAAAAGGAAACACCTCAACCAAATGACCAGTCACACCCAAAACAATTACCGTGTAAAGTTCAAACAATTCTGTGCATTAACTTGCTCATTGTTTGAAATCAAATACTTAAGACAGTGTCATAAAAAAGATAGTATGCATTCCAAAATACTCTGTAAATTCATTTGATATTTTAAGACAATTCTCAAATGTATAATAGTAACCATTTCCACTCCATTCATCACCAAAACAACCACTACCCACACATTACTTCAAACATCAAATACACTCAAAAGTCGTGTTTCAAAACTGCAATGAAATTATATACTCACTGCAATCGTGCCTATCATTGTTAAAATGTGTGACATTCGTTAAACATACATAGTGGACAGTCAATCCAATAATCCAGATTTAAATTGCAACAACCCTGACTCACCATTTAAACAGACAACCAACAATCACCACTCCAACTCACTACGCTGTAGAAAAAAAAAAAAAACAATTCAATCAACGCAAGTGTGATTCAATGATAGTACAAACCCAATTTTCTTCAACTCTAAATAATCAAAAGTTGGGCTATCCATCCTATTCAACGAGGCATCAACAACAGGCCCGATCTCATAATACAAATAATCGAATTGCAACAAAGCCATGATTAAAAAATTTGTGACTATATATGAGTGTGCAACCTAAAAAATATTCATAGCATACACAGTGGGGAGCCATACCATAAACACCACAATGCAACATTCCCATTTGACAACTTTAAACACACAGTCAACCTATCGTGCCGAGTTATCAATCTGCTACAAGAAGATAGTAACAAAATTGCTCAAATCAATCAAACTGTAACAAATCATACTGTGTAAACCGTGTGCCCATTCTTGATGACACAATAAAATAATCATAACGTATACAGTGGGTGGAAATTCCATAAGCACCCCGATTCCAATAATCATTTGGCCATTAAAAACACATAGTTACAATAATTAATGACTCATTCTTATAGGAACACTACTCATACCAATGTATCAAGCGTGAAGCATCATTGTGCATTGATCAATTAAAAATAGTGCTAGGTTATCAACTTAATAAACACAAGGACAACGACTAACAACTCATTCCAATTAACCATGATGAGCTTATCCACCCAATAATAACAATTGTAGTGACTAGATGCCAAAACCAACACCACTGTCATATAATAAACTGGGCGAGCTGGTAATCGATTTTGTCGGCAATACATACCAATCTATAACAACCAATAACAAACCCGACAAGCCACAAAGGTCTTCTCTATCAACCCTCAGACTCGAGGAGTTGAGGGTTTGCTCTGTGGCCAACACAGGGAGACTAAACTCGACTCTTCTCATGGTGAAAACCTCTGAGATCAATGGTGTACACACAGAGAACACCACCATTTACTTCATGGGCAGGGTGACGAAACTCGTGACAGGAGAGGCTATAACAAAGGAGTGAGGCCCCAATTTGGCCTGGTAATAATACTTAACACATGCAGGGTATAACTCTCGTGGCTCTCCAGTCAACCAACTACAACGTTGAGGTGAAAACAGGGCCAAGAAGAAGCAATATAACCCACTGTGTGACCATTAATAGCGACAACAACCCAATGCCTAAGTGAACAAAGCGTAGTGACACAAAGCGCTTCAAAACAATAAACCCCATGAAAACCAAAGACTGGGCATGGTGAACGAATGCGTGAAGGAAAACAACCACTCAAGACCAAACAAAACCCTCCAACTAAACCAACAAGGATGACAGAGAGCCTTTATGGCTGCTAACACCCATGATGACCAATAAAACTGTGACTTTAACATCATTGCAAAGAAAACCATCAATGCTTCATTCTAAAAACCGCAATTTTACACAGTTGCAATACTCAAGGAAATCACAACCCATACATTCGAGCCAATATCCATTTCATAAACATAACAGACTCATGGATGGCCAAAAAAAGACATACCTATAATCCAAGGAATTTAAACGCGCGTTGGTCGAGCGGTTCCTCCCTACTTGAAAATCAGAGCATAACCATAGCAACAAGGTTGAACAATAGCCCGACTAGGGTGGCGGCCAATAGAAGGAGTAAGGGTGACGTATGGTAAATGCACGTCACCTCCATCCATATTCAATTAATTCATTAGTACACACCAACCATTAATCCATTAACCATTCATTTAAACCATGCATTGGAATTGACATCTATTACTTGTCGAACGCGCCACCCACATCATACCTTCCATTGCCAACTTGACGATAATACATATCAACTATATAATTCAATTAAGTAAACCATGTATAGAAACCATCACAAATAGCGTGACCATATCACATTTCTAACTTATGCCATAACATAAATCAACCATGTCCCATATAACTCAATAAATTGCTAACCATTAGCTTATTGCTAGGTTTAAATAATGGCCATTAAAATTCAATGCATGTAGAGTAGCATATAGCATAGTCTAAATTCTTCCCTTTGCATTTGTTTCATTGCTTTCATTTCTTTCCAATTGCTTGTATATGTTGTTGCTAACATGTTTATTATGAAGGTCTCCTAGTAATAGATCCCAATAACAGATAGCAGTGATAACAAGGATAACATAGGCCGTTGTAAAATAAAACTTGAGCCTAGAGCGACAGAAAAACACAGAACATGCCTTCTCCATCGCCAATAAACCAAGATTATATCACCATGTAAGCAGTGTCGAACAATAGCACAACATCAAATAAGAACCAGACCTGATCTTCAATCTATAAGGGAGTCCCACCTACTAGTATTATTTAGCTTTTATAATAATAGGCTTTAGCAACAATTTGCGGGAAAAACTTCGTTGCGATTTTAATTGTCAACAAACTGGCGACTCTACATGGAAATTTGTTTTCAACAGATTTAGAACTCGGAACTCATGGTTTCGTAGACCAAGAACAATGGGTCAAGAGGATATAACCGGGAATATTACGCAACAGGGGGAAGTGATCGGATTTAATGGAAAAATGACCGGGAGTTTGGGAATAACTCATGGAAAGTGTTAAGTATGAGGGGTGTTATCACTATATGCATAATCATTCAACTAGAATATGCTCTTAACTTCAAGGAGAAAAACATTTTTGGACTTGCTCTTAACAATCTCGATGGATGAAGAAATGGCAAGAAGAAGCGAGAGATAACCAATTCTTGATAGACAACAGTGGAGATATATAAAAAGTTCCAGGGTACTTCATAGGAAACATTGTGACAACTGTGCAAGCTTGATTGTTATTGACTAACAATTATTTGCAGGGGTGTCACTGTGGCAGAGTTGATCTAACATCCTATTTTGACCAAATTAACTACAATATGATAGGAAACAAAATTATGACAGAAGTAAAATTGCAGAAATTAAAACAACAGTAATAAAAGACAAAAATGAAAAAGTAGCAAGAAAAGTTTTAACCTAGAGAGTAGAAGTCAAGTACTGTAAAGCAGAAAAAGAAGTAAAAAAATTGAAAGCAGAGCTAGGCTACTAGTATACAGAAAATCTAGACAACATTAGAACTTTTCACGTTCGTCCCTCGCAATATTTCAAACAAGGGTTGTTAGCATTGTAGGGAAACAATTGCTTCTGTAAATTCTTTAAAATGTAAGAGTTAGTGTCCAAGACAAAAGCAATTTGGAGAGGATCCAACACTTGGAATTCTGATGTAATTATCAGCCCCTTGATGCACACAATTAGATCATCAAGATAGATATGTACACTGACCAATTCATCAAAAGTCGTGAGCATAGGTTGTTTAAAGGTGGTACTTGCATCAAGTAAGCTAGAAAATAGGCATTTATAAGACATAGTATCGTAATTAGTGATAAAAGTGTTTTTTTGAACATTTGCTCCTTTTACCTTGATTTTATTGTAACCCAGAAAACTGTCAAGTAAGGGCCTTAACTGTGACTCTACGACCTGCTACAGAATTAATTTCATGTTGAGGGGAGGAAAATAATTTATCATAATAGTTGGACTGAAAGTGAGAAAACGAATGTAGGCTCTAATATGATCAGTGGTCTTCGAAGCAGGTATCCAATTTTGAACCCACTTAGAATGGGCCGGGAAAATGATCCCAGTCGTTAAGAAAATTCCCAACTCCCTTTGAACAGTTGCATTAAGTGTAGAGTTAACAAGTCTTTGTTTCTGCCTAGCTAGTCTCATAGCATGTTGAATAAGACCTGGATCAAAACCATGAAGATCCTCATAAGGCCAAGCA
>ML784893.1:458033-475970 GCA_009831015.1 Picea engelmannii | reverse complement strand
AGAAATTTAAGCACCAGAACAAATGGGAATTTGGGTCTGTAAATACGCAACAACCAAAGTATGACAAAGACAACCCTAACAAGCAGTCTCCCGAAAACTAGTCCAAGACACAAGAAAAGAAGGGTCACGGGAAGACAAAGAAGGACACCGGAAAATGGTGTGAGTTCCACCAAAAGCCCCTGGAACAACATTGATGAATGTCACTCCAAACAGTCATTGGTGGCCGAGATCAAAGACAAAGAGCCAAACCCTGATTAATAATCTGATTTTGAAAATAATGGTAAAGGACAGATCATTGACGCAGACCCCACTGCTATTGTCGCGACCGTAGCAATTCAACCAGAAGAACCAACAGATCCTGAAGAGGGGGAGCACCTTTTTCATTCACAGATGTGGGTGAAGGGCACCCCGCTGCATTTTATTGTTGATAGCGGAAGCCAAAAGAACCTCATCTCAACAGAGGTTGTCAAACATTTGGGATTGTCAACAACACCACACCCGCAACCATACAACATCGGGTGGCTTCGCCAAGGACGAGATCTTCATGTCAGCCAACAATGTTGATTGTCATATGGCATCCAACCCTTCAAGGATGAGGTATTATGTGATGTTGCCCCACTGGATGTCTGTAATTTTCTCTTGGGCCAACCATATATATGGAAGCGCCATGTTATTTATGAGTCTCGACCTTGTAGTGTTACTGTCACTTTGGGGGGTCATCTCTACAGAATACCAGAGGTAGTTCCCACTACTATTCCACCTAAAAAGTGTCACAAAGTAGTATCTCATACTGCAAAATTCAGCTTCTTCACAATCTGTTCAAAAGGAGAGCAGAAGGACACTGCAACTACTACAGCCTCGCCCCAAGCACCTTCTATCCTACAAAAGCAGGTCGACAAGGCTACAGCAAAATGCAAAGATTCCTTCTGCAAAACATCCTCTCATGTAGCCCGACTTGTTGAACAACCTCAACCCCAACGGGTTCATGATATACTTCCACAAACTGAGCAGTGCGGCGTCTCCAACAAGACAAGCAGCTCACCAAGATGCAGATTCAACAAACACTTTTCCTTCTCCCCCAGGAACTCAACACAATGGATACCATTGCTTCCTAAGGAGGGAGGATTGATCCAGGTGGATATCGGTGGCCACCCACCTTTTCCAACTGGCTCAAAACAACTTTCTGGCAATTTTGACAATTTACTATTTTTAGCAGGTTTTAACTTTCGGGGCCATTTTGAGGGCCTAAATGAAGGTTTTTCCAGATCAAGGTTCTCAATGATATCTGAAGGCATGATTGAGCCCCCAAAATGAATCTCCTCGACGATACCTTTCCAACAAGCTATCATACGCCTAAAACGAAGATCGTATGCAAAAGTTACGACCCCGGGAAGTTGATGTACTAACTTACCCAAACGGGGCCCACATGAATTTTGGCGCTTCATCTCCTAGGGTTAGGTTTTTGGATGTCTAGGACTTTTGGAATTCTCATTTATTGTAAAAGGGCCTTCAGAGCCTCATTGTAACCATCTTCTTGCGAATGCGAGTAGCCGTCACATCTCTTCTCAGAGATAAGCTGCCACCATTCTAGCGAGTCTTTCACTCTGTATTTTACAGTATCTGTACATTTCTTTCATTGATAGAAATAGTGTATTACTGTATATTTGTGTTTAATGTTGAATATCTGATACATTTCTGTTATATTATTGAATATCTGCGATATCTCTGTGCAATTATTTATTATATCTCCACTCTCATTTCGTGCCGAAAATAATCCGGATCAACTTAAGAGGGGGGTTGCAGGACATGGATGTCTAGAACCAGGGGCATATCAAGTGGATCTATCACAACGACAATACAACATTCATATATCACTTATCAATGAGGTCTATCCTGCAAATCTATAGATTTGATCTAACATAAGACTGCAAATAACAATATGACAATGACAGAGATCCAAGCATCAATCACACATACGACACAAAATATACGTGGTTCACCCTCTCTCTAGGGATACGTCCACAGAACTATGCTTATGATTTATTAAGGCAAAGCATACAGTTCTTATCTGCGCTCTCGGCTAGCAGATCTTCTTTCCTCTCTCTCTTTCTCTCCCCTTCTTGCGCACCCAGCTACAGGACTTGACCTTCGCACACAGTTGAAGATCTCACAATACAATCTTCTCCCTTCACAACAGAGCTATAAGAACAATATCATACCAATACTCAATGACCAACTACTCCACCTAGGTCCTCTTGACCTTTATTTATACATTACAATCCCTCACCGACAGTCTTAGGTCGAAACCTAGGTGCCAAAACCCTAGATACCAAAACCCTAGGTGTCTAAAACCCTAGGTCAACTTGACCTGCTTTTTCTGGACTTCACCAGCCTGTCTTTCCTTCTTCATCGTGCGGTGATCCAAAGAATCCAATGATGGCTTTCTCTGCTTCCTGAGTTGTCCACGATCCTTATTTCTTGCTGATATGTCATCCTTGATCTCCTCGTCCAACGACTTGCTTTTCCACACTTCGCTCCATCTTTCCTGCTCTTTTGCTCACTTCAGCTCAGTGACAGTTACTGTGTCTCCCGCGAAGCTCACTTTTTACCTTTCCTTCCTTGTTCTTCACTTCCTTCCATAACCAAGGGCGAACAGGCCCCCAACACTCACCTGTGACTTGTCCCGAGACACTTCAGATCCGATCCTCTTGTTTTACTTCGACTTTGGACTGCGCAGCGTAGCCCTTGCTTTTTGCTTTATGCCTCCTTTCCATCCTTGTGAATACTGTCTTTTCTGTGTTTGGTACCCAGTTTAAACTGCACCTGGTACCTAGACCCTTTTCCTCATGCTTTTATTAGGAGCTGCGAGGCAACTGGTTATCATAGTACAACTTCAACCGACTCCCATTCACCAATCCTTCCTTCCAGTCTCCCTTCAATGTCTTCAGCTGCGCAGCTCCTCCTTCTGTAACATAGGTAATCTCATATGGTCCAAACCAATGCGTTTTGAACTTCCCATGGTGTTTGATAAACTTACTTTCATACACCAGTACTAAATCACCTTGCTTGAATGTCTTCTTCTTGATGTGCCTGTCATGATAGGCCTTTTCTCGTTCCTTCTGAACTTGTTGATGGAATCCTACAATGAATCTGTCTTCTTCTAGTTCAATCAAATGTGCAAGCCTCTCGTGAACAATGTTGATATCATCCATGTTTGTAAATGTAGCAATTCTTAGGCTTGGTACTAAGTATTCCATCGTGACAACAACTTCGAGACCATAAACCAACTTGAAGGGGGTCTGCATTGTTAGTTTTTTGCAAGTGGTTCTATAGGCCCAGAGTACTGCTGGTACTCTTAAATCCCATTCATCCTTGTTCACGCTGCAAATCTTTGTCAATGCTGTCTCCAAGATCTTATTGAATGCTTCAATCGTTTCATTTGCTTGTGGATGGTAAGGTGTACTCTTCTGATGGTGGACTGCAAATTCTTCAGTCAGGGCTTAAATTGTCTTATTGATGAAGTGTGTACCTTGATCACTCATAAGAATATTAGGGCATCCAAACTTGGTTATTATGTCGCCGAATATAAAACGCACAGCTGTAGTTGCACTACAGTGCTTGATTGCTTTGGCTTCGACCCATCTGGTTAAGTATTTTGTCGCAGTAATAATGTACCTTGCTTCTGTGCGCTTTCCTAGTGGGTTTATAGGTCCCACGAAGTCAATGGCCCACTTTTCAAATGTTTGTAGAGTCATCTATGGTGTTAATGTAATTTCATCTCTTCGGGATGGTTTTCCAATTCTCTGGCATACATCACATGCTCTGGCATACTCTTTAGTATCTTTGTGTAACGTAGGCCACCAAAGGCCAGCTCGCAGAACCTTCTACGTAGTTTCTTTCCCTGGGTAATGTCCTCATGTGATTCCTTCATGAGCTTCTGTGAGCATCAGTGGTTTCTCTGTCTCCATAACACACCTCCTTAATGTTTCATCCAGTCCCATTTTGTACAGCTGTCCAACTATAAATGAAAAGTTTGCAACACGCACCACTAGTTGTTTCTTTTGAGGAATTATATACGCACTTGGAGCCATTCCTGTTGATAGGAACTGGACTATGTCTACGAAGTGGTCATCAATGTTTCTAATGGCAAGCAGTTGTGCTTTCGGTAATGTATCCTCCAAACTAGTGGGTTCTTCGCCATGTTCCAACCTTGATAAGTGGTCTGGGCCCTTGTTCATTCTTCCTGGCTTAACTATGATCTCAAAATCATATTCTTGAAACATCAGAAGCCATCTGCATATTCGCCCCCCCAACACTGGCTTGTTGACTAGGTACTTCAGCACAGAGTGGTTAGTAAACATTTTAAAGTGTCCTCCCAACAAGTAGTGGCGGAATTTTTGTAGTGCATACACCATGGATAGTCCCTCTCTCTCTGTAGTGGTGTAATTAACTGCATCTGTGGATAGCTTCCTGTTGGAAAACACTAATGGATGATGAATGTCCCCTTCTCCAAGTTGTGCCAGTATTGCTCCTAATGCAATAGAAGATGCATCAACATGCACATGGAATTCTTTTCTCCAATCTGGAAAAACCAGAATGGGTGCTATAACCATCTTCTGTTTCAGTGTGTTGAAGCTTTGCTGACATTCATTTGTCCACTCATACCGGCAGTCCTTCTTCATCAACTTCTCCATTGGTTATGTAATTTGGGCATATCCTTTGATAAATTTCTTGTAATATCCAATATGGCCTAGTGCAGTGCGCAGTTGTTTGACTGAAGTAGGAGGTGGCAAATCAACTATAATTGCAATTTTAGATGGGTCTACCAACAATCCCTTCTTGCATGCAATATGACCTAATAGCACTCCAAATGGTGAGAAAAAGATGCATTTCTTTAGATTCAAAGCAATTTGACACTGCCTGCATTTGTCCAACATTAGCCTTAGACATTTAATATGATTTTAAAAAAAAACTAAAAACAGTCTAGTCATCAAAGTATGCTTCTAAAAATTTATGCAATTTTTTTTTGAATGCTTCAACCACCACCTTGGAAAAGATGGCTGGGGCATTATTCAATCCAAATGGCATTACTGTATATTGGTAGGATCCCCACTCTGTGGCAAACGTAGTCTTATGAGAGTCCTCCTTGGCAATGTGGATCTGATGGTATCCTGAAAAATCGTCTGTAAAAGAATATACTTCATGGCCTCCCACGTTATCCAACACTTCGTATGTGAATGGTGTAGGAAAAGGGTCATGCAGACATGCATCATTCAAATTTATGAGGTCCACACAGATCCTGATTTCTCCTGTCTTCTTGTCTTGTACCACCATAGGGCTGATCCACTCCAACTCTTCGTCAGGTTCAATAATTCCTGCTTCCAGCATTCTGTCGAGCTCGATCTTCACTTTTTCCTTGTATTTTGGTTTTAGTCTGTAAGGTCTTTGCTTGAATGGCTTCGCATATGGTTTCAAAGGTATTCTCATCTCACCCATAGGCCCTTTGATTCCCTACATATCAGTGAACTTGGTCAGGAACAAGTCCTGATATTCGTGCAATAACTCTGTAATCTTGTCAATGGTAGCAGCATCCCAATAATCTCCGACATTGGCAAGCTTCGGTGTCTCCTTTGTCCCAATATTGACTTTATTTATTTTGATTGTCTATCCTATGAATGGTAGCTCAACTCCTGGTCCTTCCATATTTTTGTGGCCTTCTATCTCAGTGATGTTTACCTTCCTCGAATCATCATCTTCATCGGCATTAATGTTGTAACATCCTTGGAATTTCTGGAATGGCGCGGTCCATTCATCCTCTTCTTGATCCAAAGGGAGGCTAGATGCCTCCTTAAATACTTTATGTCTCACAATATATAATGCTTGGTCTACTGAAGGAAATTCACTTTCAAACAAAAAGGTGGCTACAAAATTCTAGATCATACCTTCCCAATCTGAAGTAACGAGGCGCAACTCCGCTTGAAGGTACCAGTTGATAGGAATCATGTCCAGCGTGTTAATGAATCTGTGCACCCATTGTTCTCAAGGAATGTCACTCCAGGCCTCTTCTTAGCTTCTCACATGGTCCTTTGGGCAACTTTGACCTATGTACCTCACTTCGCAGCTTCCTACTTGTGCTGAGAACCGCGTTGTCATCAAAGTTTGACATTGTGTCCAGTCTTTGATGTTTCCTTTGTGCATCCCCCACCATCTTGCTGGTGTGGCTTTCATGGCCTCATCCATTGCCATCAGCCTCTGTTGTGTTGGTACACTTGTCTCAAACTCTGATAAGAAGTTTTCTAAAGGATTCAACCCATCAAATGTGGGTAAGTTACTCACTATTGTGTCAATCCAGCGAACCTCTCTAGTTAGTCTAGCACATCTTCTAGTAGAGACTTCATACATCTGGTTCTACCAGTTCTCCGACGCTTCTTCTAAGTCTGATGAACATGTGTTGTTTCTTCGCCAGCTCAGATTCCCATCAGCTGTAGGATTGATATAATCCTTCTGTTTGGTTGTTAGTTTGTAGATGTTTTCCAGTTCGTACGCGTGATCTTCTTCTCTGAAAGGCTCTGTGTATCGAGGACCCTCATTTGGATCTAAATATGCAATGACCCTAAGGCCATCTCTTTCAAATTTCATATGCCTCTTCTTTAGATCGACAATAGTAGAATTGTTGAAGGCCCAATCAATTCCTAATAATGCAGGATAAGCGTAGTTGTGATCAACAATTTCAATTACTTCAAAATCTGCAAAGGTTCTAACTCCATTGATGTCCACAGGGAGATGCTCCAATCATCCAAATGGGCTGACAACTTGTTGATTATCCATTTTAAGTCTGATAGGGGAATAGATCAACTTCGATTTTCCCATCAGTGCCCATGTTTGCTTCGTCATGACATTGACCTCCGACCCTAAGTCGAGGACCACATAGTCTATATCATATTCTCCTATTTGAGCATTCAGGTGTAATTATTTATTTGTCCTTCTCCTTTTCCTAATTTGGTGCACTGTCCTATTCAATAAGGAATCTATCTTTCCTAGCTCATACTGCTTGATTAAATCTTGTAATTCTTGTACAACGCTTTTATCTTGAATCAACTTAACACAAGTGCACAAAAATTCCAAGAGTTTGCTTACCTCTTTTCCTTTTGTTGGCAACGCAGACTGATCAAACGCTTGAGGCATGCCATATTCTTTGATTTCTGGTTGTTTCTTTGATGAAGACCCTTGATCTCCTTTGAACTCTTTTCTTGCCTCCTCAAATATCTGTCTTTATTTATTAGCATCGAACGTTGGGGTCTTTGCTATAGTTTTCCTGACTCCGTGGTCATTTGCAGTCTTTCCTTGGGTTGCTCTGTCTTCTCTTGTAGCAGTGCCTCCTCGAGTGATAACAACAACTCTAGTTTCTGCTCTGCGAGGTTCAACATATATTAGTTGTACTTGCGGGTTTTTCTCATGTCCTCGTCTTTCTTGAAGCTTAGCTAGTAGCAAAGGGCAATCCTCGATTACATGCTCGAAGGAATTGCAATAAATGCAGGTTGTGCAAGGGTTTTGGCAGTCCCTCGCTAAATGTCCTGGTTGTGTGTAGTTGTAACAGATTATTTGTCCTCAGCCTCGACCCATACCTCCTCTTCGTCCTCGTCCTCATCCTCTGTATCCACCGCGAGGATTGAAACTTCCTCTTCCTAGAGAATTATACTGTGTATTGTTTCCTTCTTGGTGTACTTCACCTTGGATCTTGTGTATGTCTCTTGATCTTTCATGCATCAGTTCAAAATCCATACAATATCTATCATCATGCCCTACAGACTTACAAAATGTGCAGTACAAGTTTGTGGGTGTCTGAACGTACTACTGCATATAGTAGCACTCACCAGGGCGATGTCGTTTTCTGCATACTTCGCACCAGGGCAGGTTAACTTGCTTCAAGGGGCTCAACGCTCCTGAGGCAAAATATTCATGAAACATGGAAAAGTGTTCTTTATCATGACCTTCGGATCTACATCTTACACACCATATATCTTCTCTTTTTTCCTTCCCCTTGTCCTTCTTCATATCCTCAACCTGCAGAGACAAACTACTCAGCTGGCTCAAAATCTGGCTCATGCCTGAGCTAGATTCTCCCATAGGTGTTGAATCAAGCTTCATGGCGATCTCCAAAGCTTCTTCCTGTGATGCAATCTTCTACTGCATTAGGGGAGCTTTGATGTGTGGTAAAAGAGCAATGATGAACCATTCTTTGTTCTGCTCATATAGGATCTTAAAAGTTAACCGGACTGTTAGGGTCTTGAATCTCTGATCAAACTCCCAAACAGGTTTGACTACCTTCTGTTTGATCTCCTTCAGCTCATAAATACACTGTGACTCCAAATTAGGTTTTTTAAACTCTGCAACCAGTGCATTCTTGATCTCATTTAGTGGCTTAGGCTACGCAAGTCCTTGGACAAGCTTCATGTACCAGCTCAACGTGCGATCCCTCAACGTAGTGCTAAACTGGTTTCTTTTAACAGCTTGATCAGTAATATTTTTAATGTTCCATACGGCCTCGCACATGAACCAGTGCTGATCAGGATCTCCAGATCCATCTCCTTTAAATATAGGGAGCCTCATCTCGTTTTCCATAGAGCTGCCTGGGTTTCTTATTTGAGTAGATGTTGAACTACTAGTAATAGTAGTCTGCGGACTCTGGTGATTCTAAATATTATGATTACTTAGCGTTTATGAAATAACATAAGGATCGATATTACTTACTTTAGTGGTCTGCGCAGTTCCTGATGTCTCTGGCTCGTTGTGGCAATGTTCTTCAGCTTCCTCTTCCTCTGCTCTAGTGGGTTCTGAATGTTCTTCATCTATCAGATCTGCCTCTTCTCCACTGTAGAAACCCTCATCTCCGTAGTTTTACTTGAATAGGTTCTCAAGGTGAACCCCTTGAAATACTTTCGCACTGTGTGTATGTCCGGCTTCTGTGTCGCTATCGCTGTTCGGATTCTTGAACATTAGCCTTTTCAGATCCAACCAATCTACTGCATCTTCAAGATGTTCTTTTAATGCAACAACATCTTGATTCTTAGCTTCATAAATTGTAAAAATTTTCCTTTGGGTCCTTTGAAGAAGTATCTCTCAGCCTGGCTATATGATTCTATTCTGTCAACAACAAATTCAGTGATATACCCTCCAATGGTACTATCGAACCAGTGATCTACATCCCGTGATACAACTTTGTTGACTCTCTTAACCTTCTTAATCAACTCCGACGTCCAGACCACAGGAGGTCTAGATCTGATCTCAAACTGGGTATAGGCTAACCTAGCTAACCACTCGTATAACTCTTGATGGATTCCTCTAAAGAAGATATCGTGAATATCAGTGAAGATGTGTCTCTGCAGCCAACCTTCAGTACTTAGCTTAGGGTTCTTGTTTTGGGCTTCAACGAAGTCCCTCTCTTGATCCTCTATCCACTTTTGAATCTCTGTCTTCGATGGGAACCACCTTGACATTCCCTTACACAAATTCTTGTCTTGGCAATGGAACCATTTGTTGGCACAGGGGCAAACCCGAGGTTCACTCCAAGAGCGCACCAACAAGCCCTAGCTACTGGCCCTTTCGGCAGCACCTGTGAAGAAGATGTAGTCTCACCTGAAGCAACTTAAGAGGGGGGTTGCAGGACATGGATGTCTACAACCAGGGGAATATGAAGTGGATCTATCACAACAACAATACATCATTCATATATCACTTATCAACAAGGTCTATCCTGCACAACTATAGATCTGATATAACATAAGACTGCAAATAACAATATAACAATGACAGAGATCCAAACATCAATCACACATACGACACAAAATATATGTGGTTCACCCTCTCTCTAGGGCTACATCCACAGAACTATGCTTATGATTTATTAAGGCAAAGCATACAGTTCTTATCTACGCTCTCGACTAGTAGATCTTCTTTCTTCTCTCTCTTTCTCTCCCCTTCCTGTGCACCCAGCTGCAGGACTTGACCTTCACACATAGCTAAAGATCTCACAATACAATCTTCTCCCTTCACAACAGAGCTATAACAACAATATCATACCAATACTCAATGACCAACTACTCCACCCAGGTCCTCTTGACCTTTATTTATACATTACAATCCTTCACCGACAACCTTAGGTCGAAACCTAGGTGCCAAAACCCTAGATACCAAAACCCTAGGTGTCTAAAACCCTAGGTCAACTTGACCCGCTTTTTCCGGACTTCGCCAACCTGTCTTTCCTTCTTCATCGCGCGATGCTCCAAGGCATCCAATTATGGCTTTCTCTGCTTGTTGAGTTGTCCACGATCCTTCTTTCTTGTTGATCTGTCATCCTTGATCTCCTCGTCCAACGACTTTCTTTTCCACACTTCGCTCCATCTTTCCTGCTCTTTTGCTCACTTCGACTCAGTGACAGTTACTATGTCTCCTGCGAAGCTCACTTTTTACCTTTCCTTCCTTGTTCTTCACTTATTTCCATAACCAAGGGCCAACGACCTGCCAAGATTCTTCATTGTCAGGGATATATGGACGATATAGAGATTGAAAAGAATAATCAAGCCTGTGAGGCAAAAGTTGTTGATTAGGAGAAGTTGCAAAGACAACTAACCGACCAGCCATTGAATTCAACTCCCTCTTAACATGAGTGATGTTGAAAGATAGAAGGTTCGAGATAAGTGCCCAAACAGTTTGGGAGTATCGTTCCATCAACTTTTTGCTAGGAGAGCGCAATTTACGTATCAAGTTCACAACAAGATCATAATCTCCAAAAACTAAAAGGTGACCACAAAAAAGATTAAGGGTGTTTTCAATGCCTAACAATAAAGCTTTGAATTTAGTGACATTGTTTGTACAAGCAAATTCTAACCTGTAAGACAGATTATGAATTTTTCCTGCAAGGGAAACCAAGATAATGCCATCCCCATTACCTTCATTAGAGCGTGAACCATCAAAGTGCATATGCCACATATCATCATCTACATCGATTCTTTCCAAAGGAATATTATCTTCTTTGGTAAATATGGAATAGACTCCCAGGTCCTCTTCGATACAGTTTACGCTAGATTGTGGAACACTCTCTATGTAGGGTGAAATTATTCCCTCTCTAAGGACTATAATGTTCTTACCATTCCGAGGAACGGATAAATGTGTCCCATCGAGTGAGAGGTATCTGCCTGTTAAGGCTTGCCAATCTCTTCTCAAGATAATTGAGTAATTGCTTACATGCATATCAATTACCTGAATGCCGAGGGTTATCCTTATTACAGGATGAGCGCATAAAACCAAGGTCACATCCTTAATCTTGCCTATGTTTGTTTGTTGTAGACTATTATAAGAGAGCATGCTTCTAGCGTTTTCATTTGTACAAGACAAGCCTAACTCTTCCATAATAATCTTCGACATCACACTCGGGCCCGAACCACCATCAATGAGGCAACAATGGGCAATCTTATCCATAATCTTTACAAAAATATAAAAAGGGGGATTTTTTTACAGGGTATCTAAAATTATGTACACCTAATTTATTTACAGAAGAATCCTCTTTGTTTACCTCTTCGAAAATATTGGCTACCACGAAAGATTTTCCTTCCATGAATTGTTTCAGATGCATTTGTTGTTCAAGGACAACAACCATGTCTAGAAGGGTTGCATCTACTTTGATGTTGGCCAACTGATTCAAGATATTATATTCGAAAGAGGAGAGAGGGAGAGTGATTCCTTGACTCTCAGGAACCTTAGGAACCTGGAGAGTAGCAACGATTGAGGATGAGCTCGGGCTAGAGGAACTGCAGGGAGAATCAAATTTGCCCTTGGGAGTGTATGCTTTGTTCCTAATATTGATGACCATGACATCTTCTGGCTCTGTAAAATCTAGGACAATGATAGCAGCCTCTGGTATTTTACCAAAGATCTTATCTCTGACACTCTTCTTTACCTCACATGTGGTTTCCTCGTGGTGTTACTTGCAAAAGTTACACCAACTTCGAGGCAGGATAGCTTTAGGCTGAAAATTATTTTCAACCAAATTTCTAAAAGGGGGTGCAGAAGAGGATGAAGCTCCAGGGGTGAGAGGGGAGACAGTTCCCTTTCACTCGAACACTTTCATACGATTATTCATATCTTGTACTAGCTGTAAGAGGGCGAACATGTCTGTTTGTCTAACTGATTCTTCCCGGGGAAGACCGGTTCTTTCAAGTTGTTCTTCATACTCTGAAAAAGTATGCAGAGCGGAACCGAGATGATCAATGGCTTTTTCCTCAAGCCTCTGACGGTAAGGGGAAGGCCGCAACCTTTCTTTCCTAGGAATTTACGAATAAGCGCATGAAAGTATAATTATCATTAGCCCCTATGTTATGACAAGCATTGGAAAATGCCACCGGGTGTTCATTTGTAGTAACAATGTTATTTCCTGAAAACCTAGGAAGATGCTCTTTAAATTTAGTAAGTGGACAAGTAGCAGGTGCTAGGTTAAGAGGAGAAGACACATGCCATGGTGTGGTTGTGGCATCTTCTTCGAACTGAAAAAGCCCATACTTTTTAATGACTTTGGTGGGATTGGTGATAGATTTGACATGGATATGGTGGCTATATAAGCTACCAATCACTGATGACGATGAATATTGAGAATATGGAGCACTTCTAGTGCCACCGAAACCACCACTAGATGCCATCTTGTGGATGATAGATGAGGGAAAGAAAGGCGAACTAGATGAATCAGATAAAGCCCTCCTTAGAGAACTTTGTTGGGCAGACAACACAACGTTTCTTCTTCCTATTTCAGCAATAGGATTGATTTCAGGTGACATGCCTCTTCTTCTTCTAGAAACACGAGAGTCTAAGGACGTGAATGAAAGGTCAAAAATTGAAGAAACAAAAGGGTTACTGTTGATTTCTAGGTTGTATACATCTAGCTTCCAATTGTTCTTGAGCACTAATATCTCATTCAATTGCTGCCCAAGAATGGTTAAACTCAACACGGGTATTGGTAGTGTCTAGAATGGTATTAAATAGATTCAAAGCAATGTTGGTCTGGTCTGGTCTTGAAGACCGGGCTCAATATTGGGTTGCCTTGCAACAGGACAATCATTAAGAAATAAAACAATCAAAGAATCAATATCAGAAAAATAGATGTATCGATGAAAATCGAGTATAAAAATTAACCAGAGAGATATGGAAGATCTCCCCAGTATGGTCGCCAAATAAATGTTGAGGAAAATATATGAAATGATCTTACTCAAGCATTTTCAGATTTTGCGTGGCTAAAGAAAAATAGACGGGAATCTCACCCTATGTTTATAGCCAACAAAAAAAACATCCTAACTCATAAGTATTAATTACCAGTGCTTAGGCTAGTCTTTTATCAATAAAAAGCTTGCTGAAAATTTACTTTTTATACAATTTTCTGATATAAGAGTTGCTGAAATAAGTGTAAAGGAAGAAGTAAAGACATCAAGATAGATGAGACATAAAGCAATCCTTTATTTCATTTCAATTCACCAAAGAGTCATTCTTTTACAAAATTTCATGCAGAAATTTAGGATCAAAGTCAAACTTAGACATCCCCGATGGAACATACAAAAGGACCTCCAACAAAAAATAAAAAACTGAACTCTAAAAGCTGGATCAACTTGCCACAGATTGTTGGCCACTCGACTCTGCACAATAGCCTTTGTCAGTCATGAAAACTAATTCACAAACAGACAAGTCTACACAGACTATCAAACATAGATCAACACCTCTGAAAAACAAGTGTCTGAATGATGTAATTCAGCCCCGAATCTTGTTGTCTACAATAAGACCCTGCTATCATAAAAATAATCAGGCTTGTGATAAATTAAGGAATGAATGAAAACTGAACTATCTCAGCATAAACTCAAAGAGAAAACCTTAGTATGCTTCTCCTTCTATCCTCCTCTTGTTCCTCC
Organism: Picea engelmannii; assembly: GCA_009831015.1. Lineage (NCBI taxonomy): Eukaryota > Viridiplantae > Streptophyta > Pinopsida > Pinales > Pinaceae > Picea > Picea engelmannii. The sequence continues at coordinate 462,024 of ML784893.1, read as the reverse complement.
CTTTCCTTTTTCCTTTAAACAAATTAGAGTTGGTTGACGTAGTTGAACCAACTCCTTAGTTAAGTTAATTAAAAGACTCAACCAACTTTTAGTTAGGGGGGAAAAGTAATAATCATAATAAGGGTTATAAGAAATAATAACTAGTAGGTGGGACCCCTTGTGACTCCTTTTAGCTCTTAACAATCATAGCATAACTAGTTAGTTAAGAAAAACACACCTCCTTGTGACTCCCATCATCATATCAACATTTGACAATTTAGCTCATGACATTTGAAATTATTTAAAAAAAAAAAATATTACTCATATATCGCAAAATAAAACGTGTTGTCCAAAAATATTTCTGAGGTCAACTGTCATCAACAATAGATAAAATAAAAACTCAAAAGCCATATTTCCTATTCTGGGATGCAATCTTTCTTTGATTGTTGCTGTCACCTTTCAATTTTCCTAAATTTGCCTTTGGCTGCGTTGATCCTTTAGGCCTAATCTCGTTGATCACGTGGGAACAATAATCCCTCAAATGCATCCGTGAAGACACAGATTTTTCAAATCCATTGGAGGGTGAGGAAGGGGAAACAATGACTTTTCCTTTGTCAAGGGCATGGTGGGCCTTAATTTTCAACCTTTTTCTAGCATGAGAGGACTGCACCGATGAGTGGGGGGTCAACTTGGACAATGGGGTTAATAGGTGGAGGAGCAGATAATGATAGATTAGGCTAGCCAGAATGTTGGGAGACTGTCGGGTGGACAATCTCTTGCCATCCATCATTTTCAGGAACCTCGGGTTGCAATGAGACGTGAGGAGGCACAAGGATACCAGGGGCTTGCGAAACTTCGAAGGGAGGCCTTTCAAGCCTAGGTTGGAACACTCCTTTCCCAATCCAATTGAAAAATCTAGCCTGAAACAACTGGCCTAACTCTTGTGAGTCAACATCAAAATGTATGGAGAACATTGTCCTTCTAGGGCCTCGGTTCCAATTACCTCTCCCTCTATTGTCTCTGCCATGGCTACCTTGGCTGAAAAAACTCATTCCTGCATGCATGATTGATTAACAAATAGTCTTTTAAATAGCCATACATGAAAACTCTTAAAAATATAACATAGATTTGGCTCAACAATGTATCACACTCATGCAATCCAATCCATACAAATTGTTTAACTGTTTATCAATGAACAAGGGGTGAATAAAGGGTCTTGGGATATGTGAGGGGTTTGAATTGAGCGAAACATGATATGATGAGGGGGGGGAATATGGTTACTGCTCAAAGACAACAACAATCAACTGCAACCAAAGAAAACATCATTGTAATTCAACCAAGACACAGATGTTGCCAACTACTTCAACAAAAAATTTTTTTGACTGTAATCAATTTTAGAACAGGGAGTGAAAAATGAATGTTGGAAGGCGATGGGGTTGTAATTAGAGAAAAAACAAAATAATGGTGGGGAATGAGAGCGGGTACTGTTCATAAAATTAATCAAGTGATCCATAAACCATTCTGTAAAAAAGGAAACACCTCAACCAAATGACCAGTTAGACCCAAAACAATTACTGTGTAAAGTTCAAACAATTATGTGCATTAACTTGCTCACTGTTTGAAATCAAATACTTAAGACAATGTCATCAACAAGATAGTATGCATTCCACAATACTCTATAAGGGAGCCATGTTCCTTTAATTTATTCATTTGATATTTTAAGACAATTACCAAATGCATAATAGTTACCATTTCCACTCCCTTCATCACCAAAACAACAACTGCCCACACATTACTTCAATCATCAAATACACTCAAAAGTCATGTTTCAGAATTGCAATGAAATTATACTCTCACTGCAATCATGCATGTCATTGTTAAAATGCGTGACATTCGTTAAACATACATAGTGGACAGTCAATCCAATAATCTAGATTTAAATTGCAACAACCCTGACTCGCCATTTAAACAGACATACAACAATCACCACTCCAACTCACAATACGCTGTAGAAAACACAAAACAATTCAATCAACGCAAGTGTAATTCTGTGACTGTACAAACCCAATTTTCTTTGACTCTAAATAATCAAAAGTTGGGTTGTTAAGCCCTAATATTGGTTCATTACCCCTTAATTGGGGCATATTATATTATTAATGTTATTTTATTTATGTCGGATTTATTCCATTAGTTGTAATTATACCTCCTAGTCTCCTATATATACCAAGGAGACATTTTCATTTGGAATCATCTGGGAATTGTACATTTATGTGGGCATAAGGAGGTTTCCCCCTCGAAGAGGCTTATTATCTGAATTTGTCTCTTTTTCAAGGTGTTGATTACTTATTCTAAGGTTTTTCTATGCTATATTGATATTTGGTTCTTAACATATGGTATCAGAGCTCAAGCTCTTGGGGTTTCGCTGCTACATCTGAGACACCTTGGCATTTTCGCTATAAATTTTTTTCTACAATATTTCAAAAGAAACGGCTTGGACGATAATTAGTAGACAGATCAAGGTATGTTGGGTTAAAATTTCATCTCCTGAGGCCTTATAATTTCAAAGATACAGCATGTACAAGATAGGGTTCTGGAATCATCATGAACTGAGCCATTGCGGAGTTTTCGCTATAAAAAGTTTTTTGTAACGTTTCAGACCCTGAAATCTTGAGGACATTCACAGAAATTAGTAAGGTATCTGTGGTAAAAAAATCAGCTTCTGGTTCGTCTTACATTTGTAGATACACCCTGTGGAAGATAGGGTATCTGACTAGTCCTATTAACTAGTCTCAAGAAGGTGTTCTAGGTAAAACAATCATAACTTCTTCCTAGAGTATCCAAATTGAGTTAGACTAGTTGCATTGGATAGTGGACAGTCTGTAGTATTTTTGGTATGAGTTTCAGAATTTTATAACAATTATTTTGTGCGGGGTACGCTATACAAGTGGCATCTCCCGGAAAGGCCAAAAATCAGCAAGTTGTGGGGAAGTTACCATAAATTCCACTTGGCACATCCAATTTTGATCAGACCTGTGGCATTGCAGAGAAGAAATATCAGAGAACTACAAAAAATAAAGTTTCATACCCAAAATTGCCGAAACTTTGGAGATACAGCAGAAGAAATAGTCTAGAAAGACCACCTCAAAATCAAGGTTCAAAAGTGATACTTGGCCAACATGCCACCCAAAAAGGGAACTTATACACCAAATAAGCCTCCAGATAATCCTACATGGACTCTTGATGAAGGTTAAGAAATGCGTAGGGACATAAATGATTTACAAAAGAAGACAGTAACAAAAGATGAACTACAAGAGATGATGGAGGGTTTAAAAGGGGAGATCATGGAAGGATTGAAAAATTTCATAATAGAGAGGACACCTGAAAGTGAAAATGTATCCCATGAAATTCATGATGAGGACACAAGGAAGGTGAATCAAGAATGGAGAAATTCCAACTTTGGGTTGAAGACCAACCACGCTCCTAAGATCGATATGAGGAAGTTTGATGGAAACGACCCAATCACATGGATACTTCATATGGAGCAATTCTTTGATCTACATAATGTGCCACATTCACAAAACGTACGAATTGCTTCTATATATTTAGAACCAAATCAATTTGTATGGTATCGATGGCTTTGTTCTCGCAAATCACTCGTCACTTGGACAATTTTCACGGAAGAAATGATATCACACTATGAGGATACAAGGAGCAATACCTTTTTCAGCCAATTGATAAATCTCAAGAAAAAGGGTTCAGTTACAGAGCACATTGAGAACTTCCAAAGATTGAATATAAAGGTAACAGATATTCCAGATGAGCACTTGATTGATGTATTCATAGGAACTTCAAAGGATAACATTCAACATGAGCTTCGCCTTTGGGAACCCAAATCATTGGAGAATGCATTTAAGGTGGCAAGAAATGTTGAAAGTAAAAATATGGCTATGGCTACTAGAAGGACCAATCCTAACATCTATAGAGAGAATAATGCTCCTTCTTCTAAAACACC
>ML784893.1:425206-442847 GCA_009831015.1 Picea engelmannii | reverse complement strand
GAAGTCATACGGCTTCACAACTGATGGAACATGCAACATGTATTATGCTTCTGTTGTGATCGGAGCAATGTTGAATTGCTCCCTACTCTGCCATGAAGTCATGGCTGACCCTAGACTGAAACAACATCCTGAAGTGCTCTTTTTTATCAAAAGCACTTCCAGCTCGGTCTGAATCGATGTAACCACTTAGTCTGAAGTCATGAACTCGAGTATAATAGAGACCAAAATCCAACGTACCTTTAAGGTATCTCATCATATGTTTTGCAACAATAATGTGAACACGTCTGGGTTCTACTAGATACCGACTCAAGGAAAAACATATATCTAGCCTGGTATTCATCAGATACATCAATGAACCAATAATCTATCTATACAGAGTAGCATCAACCAATTGTAACGAGGTATCTACCAGGAGTTTCAACTTCGTTTCCATGGGTGTGTACATGGATTTTTATTTCAACATGTCTAACCTCTTCATTTTAATTGCATACTTCCCTTGGTTAAGGAAGATCTTCTCTATGTTCTACTAGACTTCAAGACCTGAGAGATAATACATTTAGGTCTTCCATCAAACTCTGTAGCGAGCTTCTTCTACAATCTGTGATGATATTTTCTTCATCTTGTCAAGAATACATCATCTACATATAGTAGTAACATCACTGGCTCATCATTCATAACCTTGAGATAAAGGTTAGAATCAACTTTACTCTTGGTAAAGCCCAAGCCTATTAGGGCACTGTCAATTCTTCCATACCAAGCTCTAGGATCTTGCTTCAACATGCATAAATCCTTCTTCAACTTGTGGACCTGAGTCTTTCTGTCTTCAACTTCAAATCAATTTTTTTTTTCACATCACTTTGTCCCAATCTGGTACACTTGCTCAGTTGCAACTCAATATGCACAATCATGTGCTAGCTCTATGTGCTTTCTACAAAGCACTATTTGTCTCATTGTCTAGGAGTATGTCCTTTATTCTCTCTGCAATTGTTCCTTCTGGAACTGGGACTCTGCACCTGCAACTGCTCTGAAGCTGAGAATGGTTTCTTCGTTCTCACTATGACTGTTGAAATCTGTGAGTAACTCCTCTTATTCTATCACGACAACATCTTCATCTGAAACTGAGAGTGGCTCAATAATTGATACTGAAGGTAGCTCTTCTTCTTTCATGGAGTTAACTCTATATTTTATTGTAGTCATGTCTCCATGACCCAACTAATGTAATGCACCAACTACCACTCAATTTTAAATATGGGGATTGCTCCCCCTGCATCTCATACTATATACGAATCATGGTTGTTCTGGTTGTATTCATAAATATTGCAACTATTTCTTCAATTAATGGAGTAAGTGTCTCATCATAGTCTTCTCCCTCTTGCTGGGAGATTCCTACAGACACACATCAGGCTTTTTACATCTGCAACATGCTTTATTTGTATAGATCAATCTTGGAAGTTAATATTGACTTCTCTTTTAGTCTCACGGAAGAATCCATATCCTAATTTTTCTGACTGGCATCCTTCTCTGTTACTGAAACAAGGGAATCTTCCCAGGAGATTTCATATCTCCTAGAAGTTTATGAAGCTACGATCTAGTCTTCTCACAACATCTGTCTCCCAGTCCTGCAAGTTGTCTCTTCATCTGATCCTTTCTTAGATCAGGMTTACTCTCGATTTCTTCTGAGTCTACAAGGACTTCATCATCTCTTATAGGGTATACTTGGTGTTGAATACCAAGTCTAAATATGAAACACGTTGTTTGGCTTCAAACGAGTTCTGCTTCCCGTCAAGGTGGCTTCATTAACCTTTGAACAATTCTACTGTGAGTTCTTTTTCTAATGTTTGGTCATCTTTGGAGCCTTCTGCTCCTTTCAATCAATCTTCATATGAGATACTATGAATCTCAAACTATAGCTTCTTCTTCATCTTCTTTGGTACATGAGTGTATATGGTCATGTACATAGTCTGCTTCATATCTCATCTAATATGTTGCCTTCTGCAACCTTCACTATAGCTTCCTCAAGGTTATCACCTGTGATATGAAACAAGGTCAACAAAACAACAAGCAAGAATAACACTCTTTTGATAATAGTATATAAAACAAAAACACAAATAATCATCACAATATATCCTTTAGATATATCACTTGTGACCTGTCTAAAGCAAGGATCAAAAGTAAGAAATACAATATGAAATGAGGTCAACACTCTTCTAGTGTTGTGATCAAACATTTCTCCATGGTAACCTGGAATCAACATAAGAAATTTCTCCTAGAGGAGATGTTAGTTGTATCTGTTACAATAAAGATGTTAGTTGTATCTGTTACATTAAGCATTTATCTCAATATGCTCACTTGCTACCAAGTATAATACTTTTCAAAGACTACTATCTCAACTATAGTGTTTACTTGTAACTTGTCATGTGCAACTTTGAATCTTATCAACTTAATCAAACCTGAGACCTGGAGCCTTGTCTTCAATAATGAGTGTGTGTTTCTTTTCTTCCAAGTCTCCTTCATTCAAGATGACGAGTGCTTTCTTCAACTTGTATTTTCTACTAGGACAATATGTTATCTTGACAGAAGGTTGAGTTAGAGAATAAACTCTATGATATCAACTTTAATCCATCTAATACCTTGATTTTAATTTTGACCCTGGGTTAGTATGATGGTCATAGGTTCAACATGCATCCTAGATAAAAATAATGTCATAACAAATAGATGCATATCAGAATAATCACACTTGGGTTGCATTATTCCTTTGAATGTGTTGGGTCTTGAGATCCTTATGGATCTATGGCAAGAGATCCCTTCTCCTGCAAATACCCTTTAAAGCTTAACAATTTAAACATATGTGAGTACATACCTCTGATACAATTTGTAGGTAGTGGCACCATCTGGCAACAACAATAATAATTACCAACTCTTAAAAAACTTCAAGGGTGACTGCAACTGGTACTACAACTGATACTTCAACTGATGCTGCAAATGCAATTGATACTGCCACTGATTCTGAAATTGCAACTGCGACTTAAGGTTTTATGAGGAAACCCTAATTTTTCAAACTTCAAATTTTGAAATTCCGATCCAAGGGCTAGATGCGCTGAGATGAGGCGAGTAAGCTGGTACAATTAGATTTCTGAAAATTCTAAATTTTCTCCCTCAAACTTGACCAGTGGATTTCTGGACTGGTGCTTCTAGTTTTTTAGTACTTCTGGTGCTTCTGGTTTTCTGGCACTTCTGGTACCGGTGAAAACTAGGGTTTCACTTTCCGGGAGATCTATCCATTGAAAAGGTGCACTGAAGGTGCCAAAGAGTTCCTTGGGCTAGGGCGCACTTTTCTAGATGACGTTTGGGCTGAAATTCCTCTTCAATAAAAAGCCCTAATTTTCTTGTACGACAACAATGACGTTTTTCTTTTTCCTGTGAAAGATGTTCTCTTCAGCTTAACTCTGATACCATGTTAGAGTTTAAGCTATTATTAGGTTTCTTTTCAGTTTACTAGATAACCATAACATAGATAGGATCACTTGGAAAAACACAATCACAAGATACACAACATTTATCCTGGGAAACCCTCATGGGGAAGAAAACCCAACAAAAACTTCCTTAATATAGATAGCCAATACAATGCCAAGACAATAAACCAAACACTAGAGAATATCCTCTCCCAAGTAATGTGCCTCTCGCTCTTCCTTCTTCTCCAACTGCAGCTACCAAACTTGTGCTATGGATGATTGAATGAGTGAGTGAACAAATGAGGTGTTGGCCTCCTTTATTTATACAAATTGGCAAGTGCTGAAAGGAGGTGTCTCTTCACTGGTAGGGCCGACTTCTCTTTCTGGGTGGTTATAACCACTTTAATTTGCCTGGGGGGCGACTTCTTAATTTGCATGTCACAATTAGGGTTTGACCAATCCACAAAAGGGGATTTGGTCATTTACAATGCCCGACATAATCAATCCACAAAAGGGGATTGATCTAATGAATAATACATCAATAAAAAATAGAATACTCTTTGCAGTTACAATATTTCAACACACAATCCCTAGATGGAGCCTATGTTAGAACACGTATAATTTTGAGCTTTTGAACTTTAGATTTTGCCTCTTAGAAATAAAATTTTACACAAAAAGAAAAAACTTAAAGAGTTGTCTTTTAATGTTAAAATAAATCCATTGGTTGTTATTTATCAATAAGGCGCTTACAATATATATCGTCGATGAGTTACTCTAATTTGATCGAACGGTCCTAATGATCTTCAAAGTTTAGAAGTTGCCTAAGTTTTTTTTTTTTTAAATCTGTAACGGTCCCTTCAGAGATTTGCGCTTCGGGTGTTCCAACAAATCTATACAACAAAAACCCTGAAACTCCGAAATCCCGAAGATAGTCACTAGTGATAATTCCTAAAGGACTTACGGACATGACATGGGACACACGTCTTTTAAATCTTTTCTTGGGTTGACACGTGACACTTATTTTTGACATTTACGTCGGATGATTCACATGTTTTCAAGTGACACGTGGCACCTATATTTTCTTGATACGTCATCAAGAATGACGTCATTTCTACCACGTCACTTCGAGATATTTCCCTTCGGAAGTTTTAATAAAGACTGAGTTCACAAACCACTGAAGTATCAAAGCGTTGAAGTAATGAATATTACAAAAATTAAAAAGTGTTTTAAAAAGTAAATAAAACATTTAATAACTTAGGTTAATCATGATTAACTATTAATTAATCCCTCCGCAGTTTCAGACTTCGAGAGTTTTTCATCATGTCACATCCAAAGTTTCCAAAAGCCGAACCATCGAAGTATTAATGACATTTATGATTGATTACGATTAATGATTTTAATAGAGATTGTGAATCACTAGGTAATAAATTCCATTAAGTTTTTAATAAATTTTTCATCAATAGATCTATACGAAGATCAATAGACTTTTTGAATAAAGCATTTCGAATCTCAAAATCATTTTACCATTTGCAATTAGCAGATTTTTATTCAGTGTAGAGCTTACATACTTCTCTTGTTACAGGTAGGCTAATTCTATTTCCTTCAGGATTATGGCGCCACGAAAAGTTGCAAAGAAGCTTGATGCATCTGTTGATGATTCCAATCCAAATGCATATGTTCTATCAGACACATCTCTGCGAGTTGCAGAGGTCATTAAGTCTTGGAATCAATTTTTTGATATCTTAGAGCATGAGATTATTAACTGTCCAAACAACTATGCTGAGGAAGACGACAAGTCCTTCTCAGCCAAGATTAAATTTGTATCGTAGTCATAACTGCATAAGATTGTCGCATGACCCATAATTATACCCTATAATGACATGAGAAAGGACATACATAACGTCCACATCCTCCACCCACTCTACCTTTCACCCTCCACGCTCCCGATACCATCTATCCCTACCACCTACATTCTCTCATCCACTCATTACACCTCCTTATTGGACAATTGTCCCCACATCATTCTATTCATGAAAAAATACTCCCCCGTAACTATTAGCCATCCCATAACGAGCCAACGCTGAGCTACCTGTCCAATTACCACCCCCATATATTCAACTGCAAATTCTCTATCCCGGTAAATGCATTCGAAGGGACAAATGACAACGGAATCAGATGGAAAATACAATAAGCCAATGATTGCGGTGGCCTTAATGGGCATGTGTACCCAAATCAAAGAACAAAGGAAAATGAGTGCATTTGCGAGCAAATGAAGGGACGGATGAAGCACCAACACAACATCTGCAGGATGTTATTTCATTGTATTTTATTTTTAGGCAGATATTGTGGGAAGTCCAACGTTTTTCAGTTGAGACAATTTTTGTATAAATAGATAGATTTTAGATCTATTCGAGGCTACTTCTTGTCGAATGTAAAAAATAAAACCTTTTTTGAATATTAATACAAGTGCAAACAAAGATTCTAAGTTTTGTTCAATTTGAGTTATGTGTTTCCTTTGTGTTTCCATCTCTTTGAATTTCTTTCTATAGTTCTTGAAGAGTGAGTGATTACAATTTAGTACTACATCTACTGTGATCATAATATATCAGGAGTTCATTCAGTAATAACTTTTCCTCTGTCATTACTGTGAGTAAAACCAGATGTGTGACCTGTGTGAATTACTGCATTTTTATCTCCTTTCAAGGGTGCATTTTTTAATTTTCTTCTACTGCAAACAAGGTGAGACTTATCTGTAATCGATACCTAACTTTGTTTTAACAGTTTTGTAAACCATTTCTACATCATTTGACATTATAATTGCGACTCAGATAACGAGATACAACCTATGTATTGTCTTATCATTAATTTCAATTAAAGATTACTTCTCAGAAAACTGAAGGTAGAAAAAAGCACTAACAAAACATTTCATTTAAAATCTTTGATGCCTGACATTATTCTTTGAGCCTTAGAATCAATCTCAGGAACAACACAGATCCTTAAGAGCTTTTTGATGGAGTACTACAAAACTATGGCCACACCCATGATTCATTAATATAAATAAGGTGACAACTTCAAATTCAGAGTTGGTGGATCCCACATTGTCCAAACAACTGATAGGTTCTTTGATGTATTTGGTCAACACTGGGCTAGATATATGGTTTGCAATGAACATCTTGAGTCAGTTGATGGTTGAGATAAGGCAGGAGCATTGGATAGCAACAAAACATGTGTTTAAGTATTTGAGGGGCATAATGGAGTATGGTCTAAGATATCTTGGAGATGGTGAAGTGAAGTTGTATGTATATACAAACTCATATTGGGTAGGAAATGCAATAGATAGGAAGAGCACCTCAAGGTGTTGCTTTAGCTTGGGATCAATGATGATATTTTGGTTTAGTAGGAAGCAAAATTTAGTGGCACTTACCTCAAATAAGGCATAATACATGGCAACGAGTACATCTAGTTGTAAGTCCATCTAACTTCATAAGTTACTTGTAAGATTGTTTGATCAAGAATTGGATCCCATGGTTATTTACTGTGATAATTAGAGTAGTATCAAAATCGCTAAGAATCTATTGTTTCATTACAGGTATAAGCATATAGAGATCAAATATCACTTCATACAAGACATGGTTTAGAAGGGAGAAGTGAAGCTCCAATTAATTTCCATGGATTAGAAGGTAGTCGATATTCTGAACAAGCCCTTGGAAAAATGGAAGTTTGAGGAATTCAAAGATAGACTTGGATTGGTGTAGAACCCCTTCCTTGCTAAGAGGGAGAGTTGAGAATTATATATCAGATAGAAACTTATGCATAGGTTTCGTGTGAACATGTGAGAAGTAGTGTGAGATATTTTCGAAGCGTAATTTTTGAAAAGTAATTCTATTTTTGAAAAGTAAATTCTAATTTGTAATTCACTTTAGTTAAAAAGTGAAAGTTTTATTTTTAATAATTGAGTCTAAAAAGTGTATTTCATGCATTCATGCCTTAGAATAGGATTAATCTCAAAAATAGATTAGGTTTTTGGTCTCATCTAAAACTATAAGTACGGATCACGATAGAGACACAAGAACACATGAACACATGAACAATTGAGCAGGTTGAGCGATAGAGAGAGCATGAAGCCAGGGAAGAGGCATTTCCAAGTAGCACACAATTTGAAATAGTAGTCTGTATAGTTGTACGAACAACATTGTATTGATCAGTACAGTCAGATGGGTAGGTCCATACAATGGTATAGATAGATCATACAAGTTGTCATGCAAGTCATACAACACTTTCATGTTGTTTTTTGTTTTCTCCAACGTTTTGTACCTCTTAGTTAGGCTATACAAGCTTAGCTCGGGGTGATTTTGATAACCATGTAGTTTTTGGTTTTAAGCAGTTTGTGGAGGTTTCATTGTAATTTTTTCGAAGGAATGAAAAACTAGTTTGGAAGGAGTAATTACCTATGTATGTGTGAAATTCATTTTTTACTTATGTTATTTAATTTCCAGCTATTGTGTGATTAATGCTATGGTCTGAAACTTAATTTTAGCATTAATTAAATTCAATAATTACTTGTTTAATTGAGATCATAAGGACTTTAGTCACATGGGTCTTGGGATTTTTCACAACCTGTACGTGGCCCATCCCTTTTACGTGTGGGCGTAGCTTGACATTTGGTGGTTTGCAGTTGACAACCCCCTCTAACTATTGTGCTTAATTATGGAAATGCATTTATTTGTGTTGGTCGTACCAATGGATGTTGGAAACCCCCAAATTCATTTGGTTGCTTGTGCAGATGGCTTTACTTGGACATGGTTGTGTGGGAATTGAAGAGCATGAGCCCTATATTTTTGTTGCATTGATATTTCTTGGGCTCGACCTAGGTCAGGTATTGGTTCTTGTTTAACATTTGGTTGGGCTGCCTCATATTTGCATTCATGGTATATTAGTCGGGTCATGGTTCAATACTTCTTTGTTGCACTCTATTTATTTCTTGGTCTCCCTTGCAAGCTAAGGTTTGACTCTTGACACTTGTGTCCTAGCGCACTATGACTTAGTTGCATGGTGGATGTCATAGAGAAATAGACCAAGGGTGTATTATTTGTTGTTGTACAATGTTGTGGGTGCGATCATATGGTTGCTTGGCTAGTGTGGTTAGAGGGGCGTGACCCATGGTCGCTTGGCTAACCCCCTTTGGGGTGTGCAATCATGCCCCATGGCCCCAAAAGCCGATGTAGCCATGGTTAGAACCCCCGATATATATATATATATATATATATGTGTGTGTGTGTGTGTGTGTGTGTGTGTGTGTGTAATTAATTAATATATTTTTATATATTTTAGTTTATTGTTTTTTAATAATAATAATAACAATAATAATTTTTAATTTCATTTATGTTTATTATATATACACGTACAAATTCCCCTCTTTTTTTTAATACCATTTGTTTTTGTTTTTTTATTACCATATAAATTCTATAATATACATAATTCTTTTTTTATATAAATTTTTTAAAAATTATATATATATATATATAATTTTTTGTTTTATTTTTTATTTTTAAGATATAAAGAGAAAAAGAGGTCCTCTAAACTTAGTTTTTTTTTCATTTAATTAATTAATTTTTAAATATCTCCATAATATTTTTCTCTCTTAATTCGGTTTATCTCATTTCTTTGGATTCTACATGTGAACAGGTTTCTTCTTTCATGAACATTTTAGAACTTTTAATCTTACCTTGCTCAAGCTATTGGGTAGTTTCTATAGGATATTGTACATATTTATTATTTGGATTGAAATTGTTTTTACCAACATTATGGAATTGAATTGAGTTTTGAATTTTATAGCATATAACTTTTCTTTCAAATTTTAGGGAGCTTAACTAGTTTCCATTAATAATAAATGAGTTTTATTTTGAATTTGTATTTGTTCAATTTAAGTTTTTGTTTTGAATTCCTTTATTTGTGTAGGGAAATTAATAATTTAATGTCTATATTGATAGAAATTTTAAAGCATGATTGTGGTTCTTAAGGATCTGATTTTCAATCTAGGGCTCTGATACCATGTGTAATACTCTTTCTAAGTATAATGGTGTTATTGATTGTGATCATCTAACCAACGAACTAATTACTTTGTATAAATTCATGTCTTTTTTATACTATGGAATACATATTCCCAAAAAAATGGCTAGGTACTTTCCCTCATTCCAATGATAGCACCCAGGGTAAACCAGATTTGTCAGAAGCTCAAGGCTTTGTCAACATAGGGCTCAAGGCCATTTCAACAATATACACGTTAAAATCTCAACTTGTCACTTACGGGAATTGAACTTAGGTGGGGAGGATAACAATCATTCCTCCCAACCACCTGAGTTAAACACAATTGAAATAAAGTCAATTTTTTTGATAAAACTATGCAAAACATTTCTTTCATTGCTAATAACATAATTTCTATATTCTAAGTATAAAAATTTCATGTTTTTAATTTCTCTTTTTCTTAGTTACCTTTCATCCAAAATTTTATTTGCAACTTATTCAATTGGAAAACAAACTCAATAGTTTAAATTGGAACAACTTAAGCAAATAAAAATAATGAATGAGTAAAATACCTGTAATACTATCATATTTGACAGTCTAGCCGTGTAGCAGTCCTTATTTGGTCAAGAATTTCCCAAACCAAGATTATTTAGGCCAAGTTGACTAGCAACATGTCCAGCTATTGGCTCTAGGAAACCCGAGTTTCAAAACCCTCAGTGCTTGTGTCTCTAACAACCACCACAACAACGAGATTTTGAAATCCTTCCAAGCCTGAGGTACTCAAAATTCTTGTCTCCCTATTAATTCCCTCCCATTCATTTCCTTCCAAAATTATCCAAACCCCTTCCCCTCTCCCAAAGTTATCCTTTATGCCCCTTTTCCCCACAACCTTCCTAGCCTCTTAAGAACAGTCCTAGGAAGGTCAAAATATATTAAAATATTATCTCACCTACCCAACATTAATAAGCCCGACAAAAATCTAATCAATCAATTTCAATTTTGGGGTGGATTATGAAATTCTATGTCTTACTAAATGAAATTATATCATGAGTGAAATGAAAATTTATCTTTTAGTAAAATATAACAAAATTATGAAATGAAAGGTTAAATTATAAGCATAAAATTTTACCTTTTACTACACCCATCATGCATTAATCATTAATAATATTACTTTAATAACTATTATATTGTGAATTGTTACTATTGTACATGCCGAAGGTATGTATGCTTAGTTGGTGCATACTTAGCTTGTCCGTGTACTAGTGATAATAATCATCACCTCTAATACATAGTTCTTATATGTTGTCATCCAAGTATGCAAGACAATAATCCTTTAAACACAACATATAGCAATCTTACTAAATCATAGTGATCTAATATGAACTGAAGATTACACCAAGATCATCATAAATGAAATAAACAAGTGTTTAAGACACAAAATGAACCAAGTATGGAACTAAGTTGGAAATTCTAATTTCTAACAACATTCTTAACTACTCTGAATCACCCCACCTCCCTAAACTACTTCCATCTTCCTCATTCTATCCTTTTTTCTACTGGAATATGTTGGAGTGTCAACTATATTGAACTAACCCTAGATAGAACCTATAAGTGGAAGCTTTGATTATATCTACCAAGCTTCCCTAATAAACAACCAATGGTCACTGTCACACACCTAAGGGAGTGTGGCTTAATACAACCCTCCCACGACTCTGGTTTTTGAAGGTTAAACAATGGGTAAGACCTCCACCCCTCCTGATAGAACTAGGGTTGACACTCTATTAGGATCATACTGAGATGTTGTTGTGGTTATTAGACCCATGCCATCAAATGAAAAGTTTGGGAAACATCGCTCCTTGTAAAAATTGCACTTGCATGTAATATCCCGCTCTTGCGTGCACTGAGCGAACTTCTTCTTTGAGGACACTTGCTTGCAAGTGATCTAGATTATTATATTATTGGTCGTTTGATTATGATTATGATTATGAGGCATTATGGATTTGATTATATGTTATTTTGTGTATTTACATAGACAGGTGTTATTTACTGGGTTCTCCTGAGTGTGCATGACTTTGGACCTCGAGGATGCAAAGGCATCAATGAAACCCCTTGGACTCTGGATCGAGTCAGGGAGTGGACTATTGGGGTTCGATTGTTGTTGATATGACATATGCACATTTGATTAGATGTTATGATGATTGATTTTATTTCTGACACGATTCGTTGATGATGCACACTGATTATATCTTGCTGACCAGACTCACATGTGGAGTAGAGGGGTCACACACGACAACCATAGACATTGAGGGAGAGGTGTGGACAACAACCCTGCCAAAGCCTACTAGCACTCCCACCGTGGCTCGAACTGTAGGTTAACGATTACCTAGTTCGAGAAGACCCACGATGTCGTGAGGGAAGACTGCGACAGTCGCTCACGATGATTCTAAGAGGCGCGCAATAAGGCAGGCACCTTATTCCTTAGAGGCCCTTAGTCTCCCACAATATCACCTGGAAAAGTATTGACTCCGGGGGTTTTTGATGTCTACCAAGTCAGTCAAGCGGTGAGTGGCACCCTTGGAGCACATAGTGCTTCCTGAAGGGCACGTCGTGCAAGAAAAGTAGAAAGAGGCGAGTGGCACCCTTGGAGCACGTAGTCCGTCCTGAAGGGCACGTCACGCAAGAAAAACAAAATGAGGCAAGTGGCACCCTTGGAGCACCTAGTGAGTCCTGAAGGGCACATCGCATTGCTAACTAATAAGTGAATAAGCCTAGATGGCCTTAGAACGAATGATGTGATAGAAAGATTTAAAAACAATTTCCCTAATAAAAATGTCGCCTAGCCTAGGAAAATAAAATCTAGGTCTAAGTGATACTTGTGGTCAAAAAAATAAAAATAAATAATAATAATAATAATAATCCTTAAACATGTGACGAGAAGGGGGTAAGAAATTTAATTAATTTATTAAAATAAAATTACTTTGGGGGATTAAATTAAAAAAAAGGGAAATGATTGTTTTGTTACATATGCTAATTAAAATTTATTAATTAAAAAGAAAAAGGGGAAAAAGGTAATTTTCTACACTTGCTAATTTGAGTTCTAGTTAAAAAAGGGAAAAAGCGGTCGCTCTTTCCTTGGATTGAAAAAATGACTCCAACATTTGACATAAAGAGGGGTATACCCCCACCTCCAGTGACTAGTCAAAATCTTATTTGCATCCATAGCACTTTACAAGAAGAAAACTAGCCACCATATATAGAGAAAATATAAAACAAGAGAATACCCTA
Source organism: Picea engelmannii (assembly GCA_009831015.1). Taxonomy (NCBI): domain Eukaryota; kingdom Viridiplantae; phylum Streptophyta; class Pinopsida; order Pinales; family Pinaceae; genus Picea; species Picea engelmannii. Next base: position 430,086 of record ML784893.1, on the reverse strand, counting down.
ATAAACTCTCCTACTCCACTGTAATCCACTCCTTTAGAACCTAGTAGCTAATGGATTGACCGAAGACATGAACCACAAGATCCTGTAATGACATGCCTACAACTTGTTGGATTTGGATATCATCTCCTAGAACCATCCTCACAGGGTTCTTTTTTGGTTTAACACATTTTTTAATTTTATATCCTTTACCTCCTACTTCAACATGGGAACCCACCATCTTTTTTCTCCTTAAAACTTTCTCATAGGCCTCCACCTCATATCACCACCCTATATCCTCTTAAGCTTGCAAAGTTACATATTTTCCAAGTGTAGTTAGAAAATACACTATAGGATATAGAAATTTCTCAAAGTACTTCCTTTCTCCAACCACTACTTGTAAAGGGAGAATAGACTCATTAACTCCTTGACAGTGTGAATGATCTTGAAATGAGAGAGAAATCCTCAACACTTACTCACTTGGAACTTTTGCTTATGACAAACATCTAATCGAATGGTTCCCATTATATATTTGAACCTAAGACATTTAATGTGAAGGTTGTCTGGTCATATAAGATTTGACAATGACAAATATGGATCCACATTGTGATATTATCCTATGGAAATCTCTATAGGAAAACTAGACTTCGACACCAAAGGTTTTTCCCTCCTTAGGACATGATATATAAATGGAGGACCCCTTACAAATATGTCTTTTTCAGTATGGGTGTCTTCAGAGAAATCCATCAATTCCTCTTTCATGCTTACCAACTTGCAGAAGCTTTATTACCTACGAAAACCTAGCCACCATCCACACCCTTAACTCTGACTCAAAGGAATGCAAATAAAAAACAACCAAGATTCTTTATTAAAAACTTCAATACAATTTATGATTTGTGTAGCATGTTAATCTTCCTTTTTTGATACCAAGAATGAATCTAGTAAAATCTTGACCAACATGACAAATTTTCTTTGTAAATAATTTGTTATTATTTTTTCCTTCTATGATAGTTTGGAGTTAACTATCCTTCAAACATTTAAATGTAGTTTGAATTGTCTTAAAACATTTGGGAAGAGAATGCCAACCAATGAAATTAGTTGAACTTGTTTAAAGCACAAAGGCTTCAGAGGAAACATTCTTATATTAAAACAAATTCTTTCAAAAAAGTTGTTTCTTTGATTAAATTGAAAAATATCACCTTGTAATGAAGCTAAAATTATGAAATTTAATAGTAACATGGTTCTATCACAAGTTTCTGCAAAACAAATTTCCATAAAAAATGACTCTTATCTCACTACTCAAATCCATTTCATGCTCTCCCAAACAACATTGTCAAAAATACACACCTTGAACAAAGTCAATATATTTAGCTCTCACAATTTTTGGAAAAATATGGTCCATTCTCAAAGTTGGTACTTTTGCTAATATATTTAAAGTTGAGAGAGTTAGGTTTTATAATGACTTTGGCCTCACTACTCAAATCCATTTCATGCTCTCCCAAACAACATTGTGAAAAATACACATCTTGAACAAAGTCAATCTATCTAGCTCTAACCATTTAAGGCAAAATATGGTTTATTCTCAAAGTTGGTACTTTTGCTAAGATATTTAAAGTTGAGAGAGTTAGGTTTTAGGCTTGAGACGGACTCTAGATTTTCACACTTGATGATTAACCCAATATTACGTTGTAATCTCACCAATGATTTTTTCTTTAGATATTCTTGATAACTTTCAAATCAAAACTTTTTTGTGGAAAAAAAGTGATTAAAAATTCACATGGAAACCTATTTGATCTTTGAGATTTTCCATTTGATATAACGTTAAGTACCTTTATTAATAGTTTAGACTGAGAAGTAGTTCGCATCGAGTTTATCGAGTGTTTTAAGTTTAATCGGTACATCATTCTAGCATATTTGTGCCTCCTTTTCAATGATTTAAGCTTAAGCACATTCTTTGTGGGTTTGCAAAAATCGTAGAAAATTGTGTTGTTATAATTTAAAATTTGTTTTTTTTTAATAATAACGATTTTTCGATAATGTATTTAACAATGGTGTTGGTTAAATGTTTTATTTTTTGGGTTTTTTGTCAAGAATTGATTGGAATTCGACGATGTAAATTTGGACAAAATTTCCATTTTTTTGTTGTTTAAATTGTCTTTCTGAATGCATAAATGGATTTAGCATGCTAGAAAACCCCTAGGGCACTCAGATTATACAAACTTAGACACTCAAATCTGTAAATCCAACCATTCATCATCGGATTTCGAGCAAAATCAAATGGAAAAAATAGCCAGAAAACCCCTAAAAAATAGAATGTTTAGACTACTACCTTAACCATGAAAACCTTAAAACATTGTTTTGTGAATATAGTTTCAACTATCAACTAATGTGAATATAGTTTCAACTATCAACCAATGAAAGCAAGGTTGTAATATTTTATATTACTATAAAATTTTAAAGAAAATACTACTTAAATAATAATAATGATTTTTTCAATAACAGATTTAACAATTGAAGCCTTAAAACATTGCTTGGTGGGAATAGTTTTGATAGAAGCATGGTTGCAATATCTTATATTAGTAGAAGATTTTATAGAAAATACCACTTAAATAAAAATCTATATTATCACCAAAACCATTGCTTTGTGGGTATAGTTTTGATAGAAGCATGGTTGCAATATCTTATATTAGTAGAAGATTTTATAGAAAATACCACTTAAATAAAAATCTATATTATCACCAAAACCATTTATTTTAGATTTTTTCAATTAGATTAGATTGTAAGTGTAAATTGACACTTTTTTTAATTTACAACTACAATATAATCTAAAAAAAACATATGAATGTTTTTATACTTTTTATTACCACGATATAGTCCTTAAAAAAACCATATGGATGTTTTTATGAACTAAATTAAAAAAGACGAATTCAATTGCCCATTGCTTTATCGACTCTAAATTGATCTTAATAGAGTCCAAGAAAAATGGATTGTTTTGTGCACTCTACTTTCATTTTAGTTTAGTCCAAGAAAAAATTGAATGGGTGTGTGATTTCTCATTACCCATATATTTTTATTTATCATATAAATAAGAATGAATAACATTATGGTTTATTAGTGTTGTGAACCTTAAGAATTTCTAGTTAGGAAAAAATTGTTTGTTGAATTTTAATAATAAAAATTTGATTTTAGAGTCTCAAACTTGTTATTATTGGTTATTTTTAAACTTTCCATTGCCTAAATTCTATGAATGGTTTCTCTCGCAAATTATGCATTCATTGTGTAATAGTGAGAGGATTTTTCAACATATTAGAAGGATACACAAGACGAGATAAAATCAACGACAAATCAAAAGCAATAACATGTTGTGGGTATATGCCACTCGTATTGTTTTTTTTTGTTTTTTTTAAAGAGTGGATATGTTTTTTTTTGTTTTTTTTAAAGAGTGGATAATAGTAATGACCCCACCTCGGAAATTGATTTCCATAAGTATCCATTTCCCAGAATGAATTTGCAATTCATATGTATAAAATTTTGGAAATTAATTATAATTTAACAAAAATATTTGTAGTAACTTTTTCAAAATAATGAAAAACTTTTCAGAAATTTTCTTGTTAAGATTTATGCATGATCAAACTAATAGAAAAAACAATTACTAAAATCTATCATTGTAGGAAGGGTTTGATAACCTAATGTATACCACTCACATACACATACAATTTTGTTTTTAATTGAGTCGTGGGAACTGCTTCTTCACTTTGCTTTAATGTATTTCAAAATTACTTTAAGATAGGGTAGAGAGATTTGAACTAGCTTCCACCTATCCACTTTGCATTAAAGTGGTACAAACTAACTTTAGTGGGGGGGAGATATATTCAAACCTTGTGCCTTTCCACTTTTCATTAACACAATATCAACCCATTTTAACATGGGGGAAGATGTCTCCCCACTTTGAATTAGTATGGCACAAACCCACATTAACATGGGGGACAAATATTTGAACAATGTGCCTCTCCACTCTGCATTAATGCGACATAAACCCACTTTAACATAGGAGGACAAAGCTTTGAGCCTTGATCTTTTCCACTCCACATTAATGCAACACAAACCCACTTTAACTTGGGAGGATAAAGATTTGAACCTTATTCCCTTACAATCAAGATTGATGTGGTAGATAGAAAAATAGATAGTTTTTTATTAAATTTCCCATGAGACCATAGGGTTTTTAAGACATAAAAGCGATTACAACTTGTATGACATGTGTATTGAACATTAGAAAACATCAAATGAGAAAAAGATGCATATACCAAAATATGATTACAACAAATGACATGAAACGATAATGAAAACAAGAAATAAGTTGTAATGGCTAACACTCAGTTACATTGCAAAAATATAATAAAATTATTTCTTTCTTGTAGGTGTTGATTACCCTGTTATACTCTTATTTAGCAACCCTTTTCTTTCTTGTATTTGTCTCTTAACCAACCTTGCAGTGGCCCCTACTTAGTCTTCTTGGAATGTAGCTTCTCAGTACTCGGTAGGGATTTTTGGCCCTTCTTTGATGTGCAACTATGTAGTGCAATGAAAAAGAAAGTGTTGTTCTATTTCAACTTCACCATTACCACATATCATACATAACCTCTCCTCCCACAATTCATTAGGTTTCTCCCATATTCCTATTTCACACTGCAGCCTTTGGGAGTTGGTTCTTAGTGAAGCCATTAGATGTTTTTCATGCCATGATATGTTTAAATTCAAATAGTCTTGAATTTTTATTTTCCCTTGCTTGTTGAATTTTTCCATGCAATAATATTGTTTCATATTAGTGTGTTTCTTCCATTTCCCCTTGATGTCACATTATTGAATATGGTTTTTCAGTGTTTTTCTATTTGTCAGGAAATTTT
>ML784893.1:405648-425106 GCA_009831015.1 Picea engelmannii | reverse complement strand
TATATAATTTGGTTATTATAATATTTCAATTTGTTAGACCATAGATTATATGGTTTAAAATACCATATTAATTTTGGTTAATCAAATATTTGATGACCATAAAAATTGAATCGAATAATATTGAACCATCGACCCTTATTTATATAACAAAGGCATTACACCATTGTATTACATGGTTCATTTGTAAGAACTTCTATGGTATTTTTTGTAAATGCAAAGATATTTCCTGTATAGAAGACCATAAGCTCTTTTAGCCCTCTTAGTAAATTGTAATAGGAGAGAGGTAATTCCAAAGGATTTTGGAGGCCATTGTGTTGCAACAAAGAAAAATACCAACTATTGATATTGAAGATATTGATGTAATTTTCTCATTTTGCATCATAATTGAATAGGCCACTCCATTGGAAGTAGACCCAGAGACATAGCCCACACTGGGTAAACTTCGTTATCATCTCATTGTGTCATTCTTATTTCTTTGTTGCTTATTATTTATGCTCATAGTCTCTTTATATGTTTACTTGTCTTGGTTTTCACACTCCTAAAGAAAACAAGTCATTAATTCATTAGCTATTTAAAAGGTTTAGATCAAGTTTGGTATCAGATACAACAAGCTAGTTTGGCGTGGTTTGTGTTCGACAACACGGGTATTCCAACAGAGGACGAACACCTTCAGTAACCACTCACATAACTAGATCAGAGATCAACACACCGATGTTTTCACGTGGTAAAACCCCTACAGGGAAACATCCACGGCCCCAGCCAACGCGGCCACTTGGAGTAGTTTATTAATGCAAAAGAAAAATATTACAGAGATATTTTACAATAGAGTTTCTCACAATCGATCATCGACAAATGACCCTCCATGCTCTTTAAATAGAGATCATGGACCAATCGGATGTTAAGCCATAGATCAATGGCCGTTAAGATCGAGGAGAGTATGAACCATCAGATCACTCTATGTCGAGAACATATCGTGACCGCCAGATTTCCTAACTACAAATGCATACTAATGCATAATAAAGAAACACACTTTTACCTAATGACATATTAGACCAAGTAGATCTTAACTAAATCCTAAGTGTCTAAATATCCTAACATCCCCCCTTAAGAACAACTTGGGATAGGATTGAAGGATTTACAATGTTGACACAATAGGATAAGGAAGGAGGCATTAGAGCCTATCTCCCCTTAATGACAACTTCATGAACTCCTAACATAGATCAAAGTTTGGAAAACTTTGCTTCTGTAAGAGACTTTGTGAAAATGTCTGCAACTTGATCTTTTGTAGGGCACAAGAACACTTCAATAACTTGATCATGAATGAGATTTTTGATGAAGTGCATGTGTAGCTCGATGTGCTTGCTACGCTGATGTTGAACTGGGTCTTTGGCGAGCTTGATGGCACTCTGATTGTCGCACCAAAGGCTGGTTGGATGTTGTTGCTCGAATCCAAGCTCTGAAAGGATCTGTCGAAGCCACAAAGCTTCCTGACTTGCATTTACGGCTACTCGGTACTTTGCTTCTGCTGAAGAAAGTGCAATAGCCTGTTGTTTCTTACATGCCCAAGTGACAGGTCCTGAACCAAGGCTAAAAACATAACCTACAGTAGACTTCCGATCATCAGGGTCGTCGACCCAATCTAAATCAGTGAAACCAACCAATAAAGGAGTCCCCCTTGAACTGTAATGTATCATGAATTGAATTGTACCACAGACATAGCGAAGTATCCTTTTAGCTACTTTCCAATGGCTTTCATGGGTTGTTTTCATATACCGGCCAACAAGACCAACAAAAAAGGAAATATCAGGACGGGTATGAGTCAAGTATAAGAGGCTACCAACTAACTGACGGTACTGGGTGGCATCAACTTCAGGAGAAGTACAGGTGGCAGTAAGCTTGACTCTAGACTGGAAAGGAGAATGGGTTGGTTTAAAATCATCCATGTGAAAGCGACGAAGAAGGTCACAAGCATACTTAGACTGGGAAAGAAAAATCCCTTCACTGGTTTGCAAAACTTGGAGGCCAAGGAAATAGTGAAAAAAAACTAAGTCTGTCATTTCGAATTTCTTCTTAAGGCTGGTTTTCACATGGTTTAAAAGTTTTGAGTCACTAACAGTAAGGATAAGGTCATCAACATAAAGGACAAGGATTATGAGATGACTTCCTACTTTCTTGGTATAAACATTAGGATCATAATGGCATCTACAGAATCCGGTGTCAATAAGAAAGTTGTCCATTTTGGCATACCAAGCTCGGGGAGCTTGCTTAAGACCATAAAGAGATTTCTTAAGGCGACAAACAAGGCTAGAGTCATTTTGGACATAGCCAGGAGGTTGTTCCATGTAGATTTCTTCTTTCAAATTGCCATGCAAGAAGGTGGATTTAACATCCATCTGATGGACCTCCCATTTATGTGAGGCATTAAGGGCAAGAAGAAGGCAGATGGAATTCATTTTGGCTATAGGGGAAAATGTTTCATTATAGTCAATTCCTTCAACTTGGGAGAATCCTTTGGCAACTAACCGAGCCTTGTGTCTTTCAACACTTCCATATGATGCATACTTAGTTCTGTAGACCCATTCATTCAATACTCTCCATTCATTGTTGTATCCCAATCTGGATGACATGAAGCTTCTGCAAATGTCTCTGGATCATGAGTCTCTGAAACTTGAGCCAAAAGAGAAGAGGCTCACTGGAACTGTGAACGTGTTCGACGACGATGTGAAGGATCATCGACAAGATCACCAGCTGCTTCTCGTGTTGAACGAGCCCATCTAGGAAGCGGTGGAACTAGTGCTTGTTCAGGTTCAAAGGACTCATCTGGAGGAAGGTCAGTAGGCGGAGGTGGATTTTCATCCTCACTGTCATCATCTCAAGAAGAAACTAGAATAGGAACAGAAGAAGGCACAAATGTTGAAGATGGCTCGCAGGCTGAAGAAGGCACAACCGTCGAATTAGGCTCGCAGGCCAAGAGATTTTCATCAAATTTAGCATCTCTTCTAAGAATAATTTCATTACAATGTGGTTGAAGAAATATATAACCTTTGACATCTTCAGAATAACCAACAAATATATACTTCTCACTTTTAGGCTGCAATGCTTTCCTTTTCTCATCAGGAATGTGAGCCCATGCTATACTTCCAAATACACGGAAGTGACTTACATCTAGTTTAATTTTAGTCCAAGCTTCTTCTGGTGTTATATTTTTAAGAGCCTTTGTGGGAGTGCGATTGACTATGTATTTTGTACAGTTGATTGCTTCCGCTCAATACTTTAGACTTAATCCCTTAGATTGGATCATACAATTAGCCATTTCTTTTAATGTGCGGTTCTTTCTCTCAGCGACACCATTTTGTTGTGGTGTATATGGAACAATGTGTTGCATTTGGATGCTCTGTGTAGTGTAGTAACTTGTAAAATTATTGTTCACATATTCGTCTTCATTGTCTGTTCTTAACTTTTGAATTTGATGTCCAGATTGCTTTTCTACAAGGGCCTTGTAGGCCAGAAACTTGTCAAAAACTTCTCTCTTAAGTTTTAAGAAGTAAACCCAAGTATGTCTGGAAAAATCATCAATGAAAGTTAAGAAATATTTGCACCCAAAAAAAGAAGGAGAAGAAAATGGACCACACAAATCACTGTGAACAAGTTGTAAAGGGCCTAAGGCGTGCCAAGAGGCACGTTTGTCAAAACTGTCCCGATGATGTTTGCCGACAACACAACCGGCACAAACACCATCTCTGCATGAAACAAGAGGAATATCAATCACCATCTGTTGATTACATATTTGCTGCAATGAGCGATAGTTTAGATGACCAAACCGCTCATGCCAAAGTTTTCTCAAGTCATCGCCATGAGCAACAAAAACTGATGAAAAAGTTGATGACCCAAAGTTGTCAAACTTGTACAACCTGGTAATATCATTAGCAATTCCAGTTGCAATAACATGCTTAGGATCTTTTAGATCCTTGATTACAACTTGGTGAGGTGAAAACTCTACGGTTTTACCTTCACCTGAATGAGTGATTTGATATACTGATAGAAGGCTACAAGAAAGACTTGGAACACATAATACATCATTGAAACGACCATTATCTACTTGAAATGTTCTAGATCTTACAACACTAAGAGATCTATCATCACCAACAAATATTTTATTGGTGTTACATTCATTTAGAGCAAAAAATATGGCTTTATCCTTAGCCATATGATAAGATGCTCCTGAATCAATAAGCCACTCATTAGAAGAAGAAGAAGAAGAACTAGAATCAATATTGATGTTGTGCTTCTTCATCGCTGCTTCTAAAGCTGTCATCTTCTTGAAACATTTGGACTCATCGTGACCATCTTTATCACAAAAGTTGCAATGTATGTCAGTCTTCTTATTTTTATATTTTTCTCCTTGGTCACCATTAGGAGTTGAACCTATCTGAGCGGGTTTGGGACCCTTATATTGCTTGTTGTTGTAGCGAGGATGTTTCTCATTGGGATACTTGGGTTTATCTTTCTGTTGGGCAACTAATGCTTTATTAGAGGTACATGTAGTGTTGATCACTCCAAGTTGTATAAGCTTATCTTCCTCTCTAATCAAAGATGCACAAAAGGATTCAAGAGTGGGTTTTTCATAAGCTTTCCCTAGAGCCTCTCTCATGGCATAAAAGGTAGATACAAACACAGAATATGCACTACCTAACTTAGAAAGAATAAGATAGATGCAACGCTCTTCCTCCATTTTTATCTTACATTCTTCACATAAAATTCTGAGTGTTTTAAACTTAGATAGATAGTCTCCAAGGCAAGAAAAATCACTTGGACTCAAGGTCAGTATTTGATTTTCTCACTGTTGTGCTCGAATAATATTGAGTTTACCAAACACAGATTCAATCTTGTCCCAAGCTTCTTCGGGGTCATCAATTTCTTGAAGGTGGTACCTTAAATCATGAGAGATGGACATTTTGATTAGTCCTCGTGCTTCGTCACTCCTATTATCCTATTTGGCTTTCTTATCATCATCAGTGGGTGTTTTTTCCTTTCCCAAGGTAATCTAGTACAAGCCTTTACTTCTTAATAAATCTTCCATATGAGATTTCCATTGGAAGTAGTTGTTGCTGGTAAGCAAGACATTACTTGTAGAAGCCATATTAAATATGCAGATAATGTGGATTTAAAAATTGAAACTGATGATATGAATGGAAAGATCTCGAACTTCCAATGTGAGAGTTATGCCCTTTTAAAAAAAGGCATAAACAGTAACCAACTGACCACGTGATAGTGTAAGTTGCTTTATGAAGTGACCCACTTTATTAAAGAGAAGTGGGGATCACTTTTACAATGAAGTTACTTTATAATAGAAAAGTTGCATGAAAAATAAATAACTCTAAAATAAAATATTAAAGCTACTTATAGTGATTCACTTTTATACTTGAAGTGAAATACACTTTACAATTTTAGCATGAACTTTTTCAAAAAAGTAGCAAATGAGAGACTTGAACTCAAGACCTCTTACTTAATAAGGCAAGTTTTAACCAAATGGTCTAGTAAAACATATTGTAATGTTCAGAAGGAGGATTGGGGGTGTTGTTATTGTTGTTGTTGTTGACGGCCTTGGAGAACGTGCTAAAAAAAACGGCCTTTCACACAAGAACAAAATTTCGCTTCTTGATGAAAACAAGGGTTAGATCTCGGTTAGCTTACCCGAAAGATGCACCTTTTCCTATCTGTTTATGATTTGTCGAGATTGCACAGGGCACGGGGCAAAGAGGATACACATATCTAAAAGAGTAGCAACCCGGAAATAAATAATACAAAACCAAAATATTACTCTGCAAAAATTTTAAAAATGTGTATTCAAGCTTTATACCTCTGGATCTGACTGTAATGGTTGTATCTTGGGCAAACGAAAACCTTTTCGAGTGAAATGAAAAGTGTTCCTGGATGAACCAAGTGCTTTGAATGCAATGGAACGGTCCTCTTAGCCCAGAAATGTACAAAAATGACAGAAAATGAAGATGAGGCAACTCGGCTTCACGATCTCGATCTACAACGGGAGCGAGTCTTCAAACAGGCTCTGATACCATGTTTGACAACACAGGTATTCCAACAAAGAACGAACACCTTCAGTAACCACTCACATAACCAGATCAAAGATCAACGCACCGATGTTTTCACATGGTAAAACCCCTACGGGGAAACATCCACGTCCCCAGCCAATGCGACCACTTGGAGCAGTTTATTAATGCAAAAGAAAAAGATTACAGAGAGATTTTAGAATAGAGTTTTTCAAAATCGATCATCGAAAAATGACCCTCCATGCTCTTTAAATAGAGATCATGGACCAATTGGGTGTTAATACACAGATCAATGGCCGTTAAGATCTAGGAGAGTATGAACCATCAGATCACTCAATATCGGGAACATATCGTGACCGTCAGATTTCCTAACTACAAATTCATACTAATGCATACTAAAGAAACACACTTTTACCTAACGACACATTAGACCAAGTAGATCTTAACTAACTCCTAAGTGTCTAAATATCCTAACAGTTTGTGAGTGTGGATGCTTACAAGGTATAGACTCAAGAAGGGAGAAGGAAAAATTGAGGCTTATAATCTTGAAATTGGTTCAATTAGAAGCACTTGAAGAGGAGAGATGGCCACACCAAGAAGAATGAATCCTTTTAACTCTGAAGATGATTTCTTCGAGGCATTCAATTTGATGAAGGAAATGGTGGAATATATCTACAATGAAAGGGGGCAACTAAGGGGAGAAAGCACAGGTCAAGTCAAGAATGAGGATGATCTTCCTTCGCAAAAGACACCTCCTTCTTCTCCTCGTTCTTCACCTCATTCTTCTCCTCATTACCCTCTTTCTCATTCTCCTTCTCCATCTCCTCCTAAAAATATTTCTTATAAGAAGACGTTGTTGAAGTTGGATGTAAAATTTGACTCACCCATGTATAATGGAGAGCTTAATGTAGATAGATTAGACAATTGGATTTGACAAATAGAAGTTTATTGTTGTGTTCAGCAGATTGGTGAAGAAGAGGTGAAAATTCAATTGGCCTCTCTTCGGCTTGAAGGTACATAGTTGATTTGGTGGGAAAGTAAACTTCAAGAAGGTGTTCAAAAGAATGGTAAGATTTGTTGGTAGCACGATTGTCGTTACACCAAAACCCGCAGGTGATTGGTAAACTCACCACCGCCAGATTTCAAGGATCCATGAGAGGCGATGAGTCCCTTGTCACAATACACCGGGGAGCGCTGACTACTTGCAATTTCGTGCAACAATCTCCCCCTCAACATGATCCGAGTGTGTATCGAACTTGTGTCCTCTAGCTCTGATACCATTTGTTGGTAGCACGACTGTCGTTACACCAAAACTCACAGATGATTGGTAAACTCACCACTCCCAGATTTCAAGGATCCACGAGAGGCGATTAGTCCCTTGTCTCGATACACTGGGGAGCGCTGACTACTTGCAATTTCGTGAAATAGTGTGTTGACGGAGTCTGTTTCGACTCAAAAGCTCAGAAGAGATAGCGTGAAACTTTCATTTGCAAGGAGTACAAAGGGACTACTCCAAGGTGTGCACAATCGCCCGCAAGAAGTTAAGTCTTGCGTAGGAATTTTTTGCAAGGAGCGCACATATTGGAAGTTGAACTAAGTGTCAGAGTGAGCCCTCTGAGGAGTCAAAGGGTCCGAGAGATAAAGCTCAGGAGAGATAGCGGGGATAAATCTTCAAAGGGAGTGAAGCTACGAAGGTTTCACTAGTCACTGAATAAGATCCATCCAGGGGGAGTCAGATCATTCCATATCGTTGGATCTGGGCAAAGAACATGAGTTTTAAGTCTCTGCCTGCACATAGGAGTGAGGATTCGCCAAAGTCCTGAAGAGGACTAGAGCCATTGATTCGAGGTGGACGCGTGGCGTCCGATCTGGAACTTCGGGTATAAAATACTCTGGGAGGGGAGCGGAGGTCAAAAGTGTAGAACTCCCAAAGCACGAAGTCGAGAAGTGGATCTTGACCGTCAATCTAAGAACAGAGAATCGATGGTGAGGAATCATTGTGGGGAGAGGAGGAAAAATTAGCGGACGTGCTAGTTCGCAGCCCGTTATTTACCAACGTCGTTGATCTCGTTGGGATAGGGGATCAACAACCACGATTTAAAGGAGATTTGGGTGAGCACTTTTTTATTTATTTCGGGGACAGAACTCTCCAATAAAGAGCGAGAACGTTGGCAGCAAGCAATTTTTGTGAACCGTCGATCGACGGGAAAGTCGGTAATGATTAGATCGTGACCGTGAAAACCCTGAGGGTGATAACAGGGCCTGTGTTTGATTGAGATTGAGACCAGTAAGGTGTCAAGGAGATAATCCAAATCGAAGATTAAACGATCCTTGGTCGGGAGGTCGAGCATCCCCGAGGGAGAAAAAGGGTGGGGTCTGCATCATTTCCTTTGCCTCCAAACATTTTAGGCCTTAGCTCAGGATGTAGCTTCCAACAATGAGCATCATCATGCCCTTCTTTTTTTCAATGAGAGCATGCAAGCTTCACTCTTTCTTTCTTTATTGTAGCTGTCATTTTTCCTTTCACTTTTCCTTTGAATTTTCCTTTAGTGAAATTGGATGGCTGCTTCTTTGTGAAAACACTTTGCACATTCTTTCCCATGGATTCAAGATGAGTGGCTTGGACACATACTTTGGCCAGATTAGTGGGATTAAATAAAATAATAGTATGGTGAATATATATATGTAAAGCACCAATATATTTTAGAAAATTTTCTTGAGAATATAATGGAATATTTAAATCCAATGCTTTCCTCCTAAACTCTTTAGTAAAACTTCATACACATTTCCCGTTTCCTTGTCTCAAATTTTTCTATTTCATGATTTTCATCTGTGTATATCCTAAAGGATAGAAGTATTTATTTAATACATATGTTAACTTAGACCAAGATGTAAGAATATTTTTGGCATGTTTACAGGAAGAGTGTGCTTGTCATTGATGGCAAGAACAACAGTGAACCAAACCTCGAGAGAGCAGAAGACGAGAAAGCTCAGAAGAGATAGCGGTTTCCAGAAGTGCAGATGAGGTCCAAGAGACGAACTCACAGGAGGAGCAAAGGTAGAGATCCTTGAACAATTAGAAAAAATTCTAATTCAGAGAGATCATAAACTCAGAAGGAAGAGCGACAACGACCATTGGATCAAATTAAGTGGAAGGATAGGATAAGAAAACATGGAGAGCTGTTGGATTTAATCCAAGGAAAAGTTGCATCGCAGACAATCGAGTTGTTGATCTAAGATCTTGATCAAACAAACATCATTCGTTTTGGGTCTAAATATGTGAGGAGTTTACACTCCAGAAAAATATCACTTCAAGAGATTCAGTTTGAGATTTGAAATACCTGAAGTCCGGAGAGCCGGAGAGCCAAAGTAAATTTCAACCGTCAGATCCAGAGGGATAAGTGGCGACGAATCGTGAACTCCGGAGAAATCACTTCAAGGGTTCTTAGTTTTATATTTGAAATATCCGAAGTCCGGAGAGCCGGATTAAATCTCAACCATTAGATCCAGAGGGATACGTGGCGGCAGATCGTGAGCTCTGGAGAAATCAATTAGAGAGTTTCAGTTTGAGATTTGAAATTCCTGATGCCCGGAGAGCCTAAATAAATTCTCGACCGTCGGATCATCCGAAGTAGATCTCAGTTATTAGATCCTCTAAAGCAGATCTCAAGTGTTAGATCGTCCGAAATGAATCTGGGCCATCTGATCCAGAAAAGACGTGGCGTAATCTTGTGGAATTTGGGTAAAGACTTGAAGTAAGCCTCAACCATCCAATACAAGAGGACACATGGCAGTAATCTGCATACTTCGAGGGGAAGTAAAGTTTGAGACTTGATATTTCAGAAGTCCGAAGACACGAAGGAGATGTCAACCGTTGATCGAGAAAGGGGCCGCAGAACCGTTGATCTGGTTGAAAGGTCAAATTCCCGAAGTAGATGTAGAGTCATCGATTGAGAAGGACAGGTGTACGCAGATCATCGACTCTGGAGGATTGGCGTAAAGAGAAAAGAAGGGTTTGAGATTTGAAACTCTTGGAGCCTGGATCACGAAGTAAATCACAACCATTGATTTAGGAAGGTTAGATCTGATCCGCAGAACTTGAGAGGACAGATCTGAACCGTCAGTTCAGGAGCACCGTCAAGATCATGAGATCGACGGTCCCGTCGCATTGTGGGGATTGAAGGTGCACGAACTTTAATAAGTTAAGGGCGGGTCGCAATCGAAACTATGGTTTTGGAGAAATAACACATGGAGGCTCGAGGTAAATTGCGGGGTGAAAAGTAGTTTGATTTCAAACCACCTTTGGACGTGCCCGCAATCGCGTGGTCACATGAGATCATCACCCAAGGTCATATCGAGAACGGAGCTAGTGCTCGCTATGCGTGAGTTTGGAAGTCGGGAGAGTTAGGGTTGGCTCACATCCAAAGACGTGAAACGCTAAGTCCCGAAGTACTTGGCCCCAAGTCACAGCCAACGATCACATGGAGAGAGAATAGAGGAAGGAGCTAGAGTCCTTAAGCTCCACTTCAGAGATAGGGAGTTGGTAGAATCGAGATGTCTCATACCAAGATTCCCTAAGTCATGAGTCACGAAGCGCCTGTTGGTTAGGCGTATGGTCATCGTCGATGGTCACGTGAAAGAAGGGGCTTAGAAGCCGAAGAAGCCAAAAAGGATTGACTGTAACTGCCAGAGAAGATGAAGAATTGCGACTGCCGGAGAAGCCAAAGAATCTCAGGATAACGCCCGCTAGTGATGAACAGGTTCAGGATAACTACCAAATAAGCCAAAGAATCTGGGGATAATGGCCACTAATGATGAACAGATTCAGCATAACTACCAGAGAAGACAAAGAGTTCGAATGATGATCAGGCAGAGGACTTGGCATGACAAAGACATGCAAAATAGAGAAGATAACGTGATTTTTCGAAAGTTATGCATGTGGGTAGGAGGAGACGCAAAGTATTACTTGAAGTGGAGATCAGTGGCGTAGTGAAGAGCATGCAGATGCAACACAGTGCATAAAAGGCAGAAGAGAAGTTGAACAACATGCGGCTGTGAGCACAGGAGGAAAAAGAGCAGAGCATAGACGCAGAAAGATGCAAAAGCAGAATAGAGGATAGAAGCTGAAGAAGACAAAGGAGACATGGAGATGTAACAGAGCATATCAGAGATAGAATAAGTAAAAGTTTTGCAAGATTCAATCAGGGTGGTAGGGTGGTGCTAGGGAGGATTATAGTCCTCTAAATTCTAGTTGGTGCTAGAAGATATTCTGGGAGTTGGTGCTTCAATCTAGTTGGTGCTAGAGAAACCCAGGAGTTGGTGCTTCCATATAGTTGGTGCTAGAGAAACCTGGGAGTTGGTGCTTCCATCTAGTTGATGCTAGAGAAATCTGAGAGTTGGTTCTCTCTTCAAGTTGTAGCTTGCTATCAGAGGTTGTAGACTCATATTTGAGTTGGTTCTCAAGGACTGTGATGTACATGAAAGTTGGAGCTTGATTGAAATCCTAAGAAGAAGAGGGTTTCTCCCTTTATGGGTTTCCTCATGAAAATCAGTGTCTCCGTGTATTTTGTGTGATTGATCAAATATTGTATATCTATGCATGTTAAGTTATCAACAACACATTAAATAATAATTTAGAAAGAAAAAGAAAAGAACAGGAAAAGTTTCAAGCTTATATACATAATTGATTCACCCCCCCTCCCCCTCTCAGTTATATTTCCAACAATTGGTATCAGAGCCAGTGCCTTTGATTAAATGTAGATCCATAAGATTGAACATGAATAGTCACTATGGAAGTTCAAATAATAGACCCCCTTTGTTTGATGGAACAAACTTTGTCTTCTGGAAAATAAGGATGAGAACACATTTAATGTCTATGGGTGTTGATGTTTGGGATGTCGTTGAAATAGGATATATGAAGCCTGTAGTGTTGGCCTCGAAAGATGATAAGCTGGAGTTTAGCTTTAATGAAAAAGCAATGAATGCCATCCTTAGTGGACTTGTTGAAGCCAAGTTTGTCAAAGTCATGCATTGTGATTCAACAAAAGTTATGTGGGACAAGCTGATAAGTAGTTATGAAGGTAATGAAAAGGTGAAAGACGCAAAACTTCAAATTCACAGACTGAAATTTGAGCAGTTAAAGATGGATGAAGGCGAAACTATCAATAAGTACTTCTTACATATAGAAGAACTTGTCAACACTATGAAATGCCTAGGTGAAACGATAGATGAATCTTTTCTAGTCCAGAAAATATTAAGATCTCTTCCTGATAGATTTAACTCAAAGGTCTCTGCTATAGAGGAAATAGCCGATCTCAAAACGTTGACACTAGATCAACTTCTTGGAACCCTAACTGCCTATGAAATGAGAATCACCAAAGGTAAATCCACTACAAGAGAGGCATCTTTTAAAGTAGAGAAAAACACAGATTTCGATATAGATGAGATTGAAGCAAATTTTGTGAGAAGACTGAAGAAAGGATCAGGCAAATACAAAGGTAATCTACCCTTCAAATGTTTCGATTGTGATAATATAGGTCATTTTTAATCTAAGTGTCCTCACAAAAGAAAGGATCAGACATATGAGGATGAAGAGAAACACAAACACAAGAAGGTATGTAAGGGGAATAATTTTAAGAAGAAAAGCCTTTGTGTAAACAATGATGACGATCCCTCAGATGATGAAAGCAATGACTCTTCTATTGAAGATAAAATAAATGATATCATGCTAATAGATTTAGAAGATCTAAACACTGAAGATACAAGAAGTGAGTTCGTTGATTTTGAAGCAGTGGTAGATCTTGAAGGAGAACTTGTCAGTGCCATGGAAGATATTGATAGGCTCAGAGAAAAGAAAAGAAAACAAAAACATTTACTGCTCAGGTATGAGAAAACATGCAATTAACCAACTGAATAAATTGCTTTGTTGAAGGTTAAGTTAGAAGAAAATAATAAGATTGAAGATATCCTCAAACAACAAATGAAGGAATATTAAACAAAAGGTGAAAAATTGGAAGCTGAAGTAGTGACTGTCAGAAAAGATCTAGAGAAATTGCAGGCCTTATCTCATTAGAATCTGACAAGTATTAAAGCCTCAGAAGGATTAGCCTCCACTTTGAATCAGCAAAGGAATTTGAAGTTGAAAACTGGTTTGGGTTATGAAGATGGATCAAGTAGTGGTCAACCAAGCAACAAAGAATCCATCAAGTTTGTCAAATCTACAACCATTGACAACAAAAAACCTGCAAAAACAAAGGAAGAGAATCAACCGCCAAGGAGAAGTGAAGGAAAATCTACCAGAACAGAATATGTAGAACAAAGAAATAATACACCCTCTGCTCAAGGAAATCATCAGCATGGAAGAAATCAATTTTCTCAAAGAAGACAACCATTTTCCAGGTACAAAGATTTTTTCAATGGATATTGTTTTTACTGCTCTAACTTTGGCCACAAAGCTGTAAATTGTTCTTTAAGATTTAGACATGAGCAATCAAGACAACCAAGGAATAAATATCTTCCACAACAAAGAATGAGACAACCAAGTAACAAACAAACACAGACTGCAAATCATGTGATGGTTGGGAAAATGATGCAGATTAAACATAACAATCGTTATGATCCTTTATTCAATGAACTAGAATGTTACGTCTGCCATAATTATGGACATAAAGCTGCAAACTGTCGCTTAAAGAACTATGAGCCAGATTCAAATCACAGAGCTGAAAACGTCAAGGTTTGGAAGAAGAATGAAGATAACAAGCGTGGATTGGTGTTGTCATCTCGAATACAAAAAAAACCCTGGTATATTGACAACGGATGCTCCGGTCATATGACAGGTGACAAAAGTAAGTTCTTATTACTCAAAGAAAATAAATCAAGGAGTGTGACCTTTGGAAATGATGCTCCAGGAAATATCAGAGGTAAAGGTCTAGTAAGCTTAAGTAATGGAAGAAGCAAAGCCCAAGATGTATTATTTGTTGATGGTTTAAAGCATAATCTTCTTAGTGTCAGTCAAAGATGTGACAGAGGATGTGAAGTCACTTTCACTTCCAAGAATTGAAAAATAAAGACAGTAAACATAGGAGAGTTGATTGCGAAAGGGGTTAGAACTGAAAACAATGTATATGTTATGAAGGAAGATAAGGAGAAATGTCATTTAAGAAAAATTGATGAAAGTTGGTTATGGCACAGAAGGCTTGGACACCTGAATTTTGATCATATTGTCAAACTGAATAATGAAGGTGTTGTGAAAGACCTTCCAAGAATATCTAAGCATAATAACTCTATATGTGAATCCTGTCAAATGGGGAAGCTAACTCGTGCTCAATTCAAATTGAAGAGTTTCACATCTTCAAAGAAACCACTTCAAATTGTTCATATGGATCTGTGTGGACCATCACGAAAGGAAGGAAATGGAGGAGAACATTACTTTATGCTAGTCATTGATGACTTCTCCAGACTTACATGGGTTTCCTTTCTGAGATAAAAATATGATGCATTTGAGAAGTTCAAAATTTTAAGGCGTTAGCTGATAATCATACAGGAAGGAAGTTAAAGGCAATTCACTCAAACAGGGGAGGATAATTTCTATCAAGAGATTTCAAAGAATTATGTGACAGACGTGGAATTAAAAGAGAATATACTATTCCAGGTACTCCTCAGCAAAATGGAGTTGTAGAACGCCAAAACAGATCAGTTCAATAGATGTCAAGGGCTATGATGAGTGGAAGGGATATTTCACAAACCTTCTGGGTGGAGGTTGTTCACACAACTGTTCGTATTCTAAACAAAGCGCATCTAAGTCCAAACAGTGATAAAACTCCATATGTGTTGTGGTTTGGTCGACCTGCATCAATCAAGCACTTCAAAGTATTTGGAAGTAAATGCTACATCAAGAATAATGATGATCATCTGGGAAAATTTGATAGTAGAGCTGATGAAGTTATCTTCTTAGGATATGCAAGGAACAGTAAAGGATATAGATGCTTTAACAAAAGAATGCATAAATTAGTAGACTGTATTGATGTTTCAATTGATGAAGAAGCTCCTGTAAAATATCAACAGAGAATAAGCACTAAGCCATATGAAAAATATGATGAGAATAATGAAAATGAAGAACAACAAATCTCAGAGTCACAAGAAGATGATGAATCGGGTGGAGAAGAGACAAACAAACAAGAAGAGTCGGGACAACAATCAACATCAAATCCTTCCTGCAGAATTACTCAAAATAATCATCCTGAAAGTTGGATAATTGGTGAGAAAGACAAAGGTGTACAAACCAAGAGAAGGATAATCAAAGACATCGAGCAATCACATATATAGCCTTCATATCCATGGTGTAACCCAAGACTTTAATGAAGCCAATAAAGACGTAAATTGGTTAAAATCAATGAATTAGGAATTGGACTAGATTGAAAAGAATGTCACTTGGGAACTCATTCCTAGGACAACAAATAAAAATGTAATAGGATCCAAATGGGTCTACAAAAATAAGATGAATGAGCAAGGAAATATTGTAAGAAATAAGGCTAGATTGGTTTGCAAAGGATGTGCTCAAATAAAAGGACTGGATTTTGATGAAACATTTGCGCCCATAGCAATATTAGAAGCTATTAGAATGTTTCTTGCCTATGCTTGTCATAAACAGTTTAAAGTCTATCAAATGGATATCAAGTCAGATTTTCTAAATGGAGATCTAAAAGAAGCTATATGGAACAACCAGATGGTTTCCGACTATCAGATAACCCTGACTCTATACGCAAGCTAAAGAAAGCCTTAGATGGGTTTAAACAAGCTCCTCATGCCTAGTATTACAAACTGGATAAGTATCTTCAAGACAAAGGGTTCAAGAGAGGAACAATTGACAACAATCTATATATCAAAACAAAGGGTAATGATTTGCTCATTGTGTTGGTCTATGTAGATGACATCATCTTCGAAAGCAATAATGCTTCATTGGTACAATGGTTTGCTTCTGCCATGTAGTCTGAATTTGAAATGTCTATGATAGGGGAACTGTCATTTTTTCTTGGTCTGCAAATTACTCAGAGGTCTGAAGGAATATTTCTTTCTCAGGAGAAATATCTAAGAGAAATGTTGGAAAGGTTTCAAATGGAATATTCTACACCTATGAGCACACCTATGGTCACTGGATGCAAGTTAAGCAAGGATGATGACTCATCTGATGTTGATCAGAGTTGATATAGGTCTATGATAGGCAACCTATTGTACATCACAACATCCCATCCAAACATAATGCATGTTGTTGGAATGGTAGGAAGGTATCAGGTTGCACCTAAACAAAGTCATTTGTTGGTTGTCAAAATAATATTCAGATACTTGAAAGGAACAATGAACTATGGCCTATGGTATCCTAGGAATCATAATTTTCAACTATCAGTCTATTTAAATGTTGATTGGGCTAACTGCGTGGATGAAAGGAAAAGCACGAGTGGAGGTGCATTCTTCTTAGGAGATTCCCTTATAACATGGTTGAGAAAGAAGCAAGGTTCCATTTCCTTATCAACTATAGAAGTTGAATACATTACAACTGCTACTTGTTGTACCCAAGTATTATGGATGATTCAGACACTTGCAGACTTGGAGGTAAAATATACTGCACCGATCCCAATTCATTGTGATAATACTAGTGCAATTAGTGTGTCAAAGAATCTCGTATTTCACTCCAAAACCAAGCATATACCCATCAAGTATCACTTCTTGAGGGAACATGTAACCAACACTATTGTTTCTTTGCATTATATTCCATCCAAAGATTAGATTGTTGATATCTTCACTAAACCACTTGCAAAAGCTCAGTTTGAGTATCTACGCCAGAAGTTGGGCGTGACCTCGTTATCAAGTTAAAATAGTCTATTTGATCAGGGGGAGAGTGCTCATTGTATATCCAATCAAGGGGAGAATGCTTATTTCATCTCTGATCAGAAGGAGAACATAGTCACTCTAAGTTTTCTTTGACATTGATGTCAAAGGGGGAGAAAAATGTGTGGTCTGGATGCTACAGTTGGAGGTCTAAGCATAATAGTGTAGCCTTTCAGGGTTTCCATCAATGCCAAAGGGGGAGATTGTTGGAATTTTTACAGGAAGCGTGTGCTTTTCATTGATGGCAAGAAAAACAACGAACCAAACCTCAAGAGAGCAGAAGACAAGAAATATCAGAAGAGGTAGTGGTTTCCAGAAGTGCAAACGAGGTCCAAGAGACAGACTCGTAGGAGGAGAAAAGGTCGAGATCCTTGAATGGTTAGAAAACCTTCTAAGTCAGAGAGATCAGAAACTTAGGAGGAAGAGAGGCAATGACCTTTGGATCAAATTAAGTGGAAGGATAGGATAAGCAAAGACGGAGAGTTGTTGGATTTAATCCAAGGCAAAGATGCATCGCAAAAACATCGAGTCGTTGATCTAAGATCTTTATCAAATGAAGATCATTCGTTTCAGGTCTAAAGATGTGAGGAGGTTATGCTTCGAAAAAATCTCACTTCAAGAGATTCAGTTTGAGATTTGAAATACTCGAAGTCCAGAGAGTCGGAGTAAATTTCAACCGTCAGATCCAGAGGGATACGTGGCGACGGATCGTGAACTCTAGAGAATTCACTTCGAGGGTTCTTAGTTTGAGATTTGAAATATCTAAAATCTGGAGAGTCGGAGTAAATCTCAACCGTCAGATCCAGAGGGATACATGGCGACAGATCATGAGCTCCAGAGAAATCACTTCGATAGTTTTAGTTTGAGATTTGAAATTCCTGAAGCACGAAGAGCCAGAGAGCCGAAATAAATTCTCGACCGTCGGATCATCTGAAGTATATACCAGTCATCAAATCGTCTAAAGCAGATCTCAAATGTCAGATAGTCTGAAGTGAATCTAGGTCGTCTGATCAGGAAAATATGTGGTGTAATCCTGTGGACTCCGGGTAAAGACCCGAAGTAAGCCTCAACCGTCTAATCCAAGAGGACACATGGCAGTAATCCACATACTTCAAGGGGAAGTAAAGTTTGAGACTTGATATTTCAGAAGTCCGGAGACCCAAAGGAGATCTTGACCGTTGATCTGGTTGAAAGGTGAAATTCTCGAAGTAGAGGCAGAGCCATCGATTGAGAAGGACAGGTGTCCGCAGATCATCAACTCTGGAATATTGGTGTACAAAGAAAAGCAGGGTTTGATATTTGAAACTCTCGGAGCCAGGATCACGAAGTAAATCACAACCATTGATTTAGGAAGGTTAGATCTGATCCGCAGAACTTGAGAGGATAGGTTTGAACCGTCAGTTCATGAGTACCTTCAAGATCATGGGATCGATGGTTCCGTCACATTGCGAGGATTGAAGGTGCGTGACCTTTCATAAGTTAAGGGAGGGCTGCAATCAAAACCATGGTTTTGGAGAAAGAAAACGTGGAGGCTTGAGGTAAATTGTGGGGAGAAAAGCAATTTGATTTCAAACCACCTTTGGACGCACCCGCAATCGCATGGTCACATGAGATCATTGCCCAAGTTCATATCGAGAACGGAGCTAGTGTTCTCTAGGCGTGAGTTCGTAAGTCAGGAGAGTCAGGGTTGGCTCGCATGATCAGGCAGAGGGCTTGACGTGACAAAGACATGCAGAACAAAGAAGATATCGTTCTTTTTCGATAGATATGCATGTGGATATGAGGAGATGCAGAGTAGTACCTGAAGTGGAGATCAGTGGCACAGTGAAGAGCATGCAGATGCAGCATAGAGCATAAAAGACAGAAGAGAAGATGGACAACATGTGGTTGTGAGCACGGGAGGAAAAAGAGCAGAGCATAGAAGCAGAAAGATGCAGAAGCAGAACAGAGGATATAAGTTGAAGAAGGCAGAGGAGACATGGAGCTGTAACAGACCATATCAGAGACATAGTAAGTAAGTAAAAGTTTTGCAAGATTCAATCAAGGTGGTAGGGTGGTGCTAGGGAGGATTGTATTCCTCTAAATTCTAGTTGGTTCTAGAAGATATTATGGGATTTGGTGCTTCCATCTAGTTGGTGCTAGAGAAAATTGGGAGTTGGTGCTAGAGAAACCTGGGAGTTGGTGCTTCCATCTAGTTGGTGCTAGAGAAATCTGAGAGTTGGTTCTCTCTGTAAGTTGCAGCTTAGTATCAGAGGTTGTAGCCTCATATTTGAGTTGGTTCTCAAGGACTGTGATGTACATGAAAGTTGGAGCTTGATTGACATCCTAAGAAGAAGAGGTTTTCTCCCTTTATGGGTTTCCTCACAGTGTCTTTGTGTATTCTGTGTGATTGATCAAATATTGTATATCTATGCATGTTAAGTTATCAACAACACATTAAATAATAATCTAGAAAGAAAAAGAAAAGAACAGGAAAATTTTCAAGCTTATATACATAATTGATTCA